>CM032640.1:20596099-20654454 GCA_019097785.1 Fraxinus excelsior
TGATTTCAATTATGGATGGCTCTGATACCACTTGTTAGAAAAATTGAAAAGGAATAATCAAATCATATACTTTATTCAAATCCTTTTCACATAAAACCTCAAGATCCATCTCCATATTGAAATCCGAAAATGAACATAATCATAAAACATACCTGAATCCATGATAATTAGATTGTTTTTTCTGAAAGGATCACGATCTTCCAATTTGATTTGTGAACTTCACTTCAATCTTGATTTCTATGGATGGGGATGTAGAAACCTTGAAGAACACACTCAAATGGGGACCATAACCCATATATTCATAAGATAATGACCATTCATCATCTTTCATTTGTTTTAAATCGGCCCCTCAACAATTTAAAACAAACTTCCGGTCTCTACACTTTAATTCCACGAAATTCAATACCCATTAGTCAAACTTTATCCTTAGTGGATCACTTTAATGACTAATTTACTTTATATAATAGCACACACATTTCAATATGTTACATGTGGCCCCAAATTGCTAAAATATTCCAACAATCTCCCACTGGGCCATATGTGTAACCTTTCAAATGTGTCAACCTTTATGAGCTCAAAATTTTGCTATTATTATTATTATGGGTATTTCAAACAATCTCGTCCATCAGCCATATCGATGTAGGATCAAAGCGATTTTCGTCACATTTAACGTGACTAAATCCATCAATGGTCACGTACACCCATATAACCAAATGACATAGATCAATCATGGAGTGTAGCATGAAAATTACATGTTATGTGACCCAAACATGTCTATTTCCAACTGGTCCAACCTTATTTCTTAAGTGAGATCAGTACTGAACATAATAACAGAGTGTAATGAACTGAATACTTTATTTCTGTACAGAACAATATCCAAATACACAAATGTGTCCAAAACATAAAGCAATGAAAATACAAACTCCCACTAAAACTTGATATCCTCATGATATACAACACCCATATGAGCAATGTGCTCATGAAAGACTTTGGGTGTCAATCCCTTAGTAAGCGGATCCGCAATCATGGAGTTTGTCCCAATATGCTCTATGGAAATCTGTCCACTCTGTACTCTTTCCTTCACAACCAGGAACTTGATGTCAATGTGTTTTGACTTAGATGAACTCCTGTTGTTATTAGAATATAGAACTGCTGAGTTATTGTCACAATATAACTTTAGTGGCCTTTCTACGCCATTCAAAATACGCAGCCCAGTGACAAAATTTCGCAGCCATATTCCATGATTAGATGCCTCATAGCATGCTACAAATTCTGCTGCCATAGTAGAAGAAGCTATGAGTGTCTGCTTAGCACTCCTCCAGGAAATAGCCCCTCCAGCTAACAGATAAATGTAGCCTGATGTAGATCTCCTACTGTCTTGGCATCCAGCAAAATCAGAATCGGAGTATCCTATGATCTCTAACTGATCCGATCTGATATAGGTGAGCATGTAATCCTTTGTTCTCTTCAAATATCTCATAACCCTTTTGGCTGCTATCCAATGATCCATTCCAGGGTTGCTTAAATATCTGCCTAGCATTCCAACAATGAATGCTATATCTGGACGTGTACAAACTTGAGCATACATAAGACTCCCAACAGCTGATGCATAGGGAATCTTCTGCATTTCCTTAACTTCAAGGTCATTTTGCGGGCATTGTTTGAGACTAAATTTGTCTCCCTTAGCGACAGGGGTGTCACCTGATTTACAGTCCTGCATGCCAAACCTTTTAAGTACTTTATCGATATAGCCCTTTTGTGACAATCCAAGAATACCTCGAGAGCGATCCCGATATATCTGAATCCCTAATACAAAAGAGGCGTCACCAAGATCTTTCATTTCAAAGTTCCTTGATAGAAATCTCTTGGTTTCGTGCAACATGCCTATATCATTAGTGGCAAGTAGTATGTCATCAACATACAAAACCAGGAAAATATGCTTACTCCCACTGAACTTGTGATACACACAATCATCAACAGCATTCATCTCGAAACCAAATGAGAGAATTACTTGATGAAATTTGTGGTACCATTGACGGGAAGCTTGCTTGAGCCCATAAATGGATTTCTTTAATTTGCAAAACATATTTTTTTGGTCTCCTGACACAAAGTTTTCTGGTTGCACCATATAAATCGTCTCATCAATGTCACCATTTAGAAACGCCGTCTTAACATCCATTTGATGTAACTCAAGATCAAAGTGCGCAACAAGTGCCATGATTGTCCTGAAAGAGTCTTTCGTTGAAACTGGAGAGAAAGTCTCTTTGTAGTCAATACCTTCCTTTTGAGTAAAGCCTTTAGCTACAAGACGAGCCTTATATCTTTCCACATTACCATTCGAATCCCTTTTGGTTTTAAATATCCATTTGCAACCAATGGGTTTCGCACCTTCTGGTAATGGGACAAGATCCCAAACTTTATTGTCTTGCATAGACTTATACTCATCATTCATGGCATCAATCCACTTTTGAGAGTTTGAACCCTGCATGGCTTGACGGAAGTTGATTGGATCATCTTCCATCAATCCATTATTTTCCTCATGTTCATGGAGAAATACTATAAAATCATCCGAAATAGCATTTTTCCTTTCTCTCGTGGATCTCCTTAAAGGTATTGTTTCTTGAGGTTGTTGAGTTTGAACTTCTGGAATGATTACCTCATTTTGGATGGGAGGTTCTTCAACATTGTCTTGTTGAGGTTCTGGATATACTTCTTGATCAATGACAGGTATAGGAACTTGTACATTGTCAAAAGTAATAGTATCCTCAACTTCTTCCTCAAAGACAATGTCTCTAACCTTATTTCTCCCCCCAAACTCAACATCCTCAAAAAATGTTGCAGTTCCCGTTTCAAAAATTGACTTAGTTGTGGGATCATAAAATTTATAGCCCCTTGATCGCTCAGAATAACCAATAAAGTAGCTGCTTACTGTTTTGGAGTCCAATTTCTTTTCAAATGGCCTATAAGGCCTAGCCTCAGCTGGACATCCCCAAATATGAAAATGCTTTAGACTAGGCTTTTTACCTATCCAAAGTTCATATGGAGTTTTTGCAGCAGCCTTAGTTGGTACTCTGTTCAGAATATAAGCTGCAGTCTTTAATGCTTCTCCCCAGAGTGATTTTGGTAAAGTAGAATGACTAATCATACTCCTTACCATATCCTTAAGAGTTCTGTTTCGTCTTTCAGCTACACCATTCATGCTAGGCGTCCCTGGCATGGTGTATTGTGGGACGATTCCACATTCCTCTAGGTATTTAGCAAATGGTCCTGGACATTGTTCACCTGAACCGTCATTTCTGCCGTAGTACTCACCACCACGGTCAGATCTAACGCCTTTTATCCTTTTGTTGAGTTGGTTCTCAACCTCAGTTTTAAACACTTTGAACATGTCCAGCGACTCAGACTTTTCATGAATAAGATATAGGTACCCATAACGTGAGTAATCGTCTATGAATGATATAAAATATTGTTGACCATTCCAAGAAGCCGTAGGGAATGGACCACAAATATCTGTGTGTATCAATTCTAAGACATTTGAAGTTCTGTTAGCACCTAATCCTTTTGTTTTGGTCTGTTTTCCCTTGATACATTCAATACATACATCAAAATCTGTGAAGTCAAGGGAGTCCAAAATACCATCTGACACAAGCCGTTCAACTCTAGATTTAGAGATGTGACCTAAGCGCTTGTGCCATAATTTTGCTGAATTTTCTTTATTTAATTTGCGTTTAGTACCACGTGTTTCCACATGCAGGTTTTCATTATATGATGTAACAGTATCAAGCAAGTATAGGTTATCAAATGTAGATAATAAACCAGTACCAATAATATTAGAATTTAAAGAAAGACTAAACTGATTGTTTCCAAATGAACAACAATAACCAAATTTGTCCAACAAATAAACAGAAACCAAATTCCGTCTAAAAGACGGTACAACTTTAGTGTCTTTCAAATCTAAATAATGACCAGTTCCCAACAATAACCTAAAAATGCATATTGCATCAACTTCCACCGACTTGCCATCACCAACATAGATGTATCTTTCACCATCATTTGGCTTTCGGTAGCTCAGGCATCCCTGCATAGAAATACTTATATGAGTAGTAGCACCAGAATCTAACCACCAAGTATTTCTAGGTACTGAAGCTAAATTAACCTCAGAACAGACCAAAGTAAGATTTGTACCTTTCTTTGCACGCCATGCGAGATATTTGGTACAATTCTTCTTCACATGTCCAGTACTTTTGCAAAAGAAACATCCCTCTTTGTTGTCCTCTTGCTGTTTCTTTTGTACGGGACCCTTAGGAGCAGCTTGAAATTCCTTCTTTCTTTTCTTGCCCTTATCCTTAGAAGTGCTTGCCAAGTGAACATTTTCAGTTCTATCTTGCTTCAACCTTTCTTCCTCTTGCACACAATATGAAATGAGCTCATTTAGAGACCATTTCTCCTTTTGGCAGTTATAACTGACCTTAAATTGACTGAACTGTGCAGGAAGCGATATCAATATCAAATGTACGAGCAAGTCATCAGACAGCTCGAGCTTTAGTGCATTTAGCTTTGAAGCAATGTGAGACATCTCCATGATGTACTCCCTTATATTTCCTTTACCTTTATACTTTATTGAAATCAAGCTTTGCAAAAGCGTGCTTGTTTCAGCCTTATCGTTTTTCGCAAAACGTTTCTCAATTTCGGTAAGGAAATCCTTAGCATTAGTCACTTCCTCAGATACTGCGCCTCGAAAGGCTTCCGGAATGCCGCGCTTAATGATCATCAGACTCATGCGATTAGAGCGTTCCCACTTCTCAAAGTTCCTCTTTTCATCAGGTGAACTTTCATCCGTCAGAGGAGTGAGTTGCTCAATCCGGAGCGCAAGGTCTAGATCCATGCAGCCGAGAACAATTAATACGCTCTCTTTCCAATCCTTGAAGTTTGTCCCATTGAGCTTGGGAATAGAGTTGATATTAGCAGATATGGTAGTAGCAGATGAATTAGCTGTAGAGAGAAAATGGAAGAATTATGCTCACATCAATATTAAGATTCAACAATCAATTAATCAAATCATGGTAAATCCCATCTCAAGATACCTAGCACATCATTAATATCAAGTCTTTGGACAGTAATATTAACTGTAAGTGGTACTCTTGGTGTAGTGATCAAACATTGACAATAAACCCTGTCAAATAATAAACCCATCTTTGGATTGATTTATTATTCACATGGAAACCTTATAATTGTCACATGTTTACCACCACAAGTGTGTATCAAATTCGGCCAAATATTAATCTTCCTTTGGGCCGGTCAATATCCGCATGAACAATCATACACACGAATTCCTTCTAATATTCTAAGGTAATTAATTTTCACAAAAGAGGTTGCTTTGGCAACATATTGCTTCAATCAATTCACTTTTGAATATTATAAACTCAATTGAGTCCTTTATACCATAATTTGATAAGTAGAATACTTAATTTTATTCATTATGAAACTTTAAGGGCCTAAGGGTTAATAATTCAATACTTTAGGGGTCGAAATTAATTAATTCAAAACTTTATGGGTCAAAAATCAATTATTGAAAGCTTTAGAGACCCAAAAATCAATAATTTAAATCTTTAGGGGCTAAATGTTAATAATTGGAAAGTTTAGGATTTAAAAAATCAATTATGCGGAACTTTAGGGACCAAACTAAACCAATTATGAACATTCAGGGACTTAATAATTAAATTCAGAACTTAAATGGCCCAAATTAATTAATTTCAGAACTTCAGGGGCTGAATTATTAAAACCCGTAACCTTAAGGCCCAATTAGGATTAACTTTAAACTTTAGGGACTGATTTATAAATATTAACCTTAATTTTAAATTTGCAAGCAGGGGCTTTAAGAACTTTAATTTACAACCCATGCCCCCGCCCCCGCCCCCAAATCTTCCATAACTTATGAAACCTTCAAATTAAGTCCCAAATTAATGCCCCTTAATGTCATAACCGAAAAATTTGAATGGCCATTAATAAAATTCTTCCCTGGCGGCGCCGTCCGGCGCCGCCAGCCCCGGTGAGGGGGGGAGACAACCCCCCTCACGCGCAAGCAGCCGCCGGGCGCTGCTGCCCGGCGCTGTAACAGCAGCGCCCGACTGCTGTTACAGTAGCAGCAGCCGGCTGCTGCTGTAACAGCAGCACCGGCTGCTGTTACAGCAGCCGGAGTCCGGCTGCAAAAATCCGGCTGCTACAGCAGCCGGACCAGCATTTAAATTTTTTTTTTTTTTTTTTTAAATCTGAAATTTCTTCCCAAATCTCCAAAAAATCCGGATTTCCAAGAAAATTATACATCCTTATAAATCATGCTATATCCATGTAATAATATACAAAATTCATATTATAACATGCTCAAATTCTAAATCCAAAGTATAATATGAAAGAATTTGATAATATAACATGAAAAATCAAATAACAATATTATAACATGATTAAAACAATAATAACATGCTATAATTCTTGATGCATAACATAATGATCCAATAATTCATCGAATTCAGAATCTTAAAATTCCATTTTTCATGATTTCAATTATGGATGGCTCTGATACCACTTGTTAGAAAAATTGAAAAGGAATAATTGATTTCAATTATGGATGGCTCTGATACCACTTGTTAGAAAAATTGAAAAGGAATAATCAAATCATATACTTTATTCAAATCCTTTTCACATAAAACCTCAAGATCCATCTCCATATTGAAATCCGAAAATGAACATAATCATAAAACATACCTGAATCCATGATAATTAGATTGTTTTTTCTGAAAGGATCACGATCTTCCAATTTGATTTGTGAACTTCACTTCAATCTTGATTTCTATGGATGGGGATGTAGAAACCTTGAAGAACACACTCAAATGGGGACCATAACCCATATATTCATAAGATAATGACCATTCATCATCTTTCATTTGTTTTAAATCGGCCCCTCAACAATTTAAAACAAACTTCCGGTCTCTACACTTTAATTCCACGAAATTCAATACCCATTAGTCAAACTTTATCCTTAGTGGATCACTTTAATGACTAATTTACTTTATATAATAGCACACACATTTCAATATGTTACATGTGGCCCCAAATTGCTAAAATATTCCAACAGCGAGTGGTTCGCGAGTTTGGCTAGGCTCACCCCACCAAGGGACACTATGACCCAATTTTTTTTTGATAACGAGCCAGTTCATGCTTGGGTCGTTCCATGTGCGAGAGCGAGCTAGCTCGCATGGTGAGTAGTGACGAGCCTAGTGGTTCAACTCGACCCATTTAATATCTCTAACATAACTCAACTCAATTATACTAATGGAAGAGAGGCACATGTTAAATTCGGTCAATCTTAAACTTACAATGTTGTTTAATTTTGATCATAAAAATGATTTTTTTTTCCTCATTAGTTGGGTATCATTAAATTAAAAATAAATTTGTAAAAGCCAAGTTACTTCCATGAAAAGTCAAAAGTCCTACCTAATTGACTAATGACGGACTTAATCCAAACAAAAATAGGTTCAAAGTTGAGTTGTTGGGTACACAGGCTGCTTAAATCCCTCAAATTTGAACTATAGTCAGCAGATTTAAAGAAACCTTACCCAACAATTGCATCAGATTGAAACTTACATTTTCTGGGTAGAAGGTTAGGGTTATAATTATGACATCCATTCTTGAAATAAATAAATAAAGAAAAGAAAAAGGAGAATAGAAAATTAATTACTGAACTGATAAATCTGTAGTAAAATTACTTTTTTATTGCACCCACGTTTTTCAACATGGTTTATAAAATTAATTGATGCATTTCATGATTATTTTTATATTTCTAAACGTGAAAAAGGTTTTAGACTACCAAATCAATAGTAGTGCCAGAATGGTCGGTGGGGTGGAAAAAATTAATGGTCCTATCGTCCAAAGTCGAAAAATGCTAAATGTACATTGTAGTGTACATTATGACACAATTTGGACAGTGATGTGAAAAGATGTTGAGAAAATCAAAGGAAACGATGATGCTCGTGTGGAATAATGTAAATTTTAATGTACACATAGAATGATTGAAAAAGTTAATAGTTGTGAAAGAAATAAGATTTTTTTTTTTTTTTGGTCAAAAATTGTTAAAAAGTATGGTTATTTATGTCATTTTTATTTTTTAAATTGTGACGTAACAAACAAAACTTGAGGTGACAATATAATTATCTCGAGTTAATCTAAAACTTGCAAGTGAAGCAAAGATTTTGCAAATTTTAAAAGCTAATACAAAAAAATAAGGGTCTCTCTTAAAGTACTATTGTGAAAGCATGAAATCTCTATCAAATGACATTTCAGTCCAAAGTAGTTCAAATAGAATCGAACTTTCAATCGATTCCGGTACTTGACATCCTATGGATGAAGTGAAGCAAATATTTTGCAAATTTTAAAGGCTAATACACTAAAAAAAGGACCTATCTTAAAATACTATTGAGAAAGTAGAAAATTGAAATCTCTATCACCTGACATTTAAGTCCAGAGCAGTTTAGATGGAATCGAACTTTCAATCGATTCTGGTATTTGAAATCCTATGGATGAAGACATTGTCTCTCGTACATGCTTTAAAGAGAAACTCGAACTTTTGAAGTTTATGGTCAAAATGTCATTCCAACTTGTTGCCCTGAATAAGATTTAGATAATCTGGAATTTTCAAAATCTGAAGGGCTCACTTGTAATTGCACTAAAATCAAGGACCTCACTTGAAATACTCGAGAAAAAGGAAATTCCCATCAATTGATACTTTAGCACAAAATTACAATAGTAAACTTGATGTGTGTTTGGTGGGGATTAAAATTAAATTTTTAGTAGATTGTGATAGAAGTTTTTGAAATGTGTGGTTGAAAAGCGGTGTGTGACTCGTGAAAAATGGTGAGAAAATTTTGGGATGAATTTGGTAATTTTGGGAAGAATCGTGTAATAGGAAAATACCTATTTTTCTTTTCATTTTTTTTTTTTTAAAAAAAGAATTACTAGATTATGCTACGTTTTCCTTTTTAACATTATTCCATGTAAGCGCCATGTAGATACCACATAGGACGGCCGTTGACGATCTTCACTGTGAATGTTAATAACATTACTCTTCTAATCCATACCAAAAGGGTGTTTTGACCTTTTGAAGTTGAAGGCCAAAACTGTCATTTCAGATTTTTGCCTCCGAGATTATGATAATCTGGGACCGGCCTATCACGCTGAAATTCTACCAAACTTAAAGGACTGAATTATAAGTATACAAGGAATAAGGACCTCATTTAAATGAAGCCGGATTACTAGTAATTGACATTCTAGCCCATAACTATTATAACAAGCACATACATTTTCATCACGATTCAAAAGAATATATCAAATACAAAAGGCTCTTTTGGTCATTTCAGTTGTGTGTCTAAACAGAATATTTGACCAATTATAGGACTGAAAAGCAAACTCTCAATTCTGAAATTGATATCTGTAACATTCGCTGCCAGTCCACCACCATTGCTCATCAGAAATAATCCAAATTCAGTCCAAAACAACAGCCCAGAAAAGAGTCTCTTTTTCCTGTATTTGGGTTTCTTAGGTAATCTCCATGAATCTTTTCGGTGATACATTGTAGATATACATGAATAGTGTGTACTCTACGCAAGTGCAATTTGGGTTTTTTTTTTTTTTTTAATTTCGTGAAATATTTCTGTATTTCTTAACCCTTTGCTTGTTTTAATTCTCTGCTATAGATTTCTGTATTAATTGATTGCTGTTTTGTAGATTATTATTGACCAATTCGTTTTTCTTTGTGTGTTCGATTAATCAATTTCAGAGGCAGAAGGGCTTGAACAGCACAACATGTCTCAGACAAATTGGGAAGCTGATAAAATGTAATTTTTTTTTTGGGTGTTTATCCGACAGTTCTATCTCTTCTACTGTTCTTCTTTCCATAAATCACGTTTGTGGTCTTAATTTTATGTCCTCTGTTAGATTTGTGTTTTGGGTGTATTTGGGTTCGCGTTCATTCAAAATTTGTTCTATATCTAATGGCAGCTTTTGTCTTATTTGAAAATGCCTTTTCCTGATTTTGTTTTTAATACGTTCTAGGGTTTTTTGTGGCTTTGCTGGATAATAATGGGAGTCGTTTTTTTTTTTTTTTTGTGACCTTCAGATTTTACCTCATTATTTATTTTGGGGGGCTGCATTTTCATTTTCTTGAAGAATTTTTTTATTATTATTTTGTGTGTGGTTATGATTCCTTTTTTTTTTTTTTTTTTAAAGAAAAAGATAGGTATCATGCCTTTTAACTTGTCTGCTGGATTTTAAATCTTCTGATGGTGATTTGGGGTTTTATATTTTTCCTTTTTGGAATAAACGGATTAATATCCTCTGGAGTCAAAATTCATTTGGTGATATATACACTGTTTTATTTAATGTTTTTGGATTTTAGGCTGGATGTCTACATCCATGATTATTTAGTGAAGCGAGACTTGAAGGCCTCTGCTCAGGCTTTCCAAGCTGAAGGAAAAGTATCGGCTGACCCTGTTGGTAAGCATATAGAAAATTTAACTGAACGAGGATCATAGCACTCATTGTTTGGAGTTCCATTTCATGTTAGAAATTATTATTATTTATTTGTATATGTGTGTTTTTTTTCAGCTATCGATGCTCCTGGTGGTTTTCTCTTTGAATGGTGGTCTGTGTTTTGGGATATATTCATCGCCAGGACAAATGAGAAGCACTCTGAGGTTGCTGCATCATACATTGAGGTCAGATGAAATTCTAAAAATGGGCTTTTATTAATATTCATTTTCTTCTGATGCTTTGGTTGGACCAGTGTTAACAGAATTTAGTGGTTTCTCATGAATTTGATTTGAAATGTTTTAACTTCCGATTGAAGGTGATTAGGTTATCCATTTAATTTTATGGGTACATTTGAATGATATGTACTGCTGAAACTGTATCTTAGATGACTAATAAACTATTGGTTCATGTTTAGCTTCTAGGATTATACATACACCATCTTTTCTATTTTTCTCCTCTTGTTGCTTTGTTTGTTATTCAAAATTTTATTACATACATATGAATAAACCTAATATGTGAACGTTGATTGGAATTCTTTGCCTTGCATTTTTGTGTAGTATTAGATTTATTGTTCCATTTAGCTGGAAGTTGTTACTGTTAACTGTTACAACAGTGCCACTGAGAAGTGCACGAAACCTTTCTCAGTAGCATATATTTGTATATCACTTGACTTGTGGTCTCTCTAATCTCCCCAAATAAATAAAATAAAATAAAATTCAATTACCTTCTTCTCAAAGCTTTGTCGTCAGTATGATTGCTCAACTTGAACTTTGCCCAATGATATACCTTTTTGAAAAGTTAATTGAAACTAACCTACTGCTGCTGCTTGTTATCCATATAATTGTGTTTGGTCTGTGTAATAGTTTTTGCCATCTCTACGCAACCATTTCTTTGTTCTTAAGAACCAAGAGTTATCATTTCACACTTAATTGGAGTTTTGGAATTTAGTCATTTCCTTCACCTATTTGGAAAATGCAGTCTCAACTAATTAAGACGAGGGAGCAGCAGCAGCAACAACAACAATCTCATCAACCACAGCATCCACAGCAGCAGCAGCAACAGCAACTGCAGATGCGGCAGCTGTTATTGCAAAGGCAGGCTCAGCAGCAGCAGCAGCAGCAGCAACAGCAGCAACAGCGGGACAGCAGCCACCTCCCGAATGGCTCGGCTAATGGTATCATTGGCAATGAGTCTCTTACGAGACAGAATCCTGGGACTGCCAATGCACTGGCAACACAGATGTACGAGGAAAAGTTGAAGCTGCCTGTTCAGAGGGATTCTTTAGATGACGCAGCTATGAAGGTAAAAGGTTCATAGGAGGGCATAGAGTAAGATCAGTTCTTTGTTTCAGTTGCTAATAACATAATATTTTTCAGCAAAGGTTTGGTGACAATGTTGGCCAGCTTTTTGATCCCAACCATGCTTCTATTTTGAACTCAGCATCAGCAACTGGACCACACTCTCGGTATGTTATATATGTTACACATTCATGGATATTATGACGTCTCTTGTTTATCTCATGAAGAGTGGTCGATGGGAGATGCGCTCTCTCTCTCTCTCTCTAGGTGCATGCATGTGTGTGTATCCCATGTATTTTTTGGGGAGGGTACATATTCTTGGCCTTCATTCAAGTGAGTAGTATTGCCCTGTCTTCTTGACTTCAGCGGTTAACTTTGTTGTCTTCTGCTGGGCTGTTCCTTCTATGTTAAGAAAGAATCAGACGCTGTGGAACAAAGTTTATTCTTTTTACCCCTTATATGTTTTACTCTTGACTTGATCAGAGTTATCTGTGTCTTTATTGACACTTATTGTTGGCGATTGAAATCCTATTTTCAGGCAAGTTTTGCATGGTGCGACTGGTGGTATGTCGCCCCAAGTTCAAGCTCGGAGCCAGCAATTTCCAGGGCCTACACCAGTATGTATTTTTTTCTCCTTTTTTTTTTTTTTTTTTTTTTTTTTTCTGATATGTTATTTTGTTGCCTTCTTGCATATACTTTCTTCTCACACATGTGAACAGGACGTGAAGACTGAAATGAATTCAATAATGAACCCCAGAGGTGCTGGCCCTGAAGGATCATTAATTGGGATCCCTGGTACTGATCCTCATCCATCTCTTTGCAAGTAATCTCTATTTTTGTATACCATAGAAAATTATTTGATTCTCGTCTTTCAAAGAATTTCCATGATACATCAGGACAATCATTTATAGGATTTATCCATTGATCCATACCTAGTGTCAATGAATACATGTATTGGTTTTGTCACTAAATCTGAACATTTTTTCTAAGTAAGGTCTTAGTAAACATTCTAGAAGGATTTAGTTTTCCCACATCAAACAGGATCAGAGTATTGTGGCACCTGCTGTCATTAATTGGTTAATTTGCCATGTCTTATTAATACAATTCCTGTTGTTTTAGGGTCAAATCAAGGTGGCAACAATTTGACATTGAAAGGATGGCCGCTAACTGTAAGTGTATCATGTCTTCTGATGCTCGTCACCTCTCAATATGGACTAGCAATTATAAAAATATAATGTGGATTTTGCGGACTTGACATCTGTGACTTTATGTTGACAGGGCCTTGAATTTTTAATGGCACTCTGGACCAGTATTGTGTTTAGGGTATTTTGTATCCAATGCTTCATAGTGCTTTTCTGATGATAAAAACTTTCAAATTATCATAATTTGGTTTGTGGACTGGGATGAATAGTTGGCCTCAATATGTGGATTAAATAATCCGGGCTTTTTTGTCCTTGTGAATCAAGATTAAGAGGTTTTGGCTATGAAGTTATGATATATTTTTTTTCTTTTGAGGATTGTTTTCTGTAGCATATTGATTTTATATTTCAGGAGGACATTATTGACGGTTCTTAGATTTTGGTTGAGGCTCTCCATGATTCTATCCCAAATTCTGTATATGTACATTATACAACATATTTTGATATTCCAGCTTGAACACCTGTTGCTTTAGAATTTGGTTTGCATCTGAGTGACTTTTACCTGCTAGTATAAGGTGTTTTTGAAATTGCCAATGATTTTGTATCTGCAGCTCTCTGAAATAATTATATTCTAATACGGTTTCCGAGCTTCATATTAGTGAGGAACATGGCATCATATTCTGTGGGTTTGCAAGTTTAATCATTTTGTTTTCCCTTTTTATACCGCTTTCTCATTGTTTTATGCCTAATTTGATAGGGTCTCGATCAGCTTCGCTCTGGACTTATTCAGCAGCCAAAGTCGTTCATTCAGGGTCCTCAGCCCTTTCACCAACTACAGATGCTAACACCCCAGCATCAACAGCAGATGCTTCTTGCTCAGCAGAATTTGACTTCTCCATCTGCCAGTGACATGGAGAGCAGAAGGCTGAGGATGCTTCTTAATAACCAAAGTATGTCTATGGGGAAGGATGGCCTTTCGAATTCAGTTGGGGATGTAGTTCCAAATATGGGATCACCCATGCAAGCTGGTGGCCCTGTTTTGCCTCGTGCAGATCAGGAAATGTTATTAAAGGTGCCTTTTCCTTTTTCCTCATTTAATATCTCGTTTTGCAAGTTTTCATCCACGTGTTTCTGTGGCTTGCGCAGATTTGGCTAAGGTTAAATCTTTCTAGAAGATAGTTTTAAGTACTCTTTGTTTCCAAACATATTTGGATGTATATTTGGATGTATTGTTTTCTTTCTTCCAAGTAAAAAAGGTTTCTTATTGAAAGTAATTCTTGACTTCTGTTAAAATAACTCATTTTTTATTTTTTATTTTGGCTAATAATAATTTTATTTTAATTTCAAAACTTATTTATTTGCAAGTAAATTTACTTAAAAGTGAACTTTTCAAGCTGAACAAAACATGCTGTCTTGTTACAGATTTGCACCAAAAGAGGGAAGCCTTGAAACAGATTGACACATCCTTTGTTACTAACTATTGTTTTGCTGTTTATTTTATAGATGAAAATGGCCCAACTACAGCAGCAGCAGAATAGCAATCAAACACAGCAGCAACATGCGCTTTCTGGTCAGCAACCTCAGAGTTCGAATCAGAGTCTCCAGCAAGATAAAATAATGGGTATTGGTAGTGTTGGTGGTGATGGCAGTGTCTCAAATACCTTTCGGGGAAATGAGCAGGTCTATCCTTATCCATCTTTTTTTAAGGCACTGTTCTTCCTAATCCTTGGATGGTGGGTTTACTACTCATTTTATGTGAATGAATAAAAGTGCACCAAAAGACCTCTGTCGGGTCGGGCCTCTTAATAATTCGAGCAGTGATACAATATGTTAGCATTTTCATTTACCGATGTTACTTGCCGTACAACATTTTTGATCTGTTAAAACTTCCTGGAGTTCTCAAGATTATCTAAAACTTTGTTTGAATGTTATGTTGATAAATTCATACTAATGGATGGACCTTTTTAAAATTCTTGGAGGCATGTAATTATGAAGTTTATATATAGTTCTTGTCACCCCAATATAACCTATAAAGGTTATATCTCTTTTCAATGCATGAAAGTATCACTGGAATATTGATCACTTGCAAATTGACTGTTAATATACGTTTATCAATTTTGGACGAGTTCCATGTTAGCTGTAGTGCTATAAATGAAATTCAGCATCATATTGACATATTAAATGTGTAGATTACTTCTTTTTTCTGTTTAATCAGTTAGTAATGAGTCCAAGGAACTTGCTAACGCATGCTGAGCTTTCCCCCACCAAAAATTGGAAGCCACATTTTAGAGGAGAATTTAGGTTGAACTGAAGGTCAGGGCACTCGTGAAAAAGTGTTATGGTATAAATAATAATTGTATATATTCAATGTTTTGAATTGTCGCCGACCTCTTTATGAGACCTGTCCCGGTCACTGACCCCAGCCAAAGCGCCGTGTTGGTGGGTCATTGTTGGCAAGAAATATTAAATAAAAAATATATTTGAAGTAGGAATCTCTCGTGTGATAAGTTGAACTTGAACTTCAAAAGCAAAGTAGCTTAATTGGAAAATAATAAATTCTTATTTTTTTTTAATTATTTTAGATTGCGGTTGAGCAAGAACCATGAAACCAGTAGAAATAGACCGGAACCAAAGAGAATTTGCCCGTTCAGACCAGTTCCATGAAAAAAGAAAAGAGCAAGTTTTGGTTCTTTAAAATCGATGACTAGATTGTCATGTCCGGTTCCATGACTGGTGCATTGCACCAAATTCAAAAGCTGAAAAACATTGACATGTCTTCACTTTAGCCACAAACAAACCCAGAAGTCCAGAACCTTGTACTATTTTCTCCAGATCTCAGTTGCTGCACCGCAGACCTTCAATTCTAAGTGATGCCATACATTGTCAAAATTGTGAAAATATTGAAGGCCTTTACAAATCTAAGTTGCCCCAGCCAAAGTCCAATTTTCCAAGAAATGGTTCAATCTTTAGTTAAGCCTTCTTTTGTATATTCTCTCCATCTGTCGACCCCTCATATCAAATCCTACCTTTAATTGAAAGTCAACTAGTAAATGAAGTTTGAAATATCAAATTTTCCATTTTCTCCAAGTTTGACCAAGTTTCTATTATTATTATTTTTTAATTTATTTGCTTTGAATGAGATAAAAATGTAAACATATTTATCTACTTCCATAATTTCTTGAACAGTTTAATTTTTTGTTTTTGGAAACAAATCGTTTTTTTATTATTAATTCACACTCCACAAAATGTATCCAGTTAAAAGATTTGGATCCAACCTGACTAGTCAGTGTTGTTCCGATTCTTATCCCCATTTGATGTTTTGGTTCTACGTGTAACATACCCAATCAAGACCAAATTGGTACGATTCTCTATAGATTCATATTGACACTTAATGACAATGTGCCTGGAAGGGGTAGAACTAGATCGAAACCAAAGAGAATTGGCCTGTTTGGATCGGTTCCATGAAAAAAAGAGCTGCTTTTGATTCTTTAGAATCTATGACTTGATTGTCATGTCTGTTTCTTAGTTTGCTATTAGAGAACTGAATTCTCTTGTAATAAAGAATAATTAACTTATGAGTGGTGCGTTGCACCAACAACACTCGATGGTTTATATAAAAGTTGAAAAACAATGAAGCGTCTTCATTTTAGCCACAACCGCAACCAAAACTAAAACCTAGAACCTTCTAATTAATATTCTTCCTTCCTTAGTTGCCATAGACCTTCAATTCTGAAAAATGCCATCTATTGTTTTACAATGTAGGTTTATTTACTTATTAAAAGTCTATTGTATCAATGAATAAGTTATCCAAGCCGTAAAAATACCGACTGATTTCACAATCCAAGTTGTCACAACCAAAGTTTGATTTTCCATAAATGGTTCTATATTTTGTTATGTCTTTTTCTCTATTCTCTCTCCATTTGTCCACCCTCATCCTGGATCTTATCCCTAATTGAAAGTCAACTCGCAAATGAAGTTTGAAAAATAAGAAATTCCCCCTTTTCTCCAAATTTGGCCAAGTTTCGTATGTTTTGTACATTATGTACTCTGAATGTGATAAAAAAGTACACATATATATATCTACTTCCATAATTTCTTGAATATTCGAAAACAAATCATTTTTTCTATTATTCAATTCACAATTCACAAAAATGTATCTAGAATTGGATCCAACCTGATTAGCATTGTCTGGTTCTTATCTACGTCTAATGTTTGGTTCTATTTGTTAAATACCCAATCAAGACCAATTTGGTTCAATTCTCTTCAAAACCACATGAAACATCGACACTCTACTGTTTACATCTGATGTGTTGTTGTATCAGTCTATCAGACATCGACACTCCAGAATAATGTGCCTGGAACCGGAAGAACTAGACCAGGAATAAAGAGAACATGTCTGGGGTCAATTCCATGAGAAAAGAGCAAATTTTGGTTCTTTAAAATCGATAACTAGATTGTCATGTCCTGTTCCTGGGTTTCTTATTAGAGAATTGAAATTCAATTGTAAGGTTCCTGTTAGAGAATTGGAATTCTCTTGTAATACCGATTAGTTAACTTAAGAGTGGTGCATTGCACCAACCGCTACTTTATAGTTAATATAAAAGATGAAAAACACTTTTTTTTTTTTTTTGAAAGATAATCAAAATTTTATTAATAAAAAAGTATAATACACGGGAAGTGTATTACCAACTTAAATCAGAAAGAAACAACATAAAATCAGGCAGCCCGTCAATATGCCTAGTGGCCGCAACATTAAACCAAGTATACAAAGTTAAATAAAACAATTCTCTAAACTGTTCTGTTGTTCGTAATTGGTCTTTAAAATAACGACTGTTTCTTTCTCTTCCCACACCAAACGATGCAACCCAGAATAAGATCCCAAACAATTTTGCAGTCCTTGTCTCGAAACTTTCTCCTCCATGCCTTTAATGTATCCTCCATACGCCTCGGTAACACCCAATCCATGTGTTGCGATGCCAAGAGATCGTTCCACAGAAAACGAGCAGCATCACAATGAAGAAACAAGTGGTCAATCGTCTTCCCATCCATCTTACACATATAACACCACTCTGTGATACAGAAACCCCTTGTACGAAGATTATCCACCGTTAACACCTGTCCTCTGACCACCGTCCATAAAAGAAATGCCACTTGTGGGGGTAGCTTACATTTCCAAATCATCTTCCACGAGAATGAGCTCTCAGTAAGTCTAAATAATGAACTAAAATAAGTGCGAATTGAGAAAATACCATCACATGTCAACCTCCACCTGCTACAATCACTATCTCCAACCCTGAAATGAACTTCGTATAATGTGGTAAAAAACAACGCATAATCATCCAATTCCCAGTCATGCAAACCTCGACCAAAAACAATGTTCCAACTGGGGCTCCCATTGTGACTAAGACATCATTTACCATGGCAGACGGCTCCAACGCAATACGATACAAAGAAGGAAATTTCAATTTGAGCGGTTGATCTCCACACCAACAATCATCCCAGAATCTGATGGTATTACCAATCCCCACAACAAAAGTCAATCTCTCCCGAAAGTCGCTCCACCCTCACCGAATGTACCACCACAAACTCACCCCATAAGAACCTCGTCCCTCGCCTGAGCACCATTCCCTCTCCATGACACCGTATTTTGCCTCTATAATATCTCTCCAAAAACTCTCTTCCTTCCGAATCGCCATTACCACTTACCCAACAAAGCCTTGTTAAACAACACAAGACTTCTCAATCCAAGACCACCGAATCTAATAGGAGAACAAACTACACGCCAATTAACCAGATGTAACTTTCTCTCCTCCTCCTCACTTAAACGTCTTTATTTTAGGCACAATCAAAACCTAGAACCTTCTACTTTATACTCTTGTGATCTTAGTAACCGCGAACCTTCAATTGTGAATAATGTCCATTGTAACATAAATATAGGTCTATTTACTGATGAAGCCTATTTATGAACAAGTTATCTAAGTTGTGAAAATACTAAATGCCTTCATAAATCCAAATTAACTTGACCAAAGTCTTATTTTCCAAAAAAAAAGTTCAATCTTTAGTTAAGCATCCTTTATATTGTTTCTTTCCATATGTCCGCCCTCTCATCCCAAATCCTACCCCTAATTGAAAGTCGATGCAAATGAAGTTTAAAAAACCAAATTTTCCTTTTTCTCCAAATCCAACGAAGTTTCTTATGTTTCTTTATATTATCTATTTTGAATGACATAAAAAGTACACATTTATCTAATTCCATAATTTCTTGAACATTTTTTTTTCGGGAAACAGATCATTTTTTCTATTATTCAACTGCATAAAAACGTATCTAGTTAAAATAGTGGGATCGGGCCTGAGTAGCATGTGCTAATCTTATCCATGTTTGATAGTTGATTCTACACAGAAAATACCCATCAAAATCAATTCAGTTTAATTCTCTTTAATACTATGAAAGCACTGATGCGCCTACTGGAATAATGTTTTTATGTCCAACACGTGTAATATTGCATCAGTGACATGACACTCTAGGACAATGTACCTGATGAGTCACATGCCACATTTTTTGTATATTTTTCAGATTTCTAATGCTTGAGGGATACTTTAGGACACTCCTTGGGCATACCTCCAACATGCCATATGTCGTCTCATATATCAAAAGTACAAAAATAAAGATTTAATATTAAATGTAAAATTTTAAATAATTCAAATCATCTTTCCGACGTCTGTCTATTTATTTTTTTTATTTTTGAAAAATCACGCCTTGGCATGTCTGTGTCGTGTGTTTGTGCTTCTTAATTAGAATGAGACTAAAGAGATTTGTGTACTCTTGATCTGAAGTCAAATCAAGTTTTTAAGAGTTCTATTTCTTTCGTACTTTCTTAGTGTTTTATCTGTGTTGCACACACTTCAATTATGGTAACATGCCCGTGTTCAACACATGTCGAATATCGACACTTCTCGAAAACTTTATCATGGCCATTTTTTCTTTATTAAAAATATTACTCAAAATTATTGTTAAATAACAAATAGATACTCATTTTAAAAATTTCAACAAGAATAGTAAGTATAAAAGTAAATTTATTCTCTAAATGAAGAATTTTAAAGAATATAATCAACTTGTCGATGATGTGTCTTGTCAATATTTTTTTAGAAAATTGCGTGTCGGCATGTCTGACACCTGTTAAGCACATGTGTCCGTGTTAGTGCATTATGGGTTTTCATAGTCGTATTTTATATTATTTCTCAATCTTGAAATTCATTCATCATTTGTTATGGGACTTCATCAATTCTTTTTTCACGAGACTTCATCAGTATTGTTTTATATTTGATTATGAAGTACATTTTTTTCTTTATCTTCATGGATTACCTAAAGAGTCATATTATATTATAAGGCAGTATTTTTAAAAAGAAGGAAAGTGGCCCATTAGGAATTTGTTTTCTCTGGTTTGGGCACCCAGCCAGTGTAGGTTTTGACCGGTTGACGGATTTCCAAGACAGACCAGCCCACTTTTAATATTACAGTCATGGAGCCTTGCCTAACCTTTCGTGGTATAATAGACAATAACTCAAGCTACTCGTAACCTTAATTGTCATTTATTTATCAAAGATCTGTTCTACCATTTGATTATGTTTTTGGCATGAAGCTATTTCCCTAGTTCCATTTTTTGATACAAGTGTGTCCTGGAAGCTCACTGTGCGCTCTTGGAAGAAAAGGACCACCTAAACCAACGGTTGGTTAATTGAGTGTTTGTACACATGTTAGGAGTTCATTTTATATTTCTTTGGCAGCCCCAGGGTGGGGGTGGCGGGCACTATTACTGAACTTTCCTTTTTTTTTTTTTTTTTTTTGGGTATAGCATGACTTCTGAACAAAATTGGTAGCGCATCTTATGATGTTAGGCGAGATGGACTTAGTTTCTCACATTTAATTACTATCTTCTTAACATCCCTAACTTTCAAAATGGTAAGTGAAGTCTTACCTAATAATACAATCATTTTTATGTGAAAAAGCCTTTAATCCACTAAAGCATGGATATCTTGAAGCTTGCATGTTCTGATTTAATTCTGAAATTTAGATTTCCAAGTATTTTACTAACATGATCTTCCTTGCATTTCAAGGCTTCAAAAAATCAGACTGGAAGAAAAAGGAAACAAGCCGTGTCATCTTCAGGACCTGCCAATAGCTCTGGAACTGCAAACACGGCTGGGCCATCTCCAGGTTCCCAACCTTCAACACCCTCGACTCATACTCCAGGAGATGTGATGTCAATGCCTGCTTTGCCACTTACTGGCAGTTCTTCGAAGCCTCTTATGATGTTTGGAGCTGACAATGCGGGTACTCTTACATCATCAAATCAATTGGTGAGAGTAAACTTTATCTTTTTGTCTTGATAGATAGAATTCCTATTAAATAGTAGAAAGTTTTCATTGGTATTTGTTTTGCAGTGGGATGATAAAGATCTTGTACAATCTGATATGGTGGATCGCTTTGTGGATGATGTTGAAGATAATGTTGAGTCTTTTTTGTCTCCCGATGATGGAGACCCCCGAGAAGCAGTCGGTCGTTGCATGGATGTTAGCAAAGGTAAGTAAGATGCTAAACTCTTTAACTGGTGTAATGCTGGATAGCAAATTTCTGGAGTTCAACGCTTTTAAGCACTGTGGAGATTATTATCTCAATTCAATTGTACTTTAATGTGTTCTAATAATATTATTGAAAGACATTGGTTCACAATGATGTTTTTGCACAGTTCCATTTTTTTAAAAGTCTTGCACAATTTTCTTCATTTTTATTTGACTTATGTTATTTAGATTATTTTCAACTGTTGGCTTTGAATTTATAAAGTACATGGATCATTTCCTTGCTCAGATGCTTCTTTTCCAGCCTTCTAATCCAGTAACCTTATGGAAGATAATATACTATAGGTTGAAAGCATAGGACCATGATATCTGTATCTACGGATGATGTTTATTTGTGGAAACACCATTATGCAAATTTGAATTATTTTTCTTTCTCATAGTATGATTACCCGTGTGATTCCACTTTTGAAAGCCTTAAGCATCAAAGAATTTCTTCTGCGAGGAACACTAGGAAAACAATTGAATTTCATTTCTGTCCAAATCATTCTGATTGGTTGGTTGCACATGATCTTCAGGGTTGTTTACAGAAGTGAGTTCTGTTCGTGCCAGTGCTCACAAAGTTGTGTGTTGCCACTTCTCATCAGATGGCAAGCTGCTTGCTACTGGTGGCCATGACAAAAAGGTGAGTATCAAAGGGAATAGAAGATCATTTCCATTTATGACCACAAGTATTCTTTTGAGCATCTTTGGCTAAGCTTAAAAGTGACATTTTTTCCCTAAACATGCATTGAAAGTTTTTAGAAGTTATTTTTGATTTTTTGGGTTGTTGAGTTCAAAATGTTTTTACTTTTTGTCTTGTCTTCATTTGAACTTAGCCAACCATGCTCTCAGTGTCAAATTATGCAGCTTCAAACTTCACGTCGATTATTGTTGGGATTTGCTAGCTCATGCGTATATAATATAAAATGTTGCAGGGTGTTTTGTGGTATACTGAAAATTTGAAGCCAAAAACTACACTTGAAGAACACTCATCGTTTATTACTGATGTTCGCTTTAGTCCAAGCATGGCACGCCTTGCAACATCATCTTTTGACAAAACTGTCAGAATTTGGGATGCCGACAATGTTAGTTGGGAAATAATTTATATAATTGCATGTTCTTCTCGTTTGCGAACTTCCATTTTTTCATTATGAATAATGACATTCATTAAGAATATCTTTCTATGCAATGCCATCAATAAACTGCGAGTCTGATACTCATTTCACTTTATTTTTACATATGTTGTGTTCTTTTTAGATAATCTATATGTTACCCGAGTTAAATTATTTTTTCTCACAGGAAAAGTGTTGGATTTTTGGAGTTCATTATTGCTTCTTATTGCTTTTGATGTGGGAAGTCAAAGGAGCACTACATCCTTCCCATATATCATTGATGAATGGACTGTAGACTTTTCCCAGACATTTAAATTGGTAATATGCACTTAGCTTATCCTTAATATTGATTCATATTGCAGCAGGACTTTTCACTTCGTACCTTTACTGGACATTCCTCCGGTGTGATGTCACTGGATTTTCATCCTAACAAAGAAGATCTCATCTGCTCATGTGACAGTGATGGTGAGATAAGATTCTGGAGTATTAACAATGGTAGCTGTACTAGAGTTTCCAAGGTAAAAATCAAAAACATAGAAAAACTATGCTAGAAACTTTCACGACATCTTCTTTTCTCTGTTTACCCCCTTTTTTTTCCCCCTGTTCCCCATCCCAATTAAGTAGCTGTGAAGGCAATTAATTTGTTTGATATTTCCTACTCCGATTGGACTAGGGTGGCACTGCTCAGGTCAGATTTCAGCCTCGTCTGGGAAGGTATCTTGCTGCAGCTGCTGAAAATGTTGTATATATATTGGATGCGGAAACATTGGCTTGTCGATATTCAATGAAGGTCAGTCCCCCCCACCCGGTACAGGGCAATGATATTTGGAAAGTTGGTAATTTTGTTTGAGTTTGTAAGCAAGCATTTAACATAATGCTAAACATGGAACCCAACAAATAATAATTGGAAAAGGATGTTCGAGAAAATCAAATGTTGAAAAATTAGCATCTGAAAATGTAGGAGTGCATAACATAATTATTTCTGAAAATTAGTATCTGAAAATGTGAAGTAGGAGAGCATAACATAGTAATGACTCACTAATATAATTATTTCTGATCTTGAAAAATTGCTCAAGTCGAAGATGCACATGTTGGAAATGGAAATACATGTCTAGAAACTGATTGAGTTGGCAGATAATTGATAATTGGATTTATTTGCATCTTCTTTGCATATTGTTCAATGAACAAGAACGGAAAGATTTTTATTATTGCATTATTAATAAGCAATCTGAACGGCCATTTCTTTGAGATATGGATGCATAAATTAGTATTTTTATGCACCAATGTTCAGGCTATATTTCGGAGATTAATAATGTATCCATATTTACAAGAATGATACTATGCGTCAGTGTTAGTCACTTGCATCTTCTGGACATGAATGCTCTCTTTTATAATACCTATTTATTGCTTTTGCCGCAGGTTTGTGAATATTTAATTGATATCTGTTATTCTTCTCCCTAACATGATGTGCCCCTATTGACTGTATCACTATAGGGTCACACAAAACCGATTTATTCTGTTTGCTGGGATCCTTCTGGCGATCTCTTGGCATCCGTCAGTGAGGATTCAGTACGAGTCTGGACACTGAGATCCGGGAGTGAGAGTGATTGTCTGCACGAGCTTAGTTGTAATGGCAACAAATTCCACTCCTGTGTTTTCCATCCTACATATCCTTCATTGCTGGTCATTGGCTGTTACCAGGCAAGTCATCACTTTTGCACTTGATAAGCTTTTTTTCGGTAGTTTTTGAATTTGTGTAGGTTGTATTTGAGTAAACCGACGAGCTCATATGGATGTTATTACAATTTTACATCAACCCATCACCTGAAAGAAAGGATAAAATAAACTAAAAGCAGATGGTTGTTTACAAATGGAACTGATTATTTTCCCCTTAAGAAAGAGACGACTTCAGTGGAGTACTTTTGGCATAGAGTTTCTGAAGCTTTAATACCTCAGAACCTGCTTCTTTAAATGTGTTTTAATGAAATGAAGTCTGGCTTCTGTATATTGGAATTTAGCTTTTAAAGCATGTTTAGTAGGGAGGAATGGATAGCATTGGACAGTATTGAGGAAGAACATGAAGCTACGCTATAGTTTTGTTCTTTAAACTGCCCAGTCATATATAATTTGCATATCAGACATGCTATTAGTGTATTCCTGCTGTTGGGGCTTATTATATCTCTGTTTTCTCCTTTCTCCAAAAGTTGGATATAATCATCTCCTTGAATGAAACATTTTTACCCCAGATTGGATCTATGTGTTTGGATTGCAGGAATGGGATTGATGGATTAAAAATCTCGCATCTAGATTTTAGAATCCAAGAATGAAGTACAATTCATGTGTTTAGATTGGACACGTCTAGGGATGATTAAGCTGTGAACTGCTTGTCGAATCTGTCACTATGGGTTGACCACCCTAGGGTTTAGCCATGAGTTGTGTATTTAGTTAGATGGAGTGGTTTAAGTTATATATGGTAGTTTGCCCGTGTTTCTCTTGGGTCAGTTGTTAGCCCCTGGTTGGTTGAATACATGCCAACTTACCATTCATTTTCAATCCATGTAATGTTTTTATAGCCTTTTTATTCCGATTCAGGCTTCAGGCAAAGCAGGTCCCACGAAACTACTCATTTGTGTTGATTTGATATTTCCTTGTATATGGGAACCTGATATCCTGGGCAATTTGTCATCACTGGAACCAGTGCTGTTTAGTATACGGTGCCAAACATGACACTGGTGTAAAGTACCTTGCCTCAATATACAAGTCGATCACAAGAAGTGAAATGCTATGCACCCCGAGTGGTTGACCTCAAATTGATTAATTCGAGGCCTTCATTTTCCCATCAAATAATGTGTATTTTCATGATCTATAGAGAGACTGGATCTAGATTACCGAGTTTCATGTCATGCGTACATTTTTTTCCTTATTTTGTTACATTAGACCTGTGTAGTGACTTTTCGATTGAGTTCCAACGAATCCTTTTTGTATATATTATGAGAACTTTTTACAGTCAGTGGAGCTTTGGAACACGTTGGAGAAGAAGACGATGACCCTTTCAGCTCACGAAGGATTGATCGCTTCTTTGGCTGCATCAACAGCCTCGGGTCTCGTAGCTTCTGCTAGTCACGACAAAATTGTTAAGCTCTGGAAATGACGACATCATCCTCGGTCTCCCTTTTAATTCCTAGATTTTTTTTTTTTTTTTAGCAGGATATCTACATTTGTAGCTTGTGTTTTCTTTGTAAAAAATGATTCAGTTTTCCTTGTCTGTAATTTACTTATCGAAGTTTCCTAGTGAACTTATTAGAGGAATTAGGAACCAACTCTGTACGGTTCTCTCTTGACTGCTGTTTACCAGTTCTTGTTAACCAGGGAAAATTTAGGATAAAACTATTTTGTCAGGATTTGAAAGAAAACTTGACATAATTGTACATTAGATAATTAGATGGAAAAATTGACTATATTTTGAACTATCCAATGATAGAATGTGACATGATATTATGTCAACTTTGATATTCATGTAGCATGATTGAAAAATTTACCATCTGCATAAACCCTAATAGGATTAGGCTTTCTATTGTGTATCATTGAACTTCTGTGATATGATACCTAGTAGGGAACAATATATCTCATATGTATAAGAATTACATTTCAAAACTATCGAATTTGTCGAATTATTTAAAAATTCAGGTATCCTCCCGTCACCAAATTAATATTATATTAATTAGTAATATCCCATGGGAACTCCAACCCTAACCCACCTGTAAAAAAATTTCAAAAATTGAAAACTTTTAACACTCACCCATCCCACCCTACCCTACCCTAACCTACCCTAACCCCAACTTGTAAAAAATTTCAAAAAATTAAATTTTCTTTTAGATGGAGATTACGCCTCATCTTGGAACCACCTCAACCCAACCTTTAAAAAATTCAAAACATTTAAAATGTATTTTTTCTTTCTGGAGATTACATCCCCATACCTCATGGAATCACCTCATATTTGTGACTTTGTGATTTGTGATTAAGTCAATCTTAATTGTAATTAGTTACAATAAATACATATTTGGTCACGAAGGGTCACTATAAACAAATTTGCACACCTCGCAGACTAGCACCATTAGTCACCACCATCGCCTTCAACTCATATTCACAACCATAAATACTACTTTCATTGACATGTGTTTTCTGTGATTAACTGTGATCAAATTTATCTTCAGTGTGACTATTTGTGATCAAGTCAGTCTAATTTTGTGACTGTATGTAACCAAGTCACATATAGTTACAATTAATATAAATCTAGTCATAGACAGTCACAATGACGATAGATTTGTCATACACGCTCGTCGCCTCCACCGCTACTCCCAACAACATTGAGAACCGAAAGTGCACCTCCTCATCATGATCACATGCACCACTAGCAACAGAGTCATCGCTGCCTACCACCACCATCAACAACAACAACAGAACCACGCCACATATTAGAAAATCATCGATAACATTTGCAAAACACCAATAACCATCCTAAAACCCTAGCTAAACAATATATCTGATGAAACAACCACTCACCATATCTGATCAAACAACCGCCTACAACACCACATCAAACAACAGATCTGATCAAACAACCACCCACTAACTCAATTTCAATTATTTTTCTTTCACTGTTACACGAATTTCTCAACCCAAACCTAAATTCTCAGCTCTAAGTTCAATACGACAAGTAGAGATAAAGACCACGGTTGACGAGAACAACTTATCTTTCAGCATTGTCGACAGGAAATCACTCAACAAAAATGCGAAGCTGAACATTTCCTGCAAACAACGCCCATCGACGACGCTACGAGCAGCTACGACGACGAAGTAAGGCACCATTGCTTGTAGTAGAAGCGATGCTTTACTGTGCCATTGTCCCGCTCATTGTTGTCGTGTGTGGTCTTCGTGCAACACCGTCGTCGAGTCGCTACTTACGTCGCGGCGGTGGCGACAATGACTTGGCTTCGATGTAAAATTGGTCGAGAGTTTTTATCAATTTTTAATATTGACACATTTTAAGTATGCAAATTATTATAAAAAATCACGTTTAAATCACTCCTCTATTAAAAGATGCTTCTTTGGATTCACTATTCATTTTTGTCACATGAGTTTTCACACTTGCCATATTCTCATCCGGTTTCACTACAGTGAATTGGTGGTATTTGTTGACTAATTGATATTTCAATTCTAGTTGATATTTTAAATATCTTCTGTGAGAGAAGCAACACAATTAATATTAGTAATTTATTCACAATCATATATACAAATCATCATATTCATTACTTTCGTGATTCCAAATTTTTTTACTCTCACACAAATCAGCATATCCACTTTCATGCTTCCAACGTTTTTTAACATTATCGTCTTTCTATAGTCTACGAATATTATATTAAACCCAGAGGATTTGTTTTGTATTTCTGTGGGAATTCATCATTGTTCTACTGCGGTTAGTTTTGAATATTTGGTTCCTATTTGGGCGAGAATTCAACATTGTTCTACTGTGGTTACTTTTAAATGTTTGTATTCTTATTTTTATCTTATCTTATAATATAATTGTTTTACACTTGTTTCTTCATCCGTGAATTATGTTCCTAATTGTTTCCTCTTGCTTTTTCATTCGTGAATTATATTCTCATTTAGTAAAATTATCCTATATAGATTTAGATTATATATATGAAAATGTTTCTGAGTAAAAAACAAAAAGCTGTGGCCATAAATGTCAAAAGAGGTTCAATTTGTAATTAACGTTCCTTTGATAAGAGGGTATATAGAAAAATAATGAAATGTTATTGAGAAAATAAAATAAAATTACAATTAAATATTATTTGATGGAGTACTAGCTCCACATAATGCGGAGCACTCCACAGAAATCCTCGGAGCACACGGAGGACAAACTCCACATAATGCGGAGCAATTTCCGCAATACTCCGCATTGTTGTGGAGCATGAATCCCGCATTATGCGAAGCTCATGCTCAACATTGACTATTTCTCTTCCTCTTAACCCTAATTGCAAATCGCAATCTCTCCCTCTCTCTCGCGTACGATCTATGCCACAGTAGCAAAGAATTAAAGGAAATTTGAGCCAACTGAGACATATTTGTGAGGCTTCGACTGTTGGGTACTCATTGTTTCTACCCCTTAACCCTAATTGCTCTCTCTCTTGCGATCATACAAAGAAATTCCAACGCGTACAAAGAAATTCCCAAAAAAAGTGAGGCAACTGAGACATGTACCTGTAAGAATAATCTTTATTGCTTCAATTCATAAATCCATTATTTTATACTGTTATAGACAACAATTGAAAGAGAAATTGAAACTGAAACTAGACTTGAAGAAGAAGCTGTGTTGGAAATAGCTACTACGAATTATTGTTCAGGCCATGTTCTGCATTGTTTGAATGAGATTTCCTGTTTCGATTTTCCTTTTTCATCTATTGCTCGTATCTCCATTGCTACGAAAAAAGGTTATTCATTCAAAGACAAACATATGACATTTGAAATCATACCTTATTTATCTTGTGCAAATAATGGGTAAACATTCAAATACTATTTATCATAATAATTATATCTCAATTTTATTTAATTTTATATTTATAAGTGCTACTTTCATCTAACATAATTTTTTTCCCCAATAGGCCCAACTGCCCAATATTTATACTCAAGTTCATAGAATGTTTTGTTTTGCGATATCCAATAGAAATTGTTTCATCAGACAGATTGAGTATATACAGATGGAAGCTTACATTTGACCTTTGTTTTAATTAGTATTTTCTACATCCCCAATGACCTTAATTTTATAGCATCACAAGGTACTCGTACATATTTCATTTTAATAATCTATATTATGTCAATCCTTTTTTTCCTGTTTATATATACATCATATTTATGGATCATCTATTCTTTAAATGATCACAGGCAAACCCTAGCTGGAAGAGGGTTTAATTTAGTGGTGGCAATCAAGCCGAGCAGCTCATCGGCTCGATTCGTACTATAGCGACCCACAAGTCGCTCGAGCTAGTAAAAAAATGAGTCCGAGCACGAGCCGAGCAGGTCGGCTCGGTAGGCAAGCCGAGCCTGCTCGACTCGTTTTTTACGAGCGGCTCGTAAATTTATTTTTAAAGAAGGATAGTTAAAAAAATTCAAAAAAGGCAAGTCACGGTGCTCGGCTCGCAAGAGACGAACTCGTGGGCCGAGTAGAGCCGAGCCGGCATGGCCTGTTTGCCACCCCTAGTTTAATTTCCATTCATTGAGGTTTTGTAAATTGAATTTGATACATTGACGGATTGAGAAGAAAAGTAGTCTCCATGTCTGCAATATTGAAGCTAGTAGTTCTACAATTTTCTATTGCCTTGATTATTGTCTCAGCATTTTACATTTTTCCTGGGTTCATTAATTCAAACCAATAAGGTGATGACAATGGCTACATTATGTATCTTGATTAAATGATTTTGTGGGAATATTAAAAATATAATAGTGGCTCTATTTTCATATTATGACATTGGACCCTTTCAAGTTCTCGTTAGAATATATATATATATATATATATATACTAGGTGCAAGCAACGTGCAATGCACGTTTTCTTAGTTTATATTTAATAGTTTTGTTTAAGAATTAATTTGTTATTAATAAAGATGTAATTTTTTTGATTAATTAAATAATTAATGATGTAATGTTTATGTAATTGATAAATAATTAAATAAAGTGCTTCTCTCTGTCATCTCCAACCCAAAATTACAAACAGAAAACTCAAGGTATGTTAAGGGGTAAGAAGATGAGTTTACTTAGGTTCTGTTTGATTCTCATTAATGTAGAACGAGAATGAAAAATATAGTTGTTATTGGACCCCACATAAGAGATAGAAATTCAAAATTGATAGATTGATGTGATGGATAACGGTCATATTTTTCATTTTTATGGGTTTTTAATGAGAAACAAACGGAGGCTTAAACTTTTTGCATGGCTTAAGTCTTTACTCTTTTTTAAGTAATAATGCAATTCATTTTATCGTTAAAGTATGATATGTATTACGATAATATATGTATATCATGTGTTAGACTTAGTATTGGTAAGTGACGGGTAAATTTTCGAGGACGAAAATATTTTAAGGGGGTGAGAATGTAATACCCCGAAAATTTTCATAAAATATAATTCAATTTTTATATACTATATTTTAATATTTTGAAAGTTAGGGACTAAATGATACATTTATCAAATTATATTTTATTTGTGTCAAATATTTAGATATTGATGGAGTTATCGTAAATATATGAATATTGGTCTCGTTGGATAAATCGTAATTAGATACATAAATCAGATTCGAGAAAAAGTCGATTCGGATAAGTTAGCTCCAAGATATTTTAGTTTGAAGGAATTATCAAAAGCTAATTTATTATTATTATTATTTAATTATAATTTTGAAAGTAAGAGGGGGTGAAAAAAGATATTCCGTTAAAACAATAAATTCCGTTAATTTTTCCGTTAAATCAAGAAATTCCGTTAGTTTTTCCGTTAAACCAACAAATTCCGTTAAATAGCCACTTTTTATATATAGAAGATATCATCTGCAATGCTGTAATACATGATTTAAAGGTCGAGACTTTATTTTTTGTTACTATTGTACAGGGGATTAATGATGGAAATTGGTTGTTCCACCGAGTCATTGTATGATCGAAAGGGAGCATATTTAAGTAAGAGATTGATCCTTAGACCAGGGGCGGAGCCAGCCTCTTGAAATAGGGGGGTCCCAGAGTTGAAGGAGTGGGGGCTCACGGGGGTTCGGGGGCAGCGCCCCCGAAAATTTTTCGGGTTTCTTCCTTGTTGCCTTACACTTCTAATGCATTTTCTATGTTTCATAGCATTTACTTAAGTAAATAATTGGTTTTACAAGTGCTCATTTTTTAAAGAGGTGTTTTTCATTGTATAACTGTAGTTGAGTGTGAAAGATCATGATGTGAAAACTTAGAGGAAATAAATTTCGTCCTTATACTTGGTTGGTTTACTGTTCTTTGGACTTTGGAGATCTATTACCCTAAATAGAAAGTGAAACTGAGAGAAAAATTAATGATCTTTAGAAGTGTCATTCATTTGTTGTAAATATTAACTCGTAATGGAACTGTTAGACATGAGAACTAGCTAATATTTTCGACTATTATGATTCATAAATAAATATTTTTTCTCTATAATTTCTTAAATTAAAACATATTGGTTGAAGTTTTTAATTTCAAACGTCATCTTTCTCATCCAATGTTATCATCCATTTTCAGAACCATATTTGAGAACATATCCGATAATTACTTTTAACACTAATACCAATACAAAATGGTAATAAAAAAAAAATTGTCAAAAATTTTTTTTTTTGGGGGGGGGGGGGGGGGTGGTGGAGGGGGGGGGGATGGGGGGGGGGGGGGGGGGGGGGTGGGGGGGGGGGGGGGGGGGGGGGGGGGTGGGGGAGGGGGGGGGGGGGGGGGGGGGCGGTGGGGGGGGGGGGTGGGGGGGGGGGGTCAGGTTACCTCCCCCCAGGACCCCCCTGCCTCCGCCCCTGGTGGGCCTCATCCTACTCACATTATGTAAATCTCTACGTGTACATCTATGAACACGTAGATTAATCTTTATTATTTAGATCTTGTTATATGTACATTAAAATTTACATAATGAATTACATAATATCACATATCATTATATCATTTGTCAGTTTAAAATACAATCAATTTTTTCTTCCAATTTCTTCCCTCCACGACATATTATGAATTTGTTTGGTAACGATTAAAATTCAATTAAAATTAAAAATATAACTGTTATTGAATTCAACTTGTCTAATAAAAACCAACAATAACGACTAGTTTTTCAATTTTAATCTGATTTTAATCTAGTCTCTTTGTAACCCAATTCATGTACTTTTTTTTTTTTATGTACAAACAACGAAATCCTTATTATTTAATGTCGACGCTTGCCAAATCAATAAGAACCAAAAACATTCTATCTCGCTATTTATTTAATAGGAATGATACCGTTCTCTACTTTTTATAACAAATAAAAAGTACATACTCGTATGCTTGTTTGGGATAGATTTGAAAATCACGATCAAGGTCATTAACTAACCTTACCCATATACTTATTTACAATTTTTATCAATTTTCCAATCAAATATTTCATTAATTTTTCTTAAAATCTCTAAAAATTTGTGTCAAATAAATCAGTTACTAGCCAAGCAATAAAACTTGAAACTCACAAGTCCATGACAAACTAACTGCTCGGTCTCCAGCAAGTGAATTTATAACATGATATGCCAGTGCCGCCCTTCAAAATCAAGTGAAAGCGAACCAGCTCAGCAAACTAAGTGGAGGAATGGCAATTTATATTCGGAACAGTATAAACCCTCTTTAGCATTATATAGCAACGAAAAATATACCTGTCCTAACAAGCATGCCAACGGATAAAAATTGAAGTAACGAAGCAAGGCTCCTTGTTACATATAGCAGAAACATAATCACAGGCAAAAGATAATATTGGGTGTGCGCAACATCTCACTGCAGGGTAATCCACAAAGAGAATAGGAAGGCGGGAGGGGAGAGGGAGAAACAGATGAACACTGAGAATGATGGAATTGTTACTGAAAGCCATTAAAATTAGAATAAAATGCATAAGGTATTTAGCTTCTGGTCCAGTGAAATCACTATCCGTAATTGTCAATTATCCAGATGATTAAATGGCGACAAAATTCATTTGAACTACATAATGTTCTGACACACAGAAAAAAGACAGACTTGCAACTTGAGAGAATCTCCAAATGAAAACCATTAAGTACGCCTGAAGAGAGGACAAATTACAGCCTCCTTCCCCTTCTGCCACCCTTTCTCCGAGTGCTGTCGGTGGGAATTGGTGTCACATCCTCTGGATGAAGATCAAATAAGTAATTACCATTGAAAGTGATTCAACGAATTAACAAAAATTTATAAAGCATTTTTTACATAAATAAACAAAAAAAAAAACAATAATTAAAAGAGGGATCAATGTGCAGCATTTGATCATTAGTACAAGTAAATCAATGTTAGATATCTACTTTCCCATCCATAAAGGAGACTGCCCATGCAAATGTGAATGTATAAACAAATTCACCATTTTGAATAAATTGCATAAACATTGCTCCACAGATTTAATGGAATGATTGCAAATATGACGTAGGATGAGTTCTGATCATAGTGCTTACCTATGCGACCAATCTTCATGCCTGAACGTGCAAGGGCCCTAAGTGCAGACTGTGCACCAGGACCAGGGGTCTTAGTTTTGTTCCCACCAGTTGCTCGAAGCTTAATATGAAGAGCATTTAATCCAAGCTCCTGCATAATTCCAAGCAATAAAACAGTTGACCATTCAATCAATCAGAATTACGAAAATCCTGTCCGTGTTGTTACGAACATAGGAAAGAACCTAAAACCTTGCAACGTTGAGAGACATCCTGTGCTGCAAGCATAGCTGCATATGGGGAAGACTCATCTCTATCAGCCTTCACCTTCATACCACCTGCAATCCCAAGGAAAAAGATGATTAAGAACTAAAAATACATCACAGCAAAGTCTTCTATAGTTTAGGACATGTGAAGGAAAACATTGAATCTAATTGCAAAATACTAATCAATACAACTACATGGCAAATCGTTCAACTACACATGTACTTGGTGACAAAACTCAAAGGGTCTTAGTAGCTCTAATGAACATCAGCAGCCATGACCCACAGCTCTTATTCCAACTCTTGAAAAAATCACCCAGGGGATCACATTTTAACAGAAACATAATCAAAGCTAATCAAGTTGTAGATTTACTGCAAAAGCAATCAAAAAACATAGTATTGAAACCAAAAGCATTCGCTCTCTACCTGTAATACGAACCATGGTTTCCCTCCCAGACAAATCAGTCACGTGCTGCAGGCACAAAGCAAAAGTGAATATTACTCAATAGGTTACATCAAGCAGTTTAACAGCTTCCTAAATATGAACGGTAGATATCAATCAGGAATTGCAAACTGTAATACTCACAATGAAAGTGTCATTGAATGAAGCAAAGATGTGGGCCACACCAAACACTAGTTCACCATCCCTAGTGGCAGGTCCGAGAGTGACATTCTCTTCCTTGGGTTCTCTGGTCTTTCTCTTTGACTATTACAAATAATTGGGTTTTAACAAAATGAAATGAAACTTCAAAACTCATCATTTAACATCATAAAATCCAGTTTGTCATACTTGTTTAGAAGATCCATTGTATTAATTTACTTATTTAAGATGATGAACATATAGTAATTGCTCTGTGATCAGTATATCTTAGAAAAGTTGAGAAGATAACAGGAAATTGGGTCCTGTTAAAAAGTAAGAAAAACAAGATCGCATTGTTTCCAGCACGCGCGCACACAAAGAAAAAAAAAACCATCTATAATTTTCAATTAAATAAGATAATATAATAAGATTTTGATAGGGAATGATGTTCGTGACTTGTACTTATTCCACAAAAGGGTATTGGTAAATACCACATAATTTTCATAAAAAAATTCAAGGCACCCACAAATTAAGAGAAATAATCGCGCCAAAATTATGTCCTGGCAATAGTCTATGAAAAGGAATTTCCCTGTAAAGCCTCTTTATCTTTATGAGCTCAATACTGTAACTCATAAAATAATTGGATCAACCAGAATGGGCTCCCTACCGATAATAAATATTTCTCCAATGAATCAAATCAACATCAAACAAAATTTCCAGAAGCTGGAATAAATGCAAAATCAAATAAACTTCCACAGCTATTAATTGATGGTTATTTTTTCGCATCCTAAAAGATTAAACACCAGAAAAATGTTTGGGTTTATACACAATCAGAAGACTCTCCACCTATAATATAAATGTAGATAAGGAAAATAACATAAAAGGCATAGATACAACATACGCACGATATTTCTGTATTAAAAAGGCGGAGTTTAAGGATCTCACCATGGCTTACGGTTTATGGCAATTGAGTTATTAGCTGCTTCTAGCTTCAAAAACCCTGGTAATGGTAGTGACGGCGTTTCCGCCTCGAAATATATATAGCTAGGGTTTTGGACCAGAAGAGGGTTTGATTTACCTTAAAGGCCCCTTAATTTTTCTTCAAATTGCGGATACGTCCCCCAAAAAATAATAGAAACCCCAAATATCTGAAAATTATCACTTTAGCCCATAACTTATAAAATCATCTCAAATAAATCTAATTCTATGAAAAAAATGACAGCTGTGGGATTTGAACCCACGCCCTTTCGGACCAGAGCCTAAATCTGGCGCCTTAGACCACTCGGCCAAACTGTCAAGTTGGACAATGTAAGTAAAAATAATAGATAAATATCTGTACCTGACTAAGCTGTACATCAGACTTTGTTATTTTATGGTACTTTATTTTTTGTTATTTGCTAAAGATTACACTGCATCCCAAATTTATATGAATTTTTATTTGGCCCTTTATTTGGTAAAAACTTTGTTTTGAATAGTGATTTTTTATAATGTGTGATTAAAAAATAGGAAAATATTTTGAATTTACATGCAGAGTATTTTATTGTGTGAATGTGTGGTTGAAAATGAGTTTTGAAATAATAATTGTCAAATAGAGGTCTAGTCCATGTAATATCACTAAGTTAATATTTAAATAATTAATTACCTATGATGTTTAATAAAATTTCATGAAACCGACTACATTCTATAGGCATAATTTAGAAACATTTAGGTTTGATATCCTGAAACTTGTTCGGAAATACCGTAAAGAAAATAATATAGGAGATTTGTCGCTAGGTATTTGATCAAATAAGATCATATAGTTCCTATAGAACCTACACTAAAATCCTCCTAAAGAGGGATAAGGTTAAACGATGCGGAAAAGGTTTTCCATAAGATGAAAAATGAAAAGTATTAGTCTCACACGAAATTTGTGATTAGTATTTCTATTATCTAATAATTATTACAAGTATAAAAAAAATGAAAAATAAACTTGAAGAACACGTTGGAACATTTGATGGTTGCTTGCGTTGGGACTTTTGAAAGTTAAAGTTGCTGGCATTGTCCATTTGACAAGGGCAAATAGTGTGATCGAGGGATTCCTTGATTTTGAGTATTGTTAAATGGAGTAGAATATTTCATTTTGGAAAGAAATTACTAGGTATAATTGGGGTAGATGAAGTTTAAAACAAACTTTCACAATTTCAATAAATTTAGCCCTTATTTGATTTTTGATTATTAGATAATCAATTCTCTCCCAAACTCATTTCCAACCATACAATTTTTTTTTAAATAAAAAATTATTTTTCATGTTTCTTTATAATTTTTCTTAATCATATACATTCACCAAAAAGTACTTCTCAAATAATCAAAATTAAACAAGCAACGACTTGGGTTTGTTTGAGCACCCTTTTTTTTTTTAGAAAAATAGATTTCATAATAGTAATTTTTTGAAGAATGTATGACTAAAAAAAAAAAAAAAGTTTTTTGAATTTACTATGATACATTATTGAGAATGAATTAAAAAATAATAATAATAAAGAATAGAGCTCAAACATGAGTTTAAGTGTGTTTGATTGGTATATTTTTAGAACTTGTTTTCTAGGGAATTGTTAATTTAAGTGTGTTTGATTGGTACAATTTTACCCGAATTTTTTTTTTTAAATTTTGGATCTTTTTGTTCATGTTTTGCTTCATTTTATATGGAAATTGTTCATTAAATTTTTTTTTTTTTTATTTATTTTTTTTTTATTTTTTACAATTGGTTATGAAATTTGTTACCATTGCCAAAAAGTAATTAAAAAAAAGTTTGCTCGAAAACTATTTTTTCACCATTTTTTCATCAAAATGTAGGGTTCATTTGGCTTCGTTTTACATCAAAATTTTCAATTAAAGTGATTTTTTTTTTTTTTACAATTGATTATGAAATTTATTTTCATTGCCAAAAAAGGATCATTCCAAAACTTGGAATTCATTTTCCCACCACAAATCATGGAAAAGAGGCGCATGTGGGGGGAGGGAGAAAAAAAATTTCCATGGAAAATATTTGTCATCAAACAGCAACAAGTGGAAACGAGGCGCAATCAAACAGGGCATTAGAGCTTGTTTGATATTCATTATTTTCAAAATACATTTTTTACTCTCTTCATTTTAACCACATATTTTTCAATAAAATAATACTACACGTAAATCCAAAACTTTTCCTTATTTTTAATCACAAATTCTTCATCGATATACTATTCCAAAATGCATTCTTACAATAAAATAGGACTCAAACGAATCATTAACAACATCACATTCATCCATTTAAAAACTATTTTTTAAATCAATGATCACAACATCGATGTTGTCAATTACAATTGTCAACAACAATTGTACAAATAAATTAATTCTTCTTTTTCGGTATGGCTAAGAAATCATCTCGAACTGTGCACACACCCATGACCCATGGGCGGAGCCCAGTAAAGCTCAGGGTGGGCACATGCCCACCCTGACTTCTGGGCTTAATTTTATTTTTTTTTAAAAGCTATATCAACCTTAGAGAGAGTCCAAAATACCAATATATTAGTTATAAGCTGTCCAGGTTGCCAACACGATCCGTGGTTCAAAATCTTTTCTCCACAACAACACACGACATTGTCCAATAACAACACTGCATGCTCGAGCGGTCCTGCTCTGATATCAACTTTCACGGATCGCAGGTTTAGCTCCCGTGGTTCAACGCCTCAAGACCGCACTCACCTCATTCTTTGGCTGGCAAGCCCGAATAATTGGCATACATGCATGCTATGAGTAGGATATAAGGGAGAATACATGCATATGATCATATATCATTAGTGCACTGTTGGTAAGATAGGCATCGCGCCTAGCTGTTAGCGTGCTTGCCGTCCCGAATGTGGAGCTAAGCATTCTCACTGCGTGACACCAGGTCTAAAAGAGTTATTTATGTTTCTAACATATGAAAGGAATAAAGATTTTATGAGTGGATTCAAATGTGTTGAGCATCACAATGTATTGAACCTAAAATTATTATTGGTAATCAATCTAAAATGAAAATTTAAAATTCAATAATTTGTTTAGAAAAATGTAAATTTGCACTTTTAACATGGAAATCGTGCCATTGAAATATGATTTTTAACAAAATTATGTGTTATTGTAATTAGGACATTTACAATAAGAAATATATAATTATTGAACAAAAAAAAAATCAATGAACCTTGTTAATGCTAATATTGAACGTACAAAAGAGGAAGTCTTCTACTACATAGGAAATGATGCTAATTTTGTGATGGAATTGTTATAGGCGACCAACCGAAAACGGAACCTAAAATTCAATGACAAGTCTTGAAAAAAGGTTGATTGACCCATAATGATTTTGACCCAATTAGTTTTTTCAAACTAAAATGTTTGAGTTTAATTTGATAATGAAAACCAAACAAAACCTATAATATTTTTTTTTATCTCGATTTAAAATTTGTTAAATACACTGTAAAGTAAACCATATATGACTCATCTAAAACTCATACCTATTTTGCTCGTTGAATAAATTTAAATTTAAACTCAAAAACTTGGATTTTAAGTAAAATCTTGAAAATTATTTACCTTTCAACTCATTTACACAGCTATATATATAACATAAAAATAGGAATGTTAAAAAAAAATTTACTATGAGGCAAGGTCAGAAGCAGGTTTAGACAAATTCTCTCACTCTCTCATTTTGTCTCTTTGGTGAAGACTAGTGGGGATCGTGCGTTGCACGATTCCCGTTATAATTTTAGAAAGGTTTTTTGTTCAAATGACAAATTATTTCATAGATGTAAAATAGAATGAAAGGAAACTTTACCAAGGTGTTACTTTTTAGACCTTTCATTGATTGAGGAAAGAAGGTGGATAATCTGAGATTTCAAGATTCCACCCCGATTGAATTTTCAACTGATATACGACATTTAAGAGGTACAAAAACACATAAAGACAAAGGAGAACAAAATCGAGTTAACGGGAGGAAATATATATTAGGGCTTAGATAAAAAAAAACCCCCCAAAATCATGAAGCAACTCGACACAAATTGGAAAACCCTGAAATAAACATTCAAGCATCACAAAGAAATTGCAGCGAACGGAAGACAGCGAGCAGGGGAGAAAACAGCAATGCATAGGGACAAATTCTAGCGACCAAGCAATGGCCAAGACGCCAATACTAACGAACAAAAATGACCAAATAATAATAAACTTATAATCACCACCATACCTAGGATTTATTGCAAAAAATTAGAGAATGGCGAGAGGAAAAAAATAGAAAAGAGAGGAGGAAGAAGTGTAGGGTTGTGTTGGAAAAGCAGAGTAAGTCAATAGGATGGTTGTGTGTGAAATGAAGTGTTAGACCTAGATACCAAGGTAAACAAGGCAAGAGATTCAACGAAACTTGGAACCAAAAAATCGAAATTAATAGCTAATAATTGTGCATATTAAAAATTTCCTTGAATCAAACTTATAACTCAACAAATTCAAAACTAAACTATAATTTTCTATTAAATACAAACAGATAAAGATACATCAAACGAAAGGAACGGATGAGAGGGTTGGAGAGACCTGCTTCCACATCAAGAATTAATATCATATGACATTAAATCGGAAAGGTACAAAATAAAGAGAATTCAGCCATACATCACTTCATTTTATTTATTTACAAAATATGACGATAAAACTCCAGTTCATGACAGAAATCTAGCCTTACAAGCTAAGATGAAATTCATCACATATACCAATACTTCTATATGGTACCATACATCAAAATCCATTGAGTCCAAGAAGAAATATTCTTCTTCAAAAAGTTTGCTGCTGGTTTAATACACAAATGATTTCTGTCTTCATCAAAAAATCAAAACCAACTTGATTTCTAGTTTGAACTGGTGGAAGGCACATTTACTTTTGAGTTGGATCCACAAAGATACCAGGGGCGTCTTCAACAATTTCTTCAACAGTAGGTTTGTTGGACGCTATCATCTTTTGTTTCTTTAATTGCTCAATGCTTTCTTTTTCAAACACCAAGTTTCTTCTAGCGGGTACATTGGTGTGAGGTGAGACACTCTTCCTCCTTGGTTCATATGGAGACATCATTGGAGATGCCTTTGTAGGCCCACAATTGCTATCCAGAATGTAGACGACAACATCAAACCTTGGTTGGTTCGTTTTAGGATCCAATGTTCCATATTTTATATAGATGAAATGGTCTTCAGTTACATTATTCGAATCCCGAGCATTGATGATATTTTCAAACTGTATGAAAATAAATGAAGAGACTATCAATATGTTTCGGTAGGAAACATTAGCAAATGTAATATTATAAGGAATACTTTACCGTTATACAATCCTTCATCAAAGTGTCAACTGGAATATGCAGGAATTTTTCAGCTAATTCACCAAATAACGATGCAGAAATAGATCCGGTATTATCAGCAATGTGAACATTGCATCTTGCTCTGGCAGAAAAATACAGAATAAGTGTCATTGACATTTTAAATGTAAAATCAATTAGATTATATACATAATAATTATTGCATTAAATTTGGTATTAGAAAATGAGTTATTACCTTGGAATTGCTTTTGCATGCATGTATTTGCAATAATTGCAAGAATACATTTCATTCAACTGAGCAAATGACATCCAGCCACAAGTGTCACAAGCCATATACCAAAGTGATTGAGGTCCTGCCTTCAATTCCAACTGACCTTTTATCCAGAATGGTTTGCACTATGAAATGTAAATAAACATGTGGTAGATAATTGAAGAAATTGTAAACATAATAAGGAAAGGGTTTAGTTTTACTTGTAGATATATAATATACCGTCAATGAGTATTCTGAAATATCTTTGATGTTAATGACTTTGTTATCTGGAGGTGGTAAAAGACTGGACGTGTTTGGCAAATCATAAGTCTTTTGCATGATCATTTCTGTCAGTATGTCTTTGTTTCTTTGAACCCTTGTATAGTATCAAAATGAAGATAAAAAATAAAGGGAAAATGCAAAATGAAGTTAGTTTTTTTTAGTGGAAAACAACATATGGAAAATGTATGAAGTGTGAACTCACCATTCTCTAATTTCAGCAAGTTTTTCAAATTTAGGATTAATGAGGATGGAACTGTTTGCCTTAGTAGATAATGACATCCCTGTTAAGAATGAAGCAAGCTTATACTGAAGTTAGATTTGTAAAACAGCAGAGCTTATAAAAATGATGATTAAATTGAGACATTGTTTACCTTTGAATGATGTGACTTTCAAATGGTTACCAACAATCATTGGTTTTTTCATAAGGCAGTCACTAATTTCAAGGCCTTCATGGTCGATGAAGTTGTCCCATATAGTGAGAATAATTGCTTGCAATCTGCAATAGAGATATCAGATTTCATGTCAGTGAACTTAATAGATAAACTATTGTATTGTATGCGAAGATTTATATTCATCTATACATAACTTTCATTGACAAGGACAATGTCTTGGACAGTTGCATCTGCATTCTTGTTGCTTGGAATTTTTCGTTTTGGCCTTACATCAACAGCAATACCAACATATGCTGCACATGGAATTTGAAAAAGGCTAATGCATGAAGTAGTAGCTTCCAAATATAATGTATAGCAAAATTCTGGAAAATGAGTAAACTAATAGTAACTATTACCTATTTCGATATCAGCATCTATGTAGTTTTGAAGTTCATCAAATGGTGTAAATTGAAAGCATGACTCTACAAGAGGACTATGGTCTTCATTTGATTCTTCAATTCGAGTTGAACCACTAATTGTCCATTGTGTATGTCCACATGTTGACCTGAAGCGATCATCCGTGTTTTTGACATATGCGTTGGAAATTAAGTAAGTCTTTGATGGCACTAAGGTGTTTTCAAGAGCTTTGATATTCTGAGCAAATATGGTTGCTTGGACTTTGTTTTCCTACGTTAAATGATAGGACATTAAACATTAATACACACATTTTTTTCCTGACATTCAACATTAATATACAAATATATAGATGTGCAGAGTCTAAAAACATTACCGCAGTATCCATTAACCAAAGGTGCTGATATGTTCCATTTCCCTTCTGTGATGTTCTTGAAGTTGTTTTTTCTACAACCACCACTTTACATGTCCATCCTAGTTCTCTTGGAGCAATATCAGGAATCAGTTTCAGTTTGAACGCCATTTCTATTGCAGGAGGACAACTATATTTGAAAGAAGCATCCAACATTGATTATTAATAATGTAAAAGAAAAGCAAGCTAATGAAAATAAAGGAAGCACCATTCACCTTACCTTGTATTCGTGGTCTTTCTTCACTTTCCTGGTGTATATATTGTAGGTAATAATATGTGTCTATATAAGGATATAAGGCATGCATGTATGCAGAGATAAGGTGGCAGAGTTGGTAGGTAGACAGAGAAATGGTATGGTGAAGTGGTATGGTGAATATAAAATTTAGATTGACTGTAGACAGACCATACTGTCCTTTTGTTCAAAGTAAAAAAAGTACACTATGATGATTTATATATTTACTTTTACAATACACACTCGGAATAATCATAATGAAAGTACAACATGTGAGGAAATATTATTTTTAAAACCAACAAGAGGTAAGTTATTAAATTAACAAAATAACTTGCATCTACGTCAAAGCAAATCTGTGGTAACTTGAAAATTACCAACAAATGGTATGGTGAAGTGGTATGGTGAATATAAAATTCAGATTTACTATAGACACGGACCATACTGTCATTTTGTTCACAGTAAATAAAGTACACTGTGATGATTTATATATTTACTTTTACAATATATAATCAGAATAATTATAATGGAAGCACAACAAGTGAGGAAATATTATTGTTAAATCCAGCAAAAGGTAAGTTATTAAATTAACAAAATAACTTGTATCTACGTCAAAGCAAATCTGTAGTAACTCGAAAATTACCAACAACCCATGTTTGTTACACGGTCAGTGACATGGTGGAGACAAGAGACGGGAACGACACGGAGAAAGACAGAGACATGATGCGGCGCGACACAAAAACACAACACGAAGACACGACATGACATGGAGACTCACGGAGACATGACACAGACACGTAAGCATATTTTTCAAGAATTAGAAGCGGAAATTTCAAATCTACCTTAGATCAGTTTTGTCATCACGCCGAGGTAAAAACATATAAAATCCGGAACTGCTTTTCAACTGTCATTCACAATCAACAAGAATAGGCACATCACAATTAATGTTTTATCCATCACCATAATAAACTAAGCTTGCTCGGTGTTATAACAAATTATACTCAAGAATATTATGAATACAAATATGAGAAAACTCGAGTACATTATAACAAAGTGCACCAAAAAACTATACAATTAAATCATATTTACCAAGATTTGGAGAATACGAATGACCTTGTTGAGATCAAGAGGCTTTAAAGTCTCCTATGCTTGCTCCAACCTCTCTTTTTCTCTCGAAAAAATGTCACTGGATTATCACTTGTTTCTCGATCAAGTTCTTTAAGCTTTCTGTCAACCCCCTTCTTCTCAAGTTTTATTTCAGCCTCAATAGAGGGATTCCCCATAAAGTTCTTAAACCCGTTTACCTGTTAGACAGAAGAAGTAAAACGTTAAAAAGTTATGTACTTCGAGAATATAAAACAATAATTGTTATGAATCAATAAAGCCATGCACATCAATCCTACATTGCCAGATTCGGGGAAAAACTCATACACAGCATGAGCAAAATGAAAAATTAGTAGTTTTGTTTATACTGATCGAGTGTTCAAGAAACTCATTGGCATACAAATTAGTAGTTTTGTTTATTCTTGTATGCTCGGATAATTATCAAATATAGATAAATTGAAAAAAAAAAACCTAACTATGAGCGCCATCTTAATTAGATATATGGATTCTGGTACAGTATAATTGCATCTCAGTATAAGTTGCTTTAGAATCCCGCAATTCTTTCCACTAACCAATTAATGAAGAAACATTTACAAAATATATTTTCTCGAATTCAGACATCCTTGCCCTCATACTTCAACTCAAAATGGTAAAATAGAGAGAGCATAAACATATAACTCATACAGGACTGACCATCTTAGTTCAAGCCAAATTACCTCTGAAATACTGGAGGGAATCATTCCAAACTGCCACATACCTCATAAATAGGATGTCTAAACCTATACTCAAAATGCAATCCCCAACAACCACTTAGAAGAACGAACCCAACAAGAAGAAACCAACTCATGGTGTAGATGTAGCAGGCTCGAAATTGACGGAGCAATCTTAGAGAAAGATTAAAAATGGAACATTAATTTAAAAAAAAAAAAAACTTCCAACAAACTCTTGAATCGACCAAAGAGAACCGCACATATTTGAAAGTCCTACCTGAGATCTTGTTCTTTCTAAATTGAGGTAACACATGGGATTTCAACAACAATATAAACTCACTAATAAGTCTAATATGAGAGAAAAATATTTTGATACCATAAATATTAGTATTTTTCCTCCGCCAAGAGAGAAGAAGAAACACGAGGGTCAGGTAACTTGGTCATTAGCCGTTCGAACATATTTTCTACACATATCAGTCCCAGCTACAAGCTATTCTAGATTGAGAATCTTGCTCAATTAATTAATCTAGTCATTTTTTCAATATATTGGCGCGAAAAGGAAACAAAAAATACAAAACAAAAATTAATCAACATAAAACGTGTGTGAAATTGTAGAATGACTAACCTTAGACAAAACGAAGAAGACATCAGAGAGTATGAAGAAATCTGAAACATAGCAACTTAAGCATGAAGAACTCACAAGGTATTTTTTTAAAATAACAACGCAAACATCTCAAATCGAGCGAGAAAAATAAATTTAGACGCTCACAAGTAGGTCAGGTGATCAACTGCTTCACTTATGGTTTCTATTGATTTGAGTTACAATCAGTTTTCTTCTGGTAATATACCAGCAAATAAAGGGGAATCCAAGCCACTAAACAATCTTCGGTTGTAGGAAAAAAGTTATTTAGTTTAGTACAGATTCATTAGGCTCTTATGATTTAATTACAGAAATAACATGGATCGCAATTCTTTAATGGGCCAAATTCTTACCTCTCTTGGGTCTATACCAGAATTCTGAGTCACTTGTTAAGGATTAAACTCTATGTTTCAATACCAGCAAGTCTGTCCTTACTCGGGCTAAATTTGGAACTCCAAATAAGCTTTTGAATTTCAATAAATAACGTTTGAAAAGTTGTTATTATACCGAAAAACCCACCAGGAAATTTTTTTTTTTTTTTTAAAATATAAACATGTAAACTCGATAATATAAATATGAACCCAGAAAATATTAATCCATAAAAATACCAAAAAGAAAGCTGATCACGGATCCTATAACGGGCGTCGGATGCACTAAACGCCAATGATCTGTCAAAAAAATATTAATTTTTTGTAACTACATTTATCGACATGCATTAATCCTTTTCAACAAATTACCTAAAACAAAATTACCAAGAAACCAAACAGAACTTTAAACGAAAAGAAAAGGAAAAAAGTATAAACCTGAAGCTGAAAATTGAGGCTACAGAGGCGAGTTGGGGTAAGTTGTTGGTCTCTGTCTCTATCATCCCTTACATTCTCTTTATATCATTTAGAAGATCAGTATGAACCTGAAACAGTTCAAAAGATTTTGGATAAATCATTACTCGAAAATATTTTTTTTGAATCATAATCAGCATGTTAGATGATATGATAAATCCACTAACCGGCTTTTTCTTTTTTTACAGACAAGCAAATAATGTTTCAAGACCATAAGAAACTGCAGAATTCAGTAAACATACACATCATGATAACACAATTGTCGGCCTGTAAAAAAGCTACATAACAAAATTGTCATTGATCTAATCTAATTAAAATAAGATACTATGAAATTAAAGAGTACTTAGTTCAAAATCAAATATAAGAAGTAAAAAAACAAAATTAATAAGATGATATACCTTAGTAATCATGCAGAAAAAACTGCAAATAGAACTTCTTTATATACAACATTCTTTGTACAAGTGTAATGGCCCTGCCTATCTTCATCTGGTTTCATAAGAACTTTAACACATTTACTACTTTTTGCTCTTGATAATGCCACATAAAGTTGTCCACGTGAAAATACAGGCTTAGGCAAATATAATCCAACAAAATCAAGAGTTTGACCCTGGGCTTTATTTATAGTCATGGCAAAGCATACACGAACTGGGAATTGAGTTCTTTTGAATCGAATTGGACTCATATCATTTTCAAAAGGCATAAATGGTATACGGGGTAGAAAAACTCTCTTGTTTTTATATTGTCCAACAGCAATTTCAGCATCGATTATGTTTCGATCAAATCTTTTACAAGGAAGCCTAGTTCCGTTGCACAAACCTTCTGATGGATTTATATTCCTCAATAAAATAATAGGGCAATTTGTTTTCAAAACTAATTCATGCGGTGGAACACCATTAGGAGTTAAAGTATTGAAAAAATCTTCATCAAATGATTGTGCATTAATATTGATTGCTTCATCAAAACTATAGTATTTAATAGAATCACCGGGGAACTGTTCTATTAACATCGCATTTATAAAATCAACATTCTCATTTTTTGGACTTAATATGATTCTATTAATCATAGTCTCACTATTATCTGGATAAGTATTTAATTCAGGGAATACAACATCTATCAACTTTCTTATGGAAGTGGTCTCATTATCATCTGTAATAATCATTTCATCTGGAAATTTAACCATATTGCACGAATGTAAAGGTTCAATCCCATTTCCAACTCGTAGTAAATATTCAGCAAAAGGTAAATCTATTTTAGCTCTCATATTTTGAACTAACTTGATTTTTTTTATAAATGGCCATAAGTATGAATTCACAAGTGTTGCATCAATAATATCCTCTTTTTGTCCCTTAGGAACAACAGGTAATATTTGACGGAAGTCACCTCCTAAAACCACTACTTTCCCTCCGAATGGAACTTTAATCTCTGTTATATCTTGTAGCATCTCATTTAAGGATTCAATAACTGTTTTATTTAGCATAGGAGCTTCATCCCATATTATTAATTGTGTCATTCTTAGTAATTCAGCTAAAGATGATTGTTTACTAACTGAAGTAGTTGATTTACTGTTAACCTGAAGTGGAAGTTTAAATCTTGAGTGAGCAGTTCTACCTCCAGGAAGTAATCTTGCTGCCACTCCAGAAGAAGCAGTAGCCAAAGCTACCATTCCTTTAGATCTTACCGCTGCAAGTAAAGAGCGATACAAAAAGGTTTTTCCTGTTCCTCCAGGACCATCAATAAAGTATACGCCATTGATTTTCTTGAAGACATCATTTAGAATTATATCATATGCTTTTCTTTGTTCTAAATTTAGCTGTGTTTCACTTAACAGATCTTCTTCTGAAACTATTATCTCTAATTCGTCTACAATAGTTTTCGCAAGATAATTGTTTTCTTCGAAGGAAATATGATGTTCAACAATTCCATAAGCTTTCAAATTCCTACCCGAAAGTTGTAATATTTCATTCAAATCACTTAACACTTTTAATTCGGCTACTTTTGTATTTAAACCTTTGTTCACATAATCTTCTATCATATCTTGTTTAAAATGATTCCATAATTTTCGGGGATCATGCGGATCACACAATGTTAAAATTGTAGCAAACAATTGACGCAATGTTGATGTCATTTGATATTGTGAAGCTTCTTGTAAACACATTTCACAATCAGTATCCCCATTAAGCAAACCATGTAATAATGCAGCCTCACGAAATGTCGAAGCATGAATTCCATTCACATGTTTCAAATCTTCATAAGAAATAGCTCCCTTAACATGGTTTAGCAATTTTCTTAAATAATACCTTTCTCCTTCTATAATATTTACAGAAACAATTCGTCATATTGAAAAAACTTTATTTTTTCTTTCGCACCAGGATCTACTTTGTGAATTCCACACAAAATATTCTGGAAATTCTCTGTATAACAAAGTTCTCGCTTTAAAATTACTAATATTCATATGAAAGTATTCTGTCAACATTGATCTTTTGTAATAATCTTTTTTAACAATTTCTTCTAAATTATCAAATTCTTTGTATGTAATAGATTGATAGTTTTCTAAGTGCAATTGCAGAGCAATAACAGATGGACTCATATCATATAAAACAAATCCAAAAATTCTCCATACAGCTTCAGGTGGAGAAACTCATCTAGCTGATTGGTACATTTTAATTTCATCATAAACAAATTCGGGATCGTTATCATTGACAGTAAAATCAATTTTGTCGTGACCTTTATAAACATATTTATATAAATACTTAACAGCTTGAATTGATGAACATATTTCAACATTAATATGAGAATTATACTTTGTTAATAAGTATGCGTTGTATGGAACAACCCACTTGTTACCTAAAAAATGATTTCTAATCTTAACTTTTTTCCCGTTATTAGGTCGTTTATATTTAGGGTAACATTTCTCATCAATAATTGTGTTCTCACCGAATTTTTTTGGATAATCAAATTTACATGTATTTTTTTTATTCATACAAACATTGTTTGGATTTAAAATACCACATGGACCATGCATCATATGTTTAACAACAAGGGAATGTAGGTAAGGATATTGAATCTCATCAGGGATCTCAGCACTAACAAATCTATCAACCAATTCAGGAGATACAATCTTACATTCATTTTTTAGAATTAGCAAAAAATGCACATGTGGGAGCCCTCTTTTTTGAAATTCTATAACATATATATGTGCGGCAACCTGTCCAAATATTTTTTTTTTCAAAATATCTTCCTTTAATTCTTCAAGTTTTGCTCTGAAAACACGAGCTATTAAATCAGGTCTATTTTGAGCTTCATCATTATACTTCAATTGTTCCTTTATTTCACGCCAATTTGGATTACAAGTCATTGTTAAAAATATATCAGGCTTACCAAATCTTTGCACCAAAGACATAGCATCCATGTAACGTTTTCTTAAATCTCTAGGACCACCAATAAAAGATCGAGGCAAAACGATCAAACGACCAATTTTATTACCTCTTGTTTCACCAATTTCAAGACTATCTACAATTCCTTGATATAATTCAGCTCGAAGTACACTTTGATTATGGCGAAAGTAATCTAATCTAGATGTTTCAATTTTTACATACATGTCAATAACATATTGTTTTAATAACCTTCCAGAATGTAATAATATTGAAGTTGTTGATAATCTCATTTGTAATTTATAACAATAATATTCTCTACATGATACTTGCATCCTGATTTTCTTATTTTCCATCACTAATTTTTTTTTTTTTAAAAAGGTTAATATTTCATATAAGAATAAGAGGAAAAAAAAATCACAAAGTAATCAAGAAAGAAAAATTAATAAAGTAAAAATTTTAGACATCATGAACTAACCTAATCGTTCTTTCTCAATCAATTCCTCAGGTGACGAAAAGTTAACTGCATCAACAACGTCTTCATTTCCGCAAACAAAATTTTCTTCATTTTTTTTTGCTTTTTTTCCCTTGTTCATTCGCTGAATACCTTGGTGCCAACATGTTTCACCATAAGGAAATAAAAGTGGGTATTGCAATGGGTCATAACATCCGTAATAATATTGTATTCTATTGTGATTTCCATCTTTACAATGAACTATAATATCACGCATATTAACCTCATCATCATGATCAACCCAAATAGCAGCAACTTGTGAAACAGTGGGTGCATTAAATGTTCTTTGATCAATACTTGGATTACATCGGAGACGAATAGAACGATTTTCTAAATCAGTTATATTTCCCAAAATTCTAAAAAATGTTGTGTACGGATTATTCTCTAAAATTTTCATCAATTTAACAATAAGAGGTTCAACTAACCATTCAGAAAGATTTAATCTATTTTGCACTTCATTATCGGTATCGAAAAAGTAAAGTTGCAAATGAGAAGGACGATTGTCTTTTGGAATAATTTCATTTATGAAATGGTATATCTACCCCTGAATTCTAAATGTATAAATACAATTATAGTTTGTGCATAATGTTTTATCATAATTCACACCAAATGATGTCATAGAGAAATTACAATTATAGCTTCGCACCATTTTTCTAAAGTTTAAAGATTCTTCAGAATTTGAAGTAAACAACGTATATAATTCTAGAGACGCTTCATTTGTTTTCAGAAGAATTTGCCCATTTAAGCAACAAAATCCCTTTGTTTCTCTAAAAAAATTTAAAGCACCACAAAATTGACAAATGGTAGCTTCAGGTAGCACATAAGATTCTGAGAAAAGATTACCATCATAATGTCGCTCATTTGAAGACCCTAATAACGAAAAAAAAAAGTAAATACTTAATAGTGTAATATACATGAATATTACATTTTCTTAAACCAATTGTACAATGACAAATTAAAAACACAAATAGCAAAAAAAAAAACATTGTAGAATGATTCTCACCAATTTCTTTTCCGGTATTTACTCTTTTTTCTTTCCATTGTACATCATGTGTATTTTCTGTTACAGTAGTAATCTTTCGAGCTCGCTTAATACTCGATTCAGCTACAACCGAATCCTCTGAACCTATATTTTAAATGGAAAGAACGAAAAAAAAAACTTAATTCACAATAATTTAATTTATAATTGACATAACTAAATCTGCAACATTAAATAAAATGAAAAAGCTATAAATGAATCAAGAGAATCAATAAAATATAGATATGGAAACCAACCAGAGGAAACGGTTGGAATAGAGGGAATTTCCCTATTCCATAAAAATGCCTGACTTCGCCTTGATGAACGAACAGATTGCCCACATTTATGCGAATGCTTTTTTCCTTCCATAAAGGCGCTGAAACTATTCTATAAAAATAACACGGTAAGTTCCTTTAAAAAAATGTACTTAAAATAATGCCAAAATTTAGCCACATAAATGAGAATAAGAGTGCACTTCAGAAAATTATTTTTGAAATCTAAACAAATACAAATGTGACAAATGACTTCCAATTTCAGCATTCTTCACAATCTACAAGTTCGTTGATCACTATTTCCATTCATCATCTAGAAAGTTGTAATATGAGATAGGCCCTTTTGAATTATTAATCTGTAACAAGTTCAGAACTTTATTGTTTGTATTCTAACTGTCTTCACAAAAGTGCTATTGAATATTAAGCTGCACCAAGCACATAGTGAATACCAATGAAACGCTAGATAGTCTGCTTAGTAAGACAATGAATGAAAACCAAAAAATATGCTACTTGAAGGTTGGCATGCACCTCAGCACATTCTAACACGAACAGGCATACACTTAACCTTTGCAGTTTCATGATTTCACACAGTCGAAACAGGATAAGAAGTTCTTATTTGTTGAAATAGAATATCAATTTTCAAAAATTCTAAAAAAGATAACAATATTCAAGCAAAAGAAGAAATGTATTCACTATTCACATCTGCTCCAGGCTCCCTTGATATGTCATTACTTAGAGATCAGACACGGTGAAGGAGATTTATAGTGTCATCCCCAACAAAAGTCTGATGCAATTTTTCTAACATCAATTATTTCAATCATCAACTATATTGCTTATATTTTTTCATTTTCCTGATTTCAAAATTTGCTTCCTTTTATATGTCAAAAACTCCATTTTTTTTAGTTTTGAAAACAAAGACATAGGAAGTATACATGACAGAAATTTAGTGAAAAGAACAATAATAAAAATTATTTCTGAACATTTTACCACCGTGACCAAAACCACATCGTCATTCCATCACATTTCTCACTTAACCACCGTCTCATTTAGCCAGTAATTGAGTTTATATACCTTACCTCTTGTTCTTGGGCAAAATTTAGAAGTCTCAAATCAATTAACCAATATCATCACTCTCTTTCCAACCATCTTTTATGTGTAAAAATCATGTCCGTATGTAATATTCAGTAAACCTCTACGATTTTCAGTGAGATTTTTCATATTACAAGGAAGCTTCCCTACAGTACATTTTTGCCTTTTCATTTTTACTTACTCTCATGGGAAGGAAAATGACAATCCTACAGCAAAAAACGATGGGAAAAATAGTTAGGTCCATTAAACAATAAACAGCAACCCTGCAAGTAATTAAAATTTCTACTTACAATAAAGTGAAAAAATATTAACATTAGTAGCAATCAACACATTTCATGTCAATCTAAACGATAAAATTTGAACGCATAGGAAAAATCCCTTCACTCAATATTAAAAACAAGAAACTGGAAACAACCATACGTCAAAAATAGAAATGAAAAATAACATTAAAAGTGGAAGAAAATGAAACCTGGCAAAGTTCAGAAAGGTCACTTTCCCGGTGATCAGCGTCCTGGAGATCGTTGAGGAGCTTCCACGCCAATTGAATTCTGCAGTCTTCACACTCCGCGGCGACGGCAGGAGAAACCGCGTGGGGTACAGAGATAGCAGGTGGAAACAGTCTCACGGCTGTATCAGAGCTCCAATCTCCAACAGTCTGCACCCTTCGTCACTGCTGTCTAGAGCTCCAATCTCCAACAGAAACCACTAATAGTAGGGAATAAAGAAAAACAAAACCTCTACGATTTTATACCGTCGTATTGTACCTTAAACGGAGGAGATTTGCGAAATCTGTTAGGGCTTCAAAAGAAAATGAAAGGTCGTGAGAAATACCGCAAACAGAGAAAACGAAGCATGGGAAAAAACTCTTGAAATGGACCAAATGTGTGAAATCTGTTAGGGTTTCAAAAGAAACTCAGAGATCGCGAGAAAGAAGAGAGAGAGAGAGAGATGCATCTAGATCCAGAGAAAATGAAGGGAAAGAAAGCAAAAAAAAAAACTGTTGAAATGGAGGAATCGGTGGAATTCTAAAGGTTTCAAAAGGGGAGACGAAATCGCGAGGTAGAGGGGGAGAGAAGTCGAATGAGAGAGAAGCGTAGAGAGAAGGCAGGACAAAAGGCAGGAGCAAATTCTGGAAAATATCTCCTCTTGTATGGCTCGGCTTACACGGCTCGACTAACCGGATAGCTGAAATTGGCCAAACGGCTTAGTAACAGTAAAATCAATCTTCCTCTTTTATATATTGTAGAGGATATATTTTTAAAGTTCGATAATGAATTTATTGTACAACGATATTAAAGTATGAACTCGAAATGAACAAGTGTAATTTATTAATTATGTCATTTTTAGTATTGTCGTACTATTGTTTTATATTTTTATTATCATTACATTCGTGACAAAAAATCGATGTTCAATATCGATAAATTGTGTCACCCTAACAAAAATTTCTAGCTCCGCCCCTGCATACACCATATTCAAAAGGACTGCACAGATGTAAAAATGCCCACATTTGAGTAGGAGTGTCCAAAATTTATTTGTTTTTATCTTTCAAAGTGCACCATCCTTCACCCAAATGCAAAAAGCATTAGAAAGAGTTTCGACAAGGTTCTTACAAGGCACACTGCAAACCTTGCTTGTATACACCCTTCAATGAACAATGGTGCCTGTGCCATGATATAATTTTTACCTTTACAAAATCAAAACATTTTATTGTAAAACTAGTAAGCTACTAAAACAACATTACAAGTTCAACACTTAATGAGTAAAGCGTTGTCAGAAACTAAGCAAAAATGAATTAAAGAAAAAGTATAATTAACTAATCAGATCTTGGCATGCCAGAAGATTCACTAGCTTTTTACACTTTTGCTTTCGGTCCGTACATCAATTTTTAACTCGGAAATCTGCCACAATTCACACAACTCGGAGCAGCAGAACCAACTGTGCGAGTTGGTAATCATGTCGTAACTCAGAGCAGCAGAACCATCCATGTGCTCTTCTTTGACAAGCCCCATTCTGCTATGCATCCGGGGTCTCTAAGGAGGAGGAGCAAGCTTCAAGCTTGGGAAGAAGGCTTCGCCACGCTTCAGCTATACTTTTTGCTAGCTGTGCTTGACCCTTGGCAAATTCATGAAATGCGACACCCATATCAATAGTTTTTTGATCTTGAAATCGAGCAATCTCTTCATTCATTAACTTAACAATTGTCTCAAATTTTCGTTTCGACTCCTTGCCATCAGCTTTTAGCTGTGTCACACAATCAATATCAGCTGTACAAAGAAGATTCCAGAAAGTTGAAGAAAATGCCAATGTAAAACCGACTAACCTGCTCATATTCGCGCTCAGCGTCTGCCAACTTCTCTGATCGCGTCAATCTGAGCTTGTTTCTGTGAACAAATACATAAACATAGAATGAGGTGTAAACAGCCAAATGAAATTCAACTATAAGATCTTTAATTTAATACTAAAAGCGTGAACAACTGAATTTATTTCTTCATATTTTTGACTTTACAAAATTGAGAGAATTTCAAAGAAAAATCCTCACGTGTGATTGTTTTATACATGCTTCAGCGTTTTTGCTTAATGATAGTAAAATGGAAAATCATCAAAACCTGTATAACTGCTCTTGACTATATTAAGCCCCTATTTGGTATGGATTAAAATCCAAATTTTAATCTAAGTCAAAGTCAACAATTAATTTCAACCACATATTTTTTGGGTCCCACAACTTTTCAACCACACATTTCATCAACTTTTATCAAAATCTACTAAAAAACTGTTTTTAATCCTTACCGAACAAGGTCTAAATTTACGGTGTATCAATAGGTTCAACAAATATCAATTCCTGATGTGAAACGTGAATCGCCAACTGCTCTCTTTTGGTAATTTATCGGAAAAAGTATTTGAAGTTCCTTCAACATGGGTATATTAATCGCTGGAAACATTGCTGATGTATAAAATATAATTCCAAAAAAATGAGTCAATGTGAGAATAGCACACACCACTGAAGGGCAAAAAGATAAGAAATGTTGCTAGTTATAAATGTTATCCAAAAGACCAAAACCAAACAAATGGAGCTACATTACAAAAACAAGCGAATCAAACTGAAGGGAGTTGTCAGATCATGATCGTGACCACAATAATCAAGAGGAGCAAAGAGTAAGAACCATACAGATCTATTTCCTTAAACTTGACTGTTTCAGCCAGTTCACAGTGGTGCCTGAAAGCATTTGCTCTCTCTGCTATTGTTGCCTATCTTGGAAACAAGAGAATAGCCATCAGCTTCAAAAAAGAGTGATGGATAATATTTGTGCACATGAGATGATATTGATAATCTATCATCATTACTTTTTCAGCAATGCAATCATCTTTAATTTTCTTATTTCCATTGAATACTCATTTCCTATACTCGTTTTAAATCAATATTAATTACTTAACACCGTAAATTCTCATACGAGAAATCTATCGGATTCTGTGAATGACGACAACACATTTATTTTCTCGTCAAATGAGCCATAAAACTCACCTTAATAGACTGCACAGCACGAATATAATCTTTCAAAGGTTCTTCAAATCTCATCAAAAGGTGGTGAGCCTAATAGCACGACGGAGTACACATATAATTACATGACTCGTTAGCTTAGGAAATCTTTAAAATGCTGAACTAAAATGGATGATTAAGAAATAGCTAATCTTAAATGCATAATTTACCTCTCTCTGCAGCTTAATTGACAGCAACTCCGATTTAGCCCCAAGCTCTGAAAATGCCTTTCCAAGAGAATTTCCTTCACAGGTTCCAAGGAGTTTGACTGCCTTACCAAAGTCTGATAAAGATTGACCTAACTCTGCATTACATGTAGAGAGCCTGGTATGAGAGACTCAGTTGTTCGATCATATAGATTTATGAAGGGTGAACCCAAACAAAAATGATGACAATGAACAAAAATGTGATATGGTTCAACTTTAAAATGTAGGGAGGAAAAGAAAGAAAAGAAGATAAAGGAATTAATAATTCAAATCTAAGGCATATGGATAATTAGTATCCAAAGTTAGAAATACCTCTGTGTCTCTTCACAAGGCGGTATGCATGCTTCTGAGCTTCAGCTAAGTGATCTTCAAGCTGAAAAATATAATTCTTTTGTTTCTCGTACTCCGGATTTGATTCTTCAACTGGTTTTTCCTTTCCCAGAACAACATCGCTCACTTTAGATTGTACGTCCTGCCAAAATTAAAGCAAAATAAGACAGACGACTTCAAACCATATCCTTTTTTAAAGGGTACTTGTCCAATAGGCATGACTGTAAACTTGCTAAAGAAAATGATTACAAAGCTCAATATAAAACAGACTATGAAGTTTATCTTCAGTAGAGTCAGGCTGAGTTTGACCAACCAGGTCAAGGTAGCAACCTACAAGGATTATTGGTTCTGTAATCTCAACCGTAAGGGTCTCCACACAGTGGGATATAGTTCCCATTTCTTAATGAGAAGAAGATTTAACTTCATCTCAAAGTGTAGATGGTGTTCTTTTGCACATATTTATAAATAAATCTCAAGATGTTGACTAGTATCTCTTCAAAATCACACTTTCGAATTAATATGCAAAATCACCCCTTTGGTCAGAGTAAGAACAAGGTGACTATTAGCGTTTGTGCAATTGGCTTAATTACTCTTATCTGTTGGCAGAGATAGTTACCACTAAACCTCAAACTAACATTTCTTTCCCCTGGTTTTGCTAACTATAACATTCATTATTTCCGATTATGAGTGTGTTTGAGCCACATTATTTTTGAAGAATGTATTCTGAAATAGTAGATTGGAGAATGTGTGGTTGAAAAAAAATGAAAAGTTATTGATGTGATGGAAAATATTATTTTATTGAAGAATGTATGGTTGAAAATGAACAGAAGAATGAGAATAAAAATTATAACTTTCTTAGCCAAGTGAGGAGTCACCTTAAATATTTGCATAAAATCTGATGGCTTCTTCTTGAAAATACCAGTTTCCTGAGACCTTTCTCTTTCCATCGTCTGTAAATCAGGAAAAATGAATAAATGAATAAAAAATAAGCAATCAGATAAGTACAAAGTAACAAAACAAATAAATCCAGACAAAGAGAAGGAAAACATATTTTCAGCTGTCAATATAGTTGTGCATCAATGGTAGCAGGAACACGCCAGCAAAAGCAGGGAAGTAATTCAAATCTTCCTATTCTATGATATAAAAGTTGTAACATGTTATTCAGGCTGTTTAAGATAAATGTCACTATTAACAATAGCTAAATATAAGTCCACATTATAGTTTCACTTTCCACTTTGCATACAAGGAGAGGTTTATTTGTCCAGAAGTAGCATTCTGTTCAACAATTTTTGAACCAGCAAAATGTCCACCAACTCAGCTTTGATAGAAACCCTAATTTCACCGAACACATAATTTCCCCTTACTGGCACCTCAATACTCAAGCCACGTATGACCATCGTCTTTATAGTCTAGAACATAATTTGCTTCAACTCTGAGTAATGCCACTTCAAGTTAAAACATTTAAATCGATATTTCTCAGCTCAAAAATGGGAAAAAAATAAATTTCCACCATGTGTTATATGATCAAACTGTTCATTCCTATTCAAAAGTGTGCAGCAGATAAATTAAGCCACCAAAAAGAGATGTGCTACCTGTTCATCTTCCAGTAAAAAGGTTCTCAAGTCCTCACTCTGCT
>CM032640.1:20654464-20755959 GCA_019097785.1 Fraxinus excelsior
ACTTGGCATGGAAATTGATAGAGATAAGTATAATTCTTGCTTATATGTACATCATGTAGGATAATTGTTTCAAGTACTTGGATACTGAATTTACACTTGGATATCGAATTTACACACTAAATACCAGATTTATAGCTTAGATACCATATTTGCAGAATGTATACCAGATTTGCAAAATTATGAATGTGCAAAAACGAGCAACATAAATAATTAAAAAAAAAAACAAATAAACAGCAAACACCTTTTAATCCTGAAACTTGTGTTACACATAGTTTCCTTAAAACAGATTCGCTCCCTCACTGTACTGTTTGAGGTGTAATTTTTGCGTCTACTTCCTAGGATACAACGGTAAGACAGTATAATCTGAACACCACAGATTATATTCCAGCAAACTGACTTAGTACCCCGAACAGTATCAACACAATAACTCAAACAAAAATGAAAACGGAGACAAAAAATTGAACTGTATGCAGATGAATTTTCATGTATTGAAAACAGGAAAAACGAGATATATATATATATATATTTATTTATTTATATATATATACCTTAGGATCTTGTAACTTGCCCACTTACTTCATGACAATTACAATAGGAGTTTCAACAGTTTTGAAAAATGAGAAGTCTGTTGAAAACATTAAAAATGTAGCAAAACGTAGGCACTTCAAAGGGGCCAATTTTTTGTCAATCCGGTCCGACATTCGTGTACGCAGATCGCGCTCGCACACAAGTTCAAGGTCCGAATCCTCTTTTGATCCGTGATTTGCACCCCCTGTGCACACGTGGAGAGAGCTTTTATGCTACACATGATTACACTATTCTAAAGTGTAATCCTTTATAAAGTAGTTTTAGATTTCATCCACTTCCTATATAGGACAAATATAACTTTTTACTTTTCCCATCAACCTATATTCATTTCACATGGCATACTTTGAGTTTCAAATTTCTCATTCACCCGAGTATCATTTTTGACAAGTAAGTATATGATTTCGATGTACTCACGAAGGAGAACACAAATCTACTTTCATCTTCCAAAATAGCCAACCGGGCCGGCTCAAAATTCTTGTGAAAGCTTCCCTTGTGGAAGCTATTACTTTACTGGCTGACCAGTAGACGCGATGTATTTGAAATGTTCTGCCGTTTATGTAAACGATGATATACTTCATACATGATTCTTCCTAACACATTTCAGTTCTCATTATTATATTCGTTTTGGTCATGAACATACGTCTGATTTTGTGAGAGTTCACAAGAATTGCACCCCACACAATTCCCCTAGAAGCGGCCCCACTTCTCTCTCACATATGTGATTTCTTATTACAAATTGCCATATTACTTTGCTCGAATTTCGACGCATAATAATCATTAAAAGCCTATTGCATATCCTTTATCTTTACGGGCATCACTGTTGCATCTATGAATGGACATGAGGTAATATCCCTCATAGTAATTCTATCAAGTCTTTACAATTAGGTTGTCCCTTTGACCCTAGATCTTGGGATCACCAGTCAACTAGGTTGGATTTTCCTTTGTATTAACTTATCCATTGAAGAGTTTAAGTCTCATTCCTTTCGATGATTTTTCAACTAATTCTCTATTTAACCCTTTGGTTAGCGGATCCGCAATGTTATCCTTTGACTTTAGATAATCAATAGTGATAACTCCAATTGAGAGTAGCTGCCTTATGGTATTGTGTTTACGATGAATATGTCTAGACTTACCATTGTACATATTACTCTGTGCCCTTCCAATTGCTGATTGACTATCACAATATATGCAAATTGCTGGCATAGGTTTTGACCATCTTGGAATATCCTCTAAGAAGTTGCACAACCACTCAGCCTCTTCACCACTTTTATCTAGAGCTATAAACTCAGATTGCATAGTGGATCTGGATATCACTGTTTGTTTAGATGATTTTCAAGTTATAGCTGCACCTGCCAATGTGAATACAAATCCGCTTGTGGATTTTGAGTCTTTTATATCAGTATATCCTTCAATGACCGATAAATATCTTGTATAGTGCAATCCAAAATTACAAGTATATCTCAAGTACCTTAGTATTCTTACTATTCCTTTCTAGTGATCAGCTCCTGGATTACTCGTATATCTACTCAGTTTACTCACTGTGTAAGCTATGTCTGGTCTTGTACAACTCATCAAGTACATTAGACTCCCAATAACTCTCGAGTATTCTACTTGAGACACACTTTCACCTTTGTTGTTGGATATATGTTGACTTGTATCTATGATGTTCTAGCCATTTCAGTATCATCCTTACTGAACTTTTCTAGAATTTCATCCACATAATGTGACGGTTTAGAACAAGCCCATATGATGTTCTTGAAATTTTGATTCCAAGTATAACATCAGTTAAACCCATATCCTTCATGTCAAATCTCGAATTTAACATATCTTTAGTGGATTTAATCATCTTATTGTCACTACTAACAATAAGTATGTTGTCAACGTAAAGACATAAAATGACATAACCATTTTCAGTGTCTTTAACGTAAACACATTCGTCACACTCATTGATTTTAAATCCACTCTCCATCATGATACTGTCAAATTTTTCGTGTCATTGTTTCGATGCTTGTTTCAGGTCATATAATGACTTCACCAATTTATAAACCTTCTTTTCTTGCCCTGGAGATGAAAACTCTTCGGGTTGTTCCATATAGATTTCTTCATCTAAATCTCCATTCAGGAAAGCAGTCTTAACATTCATTTGATGTACTTCAAAATTTCGTAGAGCAACAATTGCAAGTATCATCCTAATAGATGTTATTCTCATTATTGGAGAATATGTATCAAAGTAATCAAGGCCTTCTCGTTGTCTATAACCTTTTATTACTAACCTGGCCTTATACTTTTCAATAGATCCACCGCTTTCATCTTTCATTTGAAAATCCATCTGTAGCCTAATGGTTTACTTCCTGGAGGAAGATTCACTAGCTTCCATGTATGATTTTGCAAAATGGAATCTATTTCGCTTTTAATGGCCTCTTTCCATTGAGGTCCTTCTGAGGAGCTCACAACTTCTTGATATCTTTGAGGTTCATTTTGTAGCATATAGGTCAAAAAATCTGGACCATAAGATTGTTTCATCCTTTCCCTTTTGTTACATCTTGGTTTAACCTCAATCTCCTCTTCTAATTCTTGGTCCTGACTATTTTCGATCATAGTCTCATATGTCCATTTAGAAGAGCTTGCCTCTTCTTTGGATTTGCATGAAAATACATGTTCAAAGAACGAAGCATTTCTCGATTCTATTATCGTGTTTTTGTGTATATCTGAGATTTTAGATTCATACACAAGAAATCGATAAGCACTACTATTTTGAGCATATCCAATGAAGATACAATCTACAGTTTTCGGGCCTATCTTCACCTTCTTTGGTGTTGGGACAACCACTTTAGTAAGACACCCTCACACTCGTAAGTATTTGTAGGATGACTTTCTTCCTTTCCATAACTCATAAGGGGTCTTTTCCATTTTCTTTCGAGACACCTTATTTAAAAGGTAATTTGCTGATAACACAGTCTCCCCCCACATGTTTTGGGTAATCCAGAACTCACCAATATTGCATTCATCATTTCTTTTAAGATGCAATTTTTCCTTTCAACAACACCATTTTGTTGCGGTAAATAAGGTGCAGTGGTTTCATGTATGATTCCATGTTGTGCACAGAATTCAGCGAGTGGTGCTTTATACTCACTATCTCGATCGCTTCTTATCATCTTAATTTTCTTGTTAAGTTAGTTCAAAACTTCATTCTTGTAGAGAATAAATTTTAGCAAGTATACAAAGCAATATTTTGTGCTATCGTCGACAAAAGTAATGAAATACTTGTTGCCACCTCTTGTTTGTACAAATTTTAAATCACATATATCGCTGTGAATTAAATCAAGTGGTTCTGTATTCCATTCAATTGATTTAAATGATGACCTTGTTAATTTTGTCTCAACACAAGTTTCACACTTATGTTTTGAATCAATATGGAACGTAGGTATACAATTCAAGTTAACTAGTCTATGTAAAGTATTATAGTTAACATGTCCTAGTCTACCATGCCATACATTGGAAGACTCAAGCAAGTAAGTAGAAGAGTTTACTTTATTCATTTTTGGTTTAACATCATTGCATTCAACTTAAACATACCATCGGAAACATGACCTTTTCTGACAAACATTCCACTCTTTGACAAAATGACTTTGTCCGACTCAAATACAATACGAAAACTATGCTTATTTAAAAGCGATCCGAATACAAGGTTCTTGCGAATTTATGGCACATATAACACATTGTTAAGAGTCAACTCTTTTCCCGAGGTCATTTTCAGAATCACCTTCCATTGTCCATTGATTTCAGAAGTTGCTGAATTTCTCATGAACAACTTTTCTCCATTCTCTATTGTTTCGAAAGTCGTAAACAGTTTTTTATCAGAACATACATGCCCCATAGCTCCGGTGTCAATCCACCATTCTTTTGGATTTGAGCCCACCATATTCACTTCAGAAATGACGGTTGCGAGATTCATCTCCGCCACATCATGTGCTATGTAGTTAACCACATTTACTTCTTTCTTCTTTTTTGGCAATATGCACTCCGAAGACTTGTGACTTACTTTGTCACAATTGAAGCATTTCTCTTGAAACTTCCTTTTAGAAATTCCACATTTAGGTCCTAGCTTGGTCCCTTTATCACCGGATGACCCAGCCTTATTATTGTAGCCCTTACTGCTTTGACCATGATCCACAACGTTGGCTTTAGCAACACTAGGATTGAACTACTTCTTCTCAAAACTTTTGTTATCTTCTTCAATTCGAAGTCTAACAACCAGTTCTTCGACGTTCATTTCCTTTTGTTTGTGCTTCAGGTAATTCTTGAAATCTTTCCATGCGGGAGGCAATTTTTTAATAATTGTAGCCACTTGGAAAGTTTCACTCAACGTCATCCCTTCGGTATGAATTTCGTGAAGAATTACTTGGAATTTTTGCACTTGACTGATTACAGTTTTGGAGCCCACCATCTTATAATCTAAGAATCTGCCGACAATGAACTTTTTAGCCTCGGTATCCTCAATTTTATATTTTCGGTCCAAAGACTCCCTCAACTCCTTAGTAGTTTTCATAGTACTATACACGTTGTATAGCGTGTCTGCTAAGCTATTCATAATGTAGTTTCGGCATAGAAAATTCGAATGGTTCCAAGCATCAAGTGCACTAATCGCTTGAATGTCTCCTTCACCTTTATTAAGTTTTAGAGCAGTTTCAGTCAAGAATCTCGTAAGATTCAAGGTGGTTAGATAAAATAACATTTTCTGCTGCCACCTCTTGAAATTCAAGTCGTTGAATTTCTCCGATTTTTCACCATGATTAATCGGAACAGTAACAATATGGCCAGTGTTTGACTCACAACATGATTTGACAACCTAGCCACAGTTTGAGAACTTGGCTTTTGAGCCACAACAGAGCCCATGGCCTGATTTTCAATAGCCACAGTTTGGGTTACATCCATGTTGGTTTGATCAGTAGTCATTTCTGAAAATGAAGCAAATATATTAGTTTCCAATAAACCAAATGAAAACTTATCTTTAAAGTAACAATCTGTTTTAAGTTTGTAGGATAATTTTTTCAAGTACTTGGATACCAAATTTACACTTGGATATCAGATGTACACATTAAATACCGAATTTATAGCTTAGATACCATATTTGCAGAATGTATATCAGATTTGTAGAATTATGAATGTACAAAAACGAGCAACATAAATAATTAAAAAAAAAATAAACAGCAAACAACTTTTAACTTGAGGCCTATGTTACACATAATTTCCTTAAAACAGATTCGCCCCCTCACCGTACGTGCTTGAAGTGTAATTTTTGCGTCTGCTTCACATGATACAACGGTAAGACAGTATAATCTGAGCACCACAGATTATACTCCAGCGAACTGACTTAGTGCCCGAACATTATCACCACAACGACTCAAACAGAAATGAAAATGAAGATAAAAAAATTGAACTGTATGCAGAAGAATTTTCGGATGAATTTTCGTGTACTGAAGAATGGAAAAATGAGATATATATATATATATATAGGCTTAGGATCTTGTAATTTGACCACTTCATGCCAATTACAACATGAGTTTTAGGAGTTTCAATAGTTTTGGTAGCAAAACGTAGGCTCTTCAAAGGAGCCAATTTTTGGTCAATCCGGTCCAACATTCGTGTACTCAGGTCGCGCCCGCACACAAGTTCAAGGTTCGAAGCCTCTTTTGGTTCGTGATTTGCACCCCCTGCGCGCACGTGGAGAGAACCTCTATGCTACACATGATTACACCATTCTAAAGTGCAATCATTTATAAATTGGTTTTAGATTTCATCCACTTCTTATGTGGGACAAAGATAATTTTTTACTTTTCCCACCAACCTAAACTCCTTTCACATGGCATATTTTGAGTTTCAATTTCTTATTCACCTGAGCATCATTTTTGGTAAGTAAGTATATGATTTCGATATACTCACAGAGGAGAACACAAATCAACTTTCATCTTGCAAAATAGCCAACCGGGTCCCGCTCAAAATTCGTGCCAAAGTTAGCCAAAACTCAATCTTTTCCAACACATCAAACTCCACATGGGCTTAAAGTGTTGAAAAAGTTTGGTGTGATTAATTAATTGAAAATCCGTTTATGTGCTTCTCGAAAATTATTTTATTTTGTTTAAAGAACAATCAACTGCTAATGAAAAAAATAACAGATGCAGGTAAAATTTCTTATTTGAATGCATTTGATGGTGCGTACTAGCCAAGATTTGGCCTTTGCTATTTGAACCTTGAGCATGTACATGTCTAATCTAGATCTTACTCATTGTAAAGTTTTGAAGTGGTTGCTCAGGTATTTGAAAGGTACGTGTAATGTTGGGTTAGTTTATAAAGTTATTTCTAATTGTGCGAAACTTTGAGGGTTTTACTGATGTTGATTATGGTAGATATATATAGATGTTAAATTGTATTTTATTAGAAATGTAGTATGTCAAGATATGATTAAAATTGAAAAAGTACATTCAGATTATAACCTTGTAGATATGGGCACGAAAGTGCTCACTTTAGTATAGTTTAGAAGTTGTATTACACTTCTAAACATCATCACATGCACGTAAAGTTCTAATTTTGTTTGGAACTTAGTTTGAAAACTACTAAGCATGTGTGTTCTGGATTTTGCAGGTTCGTTCGGAATCGAAGTGGAGATTTGTTGGGAATTTTGGTCCCAAATAAACCTTAGTGGCTATGATGATTAACACGTCGAAATTATACTTCACATGCTTTTCATAGCAAGGAATGAAGATTGAATTAAATAGTTCGTCTTCACAAATTAGGTAGCCCAGTTGCAAAAATAGACTAAAGACCATTAAATAAATTACTTGGAGATTAAACAAGGATCGACCCAATTGATCAGTGATTTATTCTAAACAACCTATTTACTTAGTGGAACCTAATTGTCTATTATTTAAGGGACTCGTTCCTTTGCCATAATATACACCGCATACTCGCGATTTTCTCCTTGATGAAATAAACGGTGGCTGCCTCGTTTTTTTTTTGCTTTGTGCAACTCGTGCTTCTGACATTTTTCTCCTGCCCAATATTTTTGCTCCTTTTGTGAAGCCTCTATGTGTTGTTTGGATTTGATCTTTGATCCTATTTGTGGTGTTGCCTTTGTGGATATCAACTAAGAAACCGAGCCCCTTATTACACCACTATTGTGGAGCTTATTGGAGACTTCAATTCATCAATTTGGTTTCATCAATATCTTGTTTTGCTTTACCAGTTCCAATTCTTTGTGATTTTGCGAGATTAAATCTTACAATTATTTTATTAGTGAACATTTGCTATAGTTTTATCAAGTCATGTAAACAAAATGGTGGACTACGACTCAACAATTTTCCTTTTTGATTTAAATTTTCACTGCAATAGTATTAGTGTTTGTGTTTCCATTAATTGTTCTACAAAAATGTAAAGAAAGATCGCTCTGCTTCATGCCCAAAAGATGATGAACTGAAGGTGCAATTATTTTAAATGTCGAAACCCGATAGAGAAGATCAAGCCCAGTGGTGAAGGTCCCTTAAAGTGAAACAAGACAAACAATCATGCTACATGAACAAACTCAATGATATAATCAAAAATAGAAGGGACACGTGTCCATACACAATTGGAAAATTTGAAAAAAAAAAAGCAGGCACACATACACTGTGAGTCAGTCTATTCGTATTGTATCTGTTTTTTAGCTTGGACAAGTGACTTTATTCCAGAAAATATTTACATATATTGTTATTAACAATTAAACATCGCTCTAGATACTATTTTTGAGTAAAAATCCTGTTTTGCATAATAGATCTAAATATGTGGATGTGAAATTTCATTTCATTAGAAATGTTATCTCACAAGGTGTTGTGAAACTTGAGAAAATCTCTACTCATTTTAATCCTACTGATGTTGGAACTAAAGTGCTACCTTTAAATAAGTTTTTGGATTGTTTAAAGCTGCTAAATATTGATACTTGCTAATTTGTGTATCAGGTAATAAGAGCAAATGTTGTCATAATGGAGAAATCACTTTAAATGAACTTGGATCATTGTACCAAGGTGGAGATTGTAAAGAATATGGCACAATGATGTTGGGCCTTACTAAAAGAGATGGGCTGCTTATTTGGACAATTGGGCTGGACACTATATTACTTGGAGCCTCTATCACGTGTTTTGCCTTTTTTTAATCCTAGGGTTGGCTCATTTTGGAGATAGAATTTCCTCTCTCACTCTCTGACTTCTCTCTTCGAATTTTCTCTACTTCTCTCATCCGGTTTCAATTTGTGCACTTTAAATTGAATTTTTTTGTGAATCAATTGGTGTATAGTCTTAGTGCATCTCTTGGGTGATTTGTAGTAAGCTATTGTTTTGTATTCTTAGTAGATACTGATTCATGTGTTGATTTGAGGGGTGTTCGATCTCGATGATTCTTGGGTGAATTGTTGCTAAGTGCCGGTTGTATTGAAGAACAATATTTGATTCTTGGTTTATAAAGTGATTTTTTTGGTTGGCGGAAGCTCAAAAGGGTATTAGGATTTTATTCGAACCAAAAAAATATCTCGCGTTCTTTTATTATTTTTCAATTTCTTGCATTTAATTTTTGTTGATTGAATGTTTATTTTTGGTTAATTTGGAGTATTGAATCTCTACAGTGGTATCAAAGCATTGGCCATCGGTACTTGGATCTGGAATTGGGCAGAACGTAACCTGGCTCATTTTGATTTGAGTGTTGATTTAGTTTCTTAAACCCTAACTTAGGACCTTTGGTGAGTTCGTTCTAAGTTTTACCTAATTGTACTGATTATTGCTTATACATTGAGTGTGGTCTGCAAACGTTTTTTAAACTAAGGTTTAAGACTCTACTTGACAATTCCTTTGTCCAGAAACCCTTAAGTTATCTGGAATCTAAGGGTTGTCTTGTTTTTTTTTTTTTGAGTCAAGAACCTTGATTCAAAAATTCTGTATATGCTTTTCAGTACTGTATATTGCAAATGTGATAATTTGTGCAATATCTTGTAAGTTGTTACATGTTTTGTTGAATTACTTGCATGAAATTAAATTTGTGAATCACTGGGTTGAGTATATACATTCTGCTGGTTGTATAATTCATGTTATTGTCTCTGAAGTGTTGACATTTGAATTATGTCTTACTGTGTATACTCCAAGTTGCTCTGCCTAATATGCATTTGTTAGCCATTCATTCAAACTTTATTTATGACTTCTTCAAAATTTGAAATGGAAGTTTTTAATGGCAAATGAGACTTTAGTCTCTGGAGCCAGAAAATAAGAGCTCTTTTACTTCAAGAAAAATGTGCAAAAGTCATTGATGAGTCATGATCTACTGATATGGATTCTAGTAAAGTTACTGAACAAGTTGAAATTGCATGGAGTTCAATTTTTCCGCATTTGTTTGATAATGTGCTTAGAGAAATAGGAGAGACAAAAACTGCTGCTGAATTGTGGAAAAAATTGGATAAAACTTATTTGAATAAAGCTATGCCAAATAAGGTTTATCTCCTAAAACAATTTTTTGGTTTTAAACTTGATCCATCGCTTGACCTTGATACTAACATTGATAGATTTAGCTGATTAACCCGCGACCTAGCCAACTGTGATGAAAAACTCTCAAGTGGACAGCTGGCTGTGGTTCTATTAAATTCAATAGGTGATAAGTATAAAGATGTTAAAATGCTATTGAATATGGTAGAGACACTCTGACTACCGAGGTTATCATTAATGCTCTAAGAACTAAAGAGTTAAGAGTTAAAACCTGATCGAAAAGAGTCTTCTAGTGGTCTGAATATGATGGCTAAGTCTAAGTTTAATCCTAGAGACAATAATGTCAATAAGAAATTTGGACACAAGAAAAAGGGGAATCAAAAAGATAAAATGAAGGCTTATTAGCACAAAACGTCCTTACGTTTGACAGTTAGTGTGCAAAACATCCCAACGTTTCATTTTTTTGCATTTTCGTCCATATTTCAACATTTCAGTGTGAAAAACGTCATTTTCACTATTTTTTAGTGTAAAATGACCAATTTACCCTCAAATTTAAATAAAACAAAGAAAATGAAATGAAAAATAAAAAAATAAATTGTAATTATACTCCCAAACTTTTTAAAAAGTGCAAATGGGTCCAAAAGTCTTATTAAAAGGTTTAAGCACAAAACGTCCATACGTTTGACACTTAATGCGGAAAACGTCCCTACGTTTTAAACATGTTTGTATTTGTTCAATAGCACAAAATGTCCCTACGTTTGACACTTATTACGTAAAACATCCTTACGTTTCATTTCTTTTTACATTTTCGTCCTTATTTCAACGTTTCATTGCGGAAAAACTTCATTTTTCACTATTTTTCAATGTAAAATAACCAATATACCCTCATATTTAAATAAAAAAAAAGGAAAATAAAAATAAAAATAAATTACAATTGTACTCCCAAACTTTTTAAAAAGTACAAATGAGTTCAAAAATCTTATTAAAACATTCAAACTATCAGTCTTTTCCTCATCTCTCAACTTTATCCTCCCTCCACCACCTAAACCACCAGACCCCACCATTTAAACCGTTAATGCTGGCCACAACTATCAGCCCCAGGATTGTAGAGGGAGGTGAGATGGTTTGAATGGTGGTGGGGTCTGGTGGTTTAGGTGGTGGAGGATTGTAGAAGGAGGTGAGATGATTTAAATGGTGGTGGGGTCTGGTGGTTTAGGTGGTGGAGGGAGGATAAAGTTAAGGGAGAAGGAGAAGACTGATAGTTTGAATGTTTGAACTCATTTGCACTTTTTAAAAAGTTTGGGAGCACAATTGTAATTTATTTTTATTTTCCTTTTTTCTTTTATTTAAATATGAGATTATATTGGTCATTTTACATTGAAAAATAGTGAAAATGACGTTTTTTCCGTAATGAAACGTTGAAATAAGGACGAAAATATAAAAAGAAATGAAACGTAAGGATGTTTTACACAATAAATGTCAAACATATGGACATTTTGTGCTATTGAACAAATACAAACATGTTTGAAACGTAGGGACGTTTTCCGCATTAAGTGTCAAACGTAGGGACGTTTTGTGCTTAAATCTTTTAATAAGATTTTTGGACCCACTTGCACTTTTTAAAAAGTTTGGGAGTATAATTACAATTTATTTTTTTATTTTTCATTTCATTTTCTTTGTTTTATTTAAATTTGAGGGTAAATTGGTCATTTTACACTAAAAAATAGTGAAAATGACGTTTTTCACACTGAAATGTTGAAATATGGACGAAAATGCAAAAAAATGAAACGTTGGGATGTTTTGCACACTAACTGTCAAACGTAAGGACGTTTTGTGCTAATAAGCCTTCATTTTATCTTTTTGATTCCCCTTTTTCTTGTGTCCAAATTTCTTATTGACATTATTGTCTCTAGGATTAAACTTAGACTTAGCCATCATATTCAGACCACTAGAAGACTCTTTTCGATCAGGTTTTAACTCTTAACTCTTTAGTTCTTAGAGCATTAATGATAACCTCGGTAGTCAGAGTGTCTCTACCATATTCAATAGCATTTTAACATCTTTATACTTATCACCTATTGAATTTAATAGAACCACAGCCAGCTGTCCACTTGAGAGTTTTTCATCACAGTTGGCTAGGTCGCGGGTTAATCAGCTAAATCTATCAATGTTAGTATCAAGGTCAAGCGATGGATCAAGTTTAAAACCAAAAAATTGTTTTAGGAGATAAACCTTATTTGGCATAGATAGTTTTATTCAAAAAGTAGTCTCCAATTTTTTTCACAACTCAGCAGCAGTTTCTGTTTCTCCTACTTCTCTAAGCACACAAATGCAGAAAAATCGAACCCCGTGCAATTTCATCTTGTTCAGTAACTTTATTAGAATCCATATCAGTAGGCCATGACTCATTAATGGCTTTTGCACATTTTTGTTGAAGTAAAAGAGCTTCCATTTTCTGGGCCAAAGACTAAAGTCTTCATTTTTTTAAAAAAAAAAAAAAAAAAAAAAAAAAAAAAAAAATAAAAGATTTGAATGTTTGGCTAATTAATGCAGATTAAGCAGAGCAACCAGCATGTTACATAGTGAGTAACTTCCAAAAAATGTCCAGAATTTCAAGTCACAGAATATGAATTATACAACCAGCAGACTATATATTCTCAATTCAATGATTCAAAATATTCAATTGGCAAAGAACCCCCCAACAATTCATGTAACAATTTGCACTAATGATCACAATTCCAATATATAGTATTTTAAAAAATACAGAACGTTTTAAATCAAGAGCCAGACCAAAAATCAAGATTTAAGTCACAATTGCAGACCACAGTCAATTGTATAATCAATAATCAGTGCATCAAATGAAAAATTGGACGAATCACCAAAGGTCCTAAGGTAGGGTTCAAGAAATCAATCAAACAACTGGAATCAAAAAAGCTAGTTACTGTCGCCCAAGTTCCAGAACCAAGAATCGCGACCAACGCTCTGATACACGTATCGCACAAGGCCCAAAATTAGGCCAAATCAATTCAACCTAATTAACAAAAATTAAGTGCAAGAACAACCGGAAAAAAGAAAGGAACACGAGGATTTTCGCCCTTAGGCAAGAGGTTCGGGTTCAACCCTAAGACCCTTGAGCTTCCGCCAACCGAAGAAATCACTCTATTGAACAAGGATCAAGAACCGTTCATCAATACATCAAGGCACTCAGTGAGAATCACACAAGAATCATCACAAACATCGAAAGCCCCTTCTCTAAACCGAATGGAATCCACACAAGGAAACACAATAATCTCACTACAATTCACTCAAGAATTGTACAGCATCTATATCTATCAAAGAATTACAAGAGACTTCGATTTTTCAATGCAAGCACGAAGGGCACAAAAAAGGAACAGAGAGTCGTGGAGAGAGAATGGCGAGAGAATGACGAAGGTTGCACCAATTGATCCAGCCCTAGTGTATTTAAGAAGGACAAGTAACCGGGCCACCAAGTATTAAGTTGTTCAGCCCAATAGCCCAACATTTCAGCCCATTTTTTCCAAAGCCCATCATTGTGCCATTTCTTTACATCTAGAATGGTTACTGCAGGAAGCTCTGGAATTCTTTTCCAAAATGTGTAATTCTGGAATTCATCCTGATGAAACTACTATAATTAGTGTTCTTTCAGCCTGTAGTCAAGATGGTGAGCGACAGGAAGGAAATTCCATGACCTTGTCCACGATAATACTTGTGAAAACCTACTGTTATTGAAAATGACTTATAGACGTGTATGCAAAATATGGTTTGACAGAAAGGGCATTAGATGTCTTTCTTAAGATCCCTGAGAAGAATAATGTCCCGTGGAATAGTATAATTTGTGCCCTCGCATTACATGGTTGTGGATTTAGAGCAACTGGAACTTTTTGAAGAGATGAAGCAGAAGAGTACGGCAATTGCCTTCACTAGCTTGCTTTCGGATTGTTGTCATGGTGGTCTCGTTGATACTGAAAGATCCTTTTACCACAAAATGATTCACATCTACAAAATACCCCCATGATACTGAGCACTATGCCTACGACGATATTATTGGTCGTGGAGCGCTTTTGGAAGAGGCGCTCAGCTTGTTGGAAAAAATGTCAATGAAAGCCAAGACCAGTTTATCTGGGTATTACGATAGGATCCCGAGTTCTTGCTGCTCCTGGAACGAGTTGAAGAATAACAGAGTTATGCCTCAGATTATGTAGCAGGAATTGGCTGGATAGATTGTTGAATTGAAACTAGCAATTGTACTATTGAATGAACAAAAATGATACAAGTTTCAGGCTATTCAAGAGGCCCGATCTCTCCCCCTTTTCCTAACAGGAAATCAGTATTTTCCTCCCCTATCCGAGCTCCCACTTTATTACATATAGATACATGCTACTAGCTTTCATTACCATTTAACCCTTTTATAACTGACTAGACCACTCTAGAATAGTTGATGACTTGGCTGCAATGTAATTGGATATCTATCAGATACTTTGCTTGGTGCTTGTAGAATTCGAAGAAATGTGGAAATTGCAAAACTGGTCTTAAAGCAGCTACTGGAACTGGATATATTCTGTAAAGCTGAAAGATGGGAAGACATGAAGAAGATAAGGAAACTAATGAAGGATCGTGTTGTCAGAAAGAGTGATGCAGTCAGCTCTATTGAAATTGGTGGGCACATTTCCGATTTCATGGTTGATGACAACAGACATGAAGCTTCTCATGTAATCTACGCCGTGCTCAATCAGTTGACAGATCACATAAAGTCCAAAGGATGCAGGGAATTCTTAGATGCCAAGAAATTGAAGCTTGCAGTCAATGTCGTTACATAATGTGCATTCTTCGTAAGAGAACCCAAGAGTTCCCATATCTGCATGACTCCCTACGCTATTTCAAGTTTTATGCAACAGAAAATTTTGAGTTGGGACTGTGGCACTCTATAGCTTTGATCTTAACTACCAATGTCAACCCTTTTCGTGAAAAATATCAAGAAAGAAAAGGAGAAAATTAATGGAACCGACCAACCAATCACCTCCACCCCGTAGGAATTAACATATCACCCTAAAGGTGCTTTTCGCATCTAGGATGTTTTCGTTTTGGGGCTGGGAAGCACGGGTAAGAGTGATGCTTAACACTTTTATTGATTTCTGAATTAAGTTTCAAAAAGACATTTAAATAGATCCCTCAGGAGCCCAACATTGCTAATATTGGCAAAATCCAGTTTCACGTTCCGGCTTCTGTAATAAAGCAACCACCTGTAACATATTTATAGTTTATACAATAATTGGAAAAAAAAAAAAAAAAAAAATCTCCATTCAAATATCTGTAAATGTTATATTTAAATCTTAAGATTAATATTTAATTTAAGTGGTTAGATTGATTATGACACCTTCCGTCAGCTTATTTAATTTGACGTACAAATTATGCTTCGTCGTATTAATTTATTTATAACATTATCTTCAGGTTAGGGGGAAGAATTTAATGCAATTCAACGAATGAAGACTAAAGTATAGATGGGTACATTGGACTTTCCCTCAACAAATTCATCATTCATTCAATAACGTAATGTACAGCCAGCCTGTGGATCATAAGATTAATTATTATTATGATTAATTAATCTTGTGTGATCAATCCGACACCCATGTTGTCTTTAATCTTACGGAAGGTGCATTTCATTTCTTAATGAAAGGTTACTGTGCTCGGCGAATGAAAAAGGCACATCTTTTTTTCGTAGTAATAGGTGAGTAGGTGGTATGAGATCTATGTCGGTCGTCTAAATCATATGAGATTGTGGTATTCTTGTAGTTTTGATGTTACTCAAAAGAGAGAGAAGATCGGACTAAAAGAGATGCCACATTCGACGATTCAACTTGAATTTTGACCGAGATCGAAACTAGACCCGATAGAGACTAGACTTCTAGTAATAGTAGGTGGGCTTTCAGTCTGAGAAGAAGCGATCGAGGGTTCTCTTTGGATTTTAGTTTTTTTTTTTTTCCCTTTTACTTACGAAGCTTTGATTTATTCCCCAAGCAATGATCGAGATATGTATGATACGAAGGTATACCGAAAAATTACTTAAGAAGGGCCTAATTTAATAATTTGAGAATTATAAAATGTATTGAGAAAATACTTATTAAAACGACTGAATATGGACGAGAATTGATTGTGTAGGTACATACAAACTTAAGAAGGAATTGATCGATATATTAAAATGGTGTCATGGCGGTTGTCTGTTTGTCCCTACTCTACAACCATCATCGTGAAGTTCATTCAATTTAGCAAAGAAAACGTGCCGAGGTTAGGATAATGTACAAGTTTTCTACGACTTCGTTCGGTGGTCAATTAGAGAAGATCGAAGGGAGATCTTGAGAGAATTCTGCATCTTGAATCAAGACCTAGCCAGGGAGGCAGGTACAACAAATATTGCAGTGTTTTCTATAAAAGACAGCTCAAATAAATACACGTACGTGCATGCATATTGTCTTGTCTAATTTGGAAATACGAAATAGCATTTGGATAACATTTCCCTTTTAAAAGGAGATAATGATACTCTTGTTTTGCATAAATAAAAATAATAAATAAACAGAAAGACGATCGTAAATATGAATATATCTTCTCCAGTTTCTCTTTGTTCACGATGCCAATATCGTCATCTTGAGGGAGATTGGGAAAGGAAATAATTGATGAATTTTGTCGCATGTACTTCTTTTATCATCTTTTCTAGGTATATTTAGATTCGTAGTTGAGCTTCAATACTTAAAAAAAATCATTTTTCACTAATATATATTTTCTCAATAAAAATATTTTTTTTTTTTGACAAAATATATCCTATTTTTAAACTTACATTCTCGAAAAAAAAAATTATTTTTTTATTAAAAAAAAAAGGAAGCGTGAATCTAATATTCAGAAGAAACAAAAATACAAAGGCCCAAAATGACCAGATCAAAAATGAAAAGTTGTCGGGTTGTTGGTTCCCAACCCTACCACTTCCTTGTCCTAAATAAAAGAATTTTATATAAATATAAAAACAAAATCAGCAGTTTCTACGTGTCTTTCTGCATGGTATCTACTCCCTGACTTTGCCACGTTTGTCGCTTCTTCTACTCAAACTACCCTTTCTTTCCACAAAATTACAATCCTACCTTTGTTGCTTCTAAATTACTCTGCTAAACAATTTGGAATCATGCTAGATTATAGCCCCACTTGGTTGTCACACAACATAATTCCAAACTAATATAAACCCAGGGCGGCCAACCCAAAGCTCATTAGCATTTTTAGGTAAATCAACCCAAGTATTACATTTTTTCTTTCCTCCAACTCGGCCCTCTGTGCATCGCATGCTAAAATGTCTCATACTTGATGAAATAGTCTGGTCCGATTGATTGTAAGAAGTAATTGGTTGAAAAGAAAATGAATGTCAGCGAATTGAATTGTCTAGAATTTGTTTTTACTGAAAATTGTCAATTAATTGTATTTGATGAAATGTTCAAAATAAAAAAAAATATTGAAATTTTGACTTTTGGTTTCGTGGTTTTGCTTTCCATGAAAAATTGCCCCATTAAAAATAAATAACAATTTTTTAATAATTTATGAGATAAAATTTATTTCCAACTTTCCATGTCAAAATAAATTTAAAAAGAAAAAAGGTTACCTGAAAATTTTCCCACCAAACCCATGTGAAAAGCTTTTCCTCAAAATCCAGAAAATGGGAAAATCAATTTCATGAAAAATTTAGTTCAATCAAAACATGTAAAAAATGAGAAATTTTTTTTTTTAAAAAAAGGCATGATAAAAGTGTCTCAAGAACTTTAGTACGTCATTATTTTGCAAAAATAAATTCGAATTCAATTTTTTGGAAGAATGTGTGGTTAAAAATAATGAAAAATGTTTGTTGAGTTTTGATACACAATAAATATTGGAAAAAAAAAAATCATGATTAAAAATAATACGTTAAAATAACTCCGAATATTGCCCATATTCTCCCTCTGTACTTTCCACCAATATTGCCGTTCATTCCTTGGTTTTGCTTTAACCAATCTATTTCCGAATCACCACCTGTATTAAGATTAGAATAATTAACATAACATAGAACTAATGACTCCTAATTTCTTGTAAACGTTTGGAAAATTTATGCCAATTTCAAACTTGAGTTTGAAGATGATCCAAGCAAGGTTATCACCAATGAGAATCCAAGAACCACCCGAAATCAAAAAGGGTTAATTTCAATATAGCTTTTCTCACAAATTGCATCGCTCTCGAGAAATCCTACAATTAGCATCTGTTTCCTCCAATTTTCTCAAAATAGACAAAATACATTTCAAAATGGTCCAATAATTTTCATACGGATGAGAAATGGAAGAACCCAGTCCCTGTTTTCGTAATTTCGTGCAAAAACTGGGTCACAATAGTACAAGTACTCTTCTCATACAAGCTGTCACCTGCAATTTACAGGTTGGCAACCCTGCCCACTGATCGAAAAACATAAAAACCACTTTACCATACGCCCCCTCTATTTATTCGTTTCTCTCTCTTACGTGGCATCCTGGTTCACTTTCCCATACGCCCCTCTATTTATACGTAAAACTTTCGCATTCTTCCCACGGTTCAGCAAAAAAAAAAAAAGATATTCAATTTTTCCCATTGCAGAGAAGAGAGGAGAAAGGAGAGAAAAAAAACGAACATATAAATAAATTGATTTATTTATTTATTATGGGTATATGCAGTTCTTGCGAATCATCATCTGCGGTGACGGCCAAGTTGATATTCGATGATGGGAGATTACAGGAATTTTCATATCCAGTTAAGGTTTCATATGTTTTGCAAAAGAAACCCTACATGTTTCAGTGTAACTTCGACGAAATGGATTTTGATGTTGTCGTGTCGGCTGTAAGTCATGACGAGATGCTTCAGCCGGGTCAGCTGTATTTTGCGCTGCCGTTGAGCCGTTTTGGAAGGGATCTCGTCATGACTTACAGCCGACACGACAACATCAAAATCCATTTCGTCGGAATTACAAATGAAACATGTAGGGTTCTTTTGCAAAACATATGAAACCTAACTGGATATGAAAATTACTGTAATCTCCCATCATCGAATATCAACTTGGCCGTCACCGCAGATGATGATTCGCAAGAGCTGCATATACCCATAATAAATAAATAAAATCAAATTAATTTTATATCAGTTTTTTCTTTCGTCTTTCCTAGCAAATTAGTTTTTTAAATTTAAAAATTGAATATCTTTTTTTTTTTTTGCTGAACCGTGGGAAGAATGCGAAAGTTTTACGTATAAATAGAGGGGCGTATGGGAAAGTGAACCAGGATGCCACGTAAGAGAGAGAAACGAATAAATAGAGGGGGCGTATGGTAAAGTGTTTTTATGCTTTTTCGATCAGTGGGGCAGGGTTGCCAACCTGTAAATTGCAGGTGACAGCTTGTATGAGAAGAGTACTTGTACTATTGTGACCCAGTTTTTGCACGAAATTACGAAAACAGGGACTGGTTCTCCATTTCTCTCGTAGACAAAATGATTGGACCATTTTGAAAGTATTTTGTCTATTTAGAAAAAGTTCGAGGAAAGGAAAAAGATTGGCTAATTGTAGGATTTCTCGAGAGCGATGCAATTTGTGAGAAAAGCTATATTGAAATTAACCCTTTTGAGTTTCGGGTGGTTCTTGGATTCTCATTGGTGATAACCTTGCTTGGATCATCTTCAAACTCAAGTTTGAAATGCATAAATTCCAAAAAAAGATTTACAAGAAATAGGAGTCATTAGTTCTATGTTATGTTAATTATTCTAATCTTAATACAGGTGGTGATTCGGAAATAGATTGGTTAAAGCAAAACCAAGGAATGAACGGCAATATTGGTGGAAAGTACAGAGGGAGAATATGGGCAATATTCGGAGTTATTTTACGTATTAATTTTTAATCATTATTTACGTAATATAAAATATTTACAAAAAAAAAAAAAAAAAAAAATTGTTTCATTATTTTTAACCACACATTCTCCAAAAAAAATTTTTTTTGAAATTCTAAATTTTATTTTGCAAAATAAAGACGTACTAAAGTTCTTGAGACACTTTTAATCATGCATTTTTTAAAAAATTTCCTCATTTTTTACATGTTTGATTGACTAAAATTTTTCATGAAATTGATTTCACATTTTCTTGGATTTTGAGGAAAAGCTTTTCCAATGGGTTGGTGGGAAAATCTTTTCAAGGTAACCTTTTTCTTTTTAACTTTATTTTGACATGGAAAGTTGGAAATAAATTTTATCTCAAATTGTAATAACAAAAAAAAAAAAAACAAAAAAATTTTATTATTTTTATGGGACATGGAGAAGAAAGAAAATACATATAACAATAAAAAAAAAAAAAATTTCCATATTTTTTGGGTGACCAAAAAACTATATCAATCAAATACAATAATTGACAATTCCCAGAAAAACAAATTCTAGACAATTCAATTCTCTGAAACATTTTATTTCAACCAATACATTTCTTACAATCAATCGGACCAGACTATTTCATCAAGTATGAGACATTTTATCATGGCGATGCACAGAGGCAGAGTTAGGGCTGTGTTGCCAACAAAACGTATACTTGGGGTGATTTTACCTAAAAAATGCCTAAATGAGCTGTGGCCGGCCTGGGTTATATTAAGTTGCGGAATTAATGTTGTACAATCAAGTGGGCTAGACATCTAGCTGGATTCCAAATTGTTAGCAGAGTAATTAGAAGCAACAAAGGTAGGATTGTAATTTGTGGAAAGAATAGTGGTAGTTTGAGTAGAGAGAAGCGACAAACGGCGGCAAAGTCAGGAGTAGATACATGCAAGGAAAGACACGTAGACAACTGTGATTTTTGGTTTTTATATTTATATAAAATTCTTTTATTTAGGACAAGGAAGTGGTAGGGTTGGGAACCAACAACCCGACAACTTTTCATTTTTGATCTGGTCATTGGGCCTTGTATTTTGTTTCTTTTCCAAATTAACAAGCATCACAAATTTTAAATTTTGTAAATAAAAAAAATAATTTTTTTTTCGAGAATGTAAGTTTAAAAAATAAAAAAAAAAAAAAAAAAAAAAAAAAAAAACAAAATTATTTTATTGAGAAAAATATATATTAGTGAAAAATGATTTTTTAAGTATGAGCTCGAACACGAACTAAATATACACTAGAAAAGATATAAAAGAAGGTACATTCGACAAAATTCATCAATTATCCTTTCCCAATCTCCCTCAAGATGACGATATTGGCATCGTGAAAAAAGAGAACACTGGAGAAAAGATATATTCAATTTACGATTCGTCTTTCTGTTTTATTATTATTTATTATTTATTGCCAAAACAAGAGTATCATTATCTCCTTTTAAAAGGGAAATGTTATCCAAATGCTATTTCGTATTTCCAAATTAGACAAGACAATATGCATGCACGTACGTGTATTTATTTGAGCTGTCTTTTATAGAAAACACTGCAATATTTGTTGTACCTGCCTCCCTGGCTAGGCTTGATTCAAAGATGCAGAAATTCTATCAAGAATCTCCCTTCGATCTTCTCTAATTGACCACCGAACGAAGTCGTAGAAAACTTGTACATTATCCTAACCTCGGCACGTTTTCTTTGCTAAATTGAATGAACTTCACGATGATGGTTGTAGAGTAGGGACAAACAGACAACCGCCATGACACCATTTTAATATATCGATCAATTCCTTCTTAAGTTTGTATGTACCTACACAATCAATTCTCGTCCATATACATTCGTTTTAATAGTATTTTCTCAATACATGTTTATAATCGAAAATATTAAATTAGGCACTTCTTAAGTAAATTTTTTTCGGTATACTTGTTATCATACATATTCGATCATGCTTGGGGAATAATCAAGCTTGTACACGAAAAGGGAAAAAAAAAAAAAAAACTAAAAATCCAAGGAAGATAAGACCTAGAATAGCCTTCTCAAACGAAAGCCAACTACTTTTAATTTACTAAAAGGAAAAAAAAAAAGTCTAGTCTCATCGGGTCTAGTTTCGATCTCGGTCAAAATTCAAGTTGAATCGTCGAATGTGGCATCTCTTTTAGTCCGATCTTCTCTCTCTTTGAGTAGTAACAACACAACTACAAGAAAACCACAATCTCATATGATTTAGACGACCGACATAGATCTCATACCACCTACTCACCTATTACTACGAAAAAAAGATGTGCCTTTTTCATTCGCCGAGCACAGTAACCTTTCATTAAGAAATGAAATGCACCTTCCGTAAGATTAAAGACAACATGGGTGTCGGATTGATCACACAAGATTATTGAATCATAATAATAATTAATCTTATGATCCACAGGCTGGCTGTACATTACGTTATGAACGAATGATGAAATTTGTGAGGGAAAGTCCAATGTACCCATCTATACCTTAGTCTTCATTCGTTGAATTGCATTAAAAATTAAAAAAAAAAAAAAAAATAATGTTTAATAAAAAATAAATACGAGAATTAAAAAGTTTTAAAAAAAAAAAAAAAAAAAAAAAAAAAAAAAAAAAAAAAAAAAAAAAATTAAATTAAATATAATCTTAAGATTTAAATATAAAATTTTTTTTTTTATTTGAATTTCCAATTTATGTATAAACTATAAATATGTTACAGGTGGTTGCTTTATTACAGAAGCCGGAACGTGAAACTGGATTTTGCCAATATTAGCAATGTTGGGCTCCTGAGGGATCTATTAAAATGTTTTTTGAACTTATTCAAGAAATAATAAAAAAAGTGTTAAGCATCACTCTTACCCGTGCTTCCCAGCCCCAAAACGAAAACATCCTAGATGCGAAAAGCACCTTTAGGGTGATATGTTAATTCCTACGGGGTGGAGGTGATTGGTTGATTGTCGGTCCTGAATTTCTTCCTTTTCTTTCTTGATATTTTTCACGAAAAGGGTTGACATTGGTAGTTAAGATCAAAGCTATAGAGTGCCACAGTCACACCACTCAAGATTTCTGATTGATACACTTGAATAGCATTAGGGAAGTCAATGCAGATATGGGAAACTCTTGGGTTCTCTTACGAAGAATGCACATTATGTAACCCCATTGACTGCAAAGCTTCAAATTTCGTTGGCATCTAAGAATTCCCTGCATCCTTTGGACTTTATGTGATCTGTCAACTGATTGAGCACGGCGTAGATTACATGAGAAGCTTCATGTCTGTTGTCATCAACCATAAATCGGAAAGTGCCACCAAGTTCATAGAGCTGACTGCATCCCCTTCTTTCTGACAAACACGCTCCTTCATTAGTGTCCTTAGTACTTCTAATTGTACTTTACAATCTTTCAGCTTTACAGAATATATCCAGTTCCAGTAGCTGCTTTAAGACCAGTTTTGCAATTTCCACATTTCTTCGAATTCTACAAGCACCAAGCAAAGTATCTGATAGATATCCAATTACATTGCAGCCAAGTCATCAACTATTCTAGAGTGTTCCATAGTCAGTCAGTAAAATGGTAAAATGGTAAAAAAGCTATAGTAGATTATCTATAAATGTAATAAGTGGGAGCTCGGATAGGGGAGGAAAATACATGGATTCCTGTTAGAAAAGGGGAGAGATCGGGCCTCTTGAATAGCCTGAAACTTGTATCATTTTTGTTCATTCAATAGTACAATTGCTAGTTTCAATTCAACAATCTATCCAGCCAATTCCTGCTACATAATCTGAGGCATAACTCTGTTATTCTTCAACTCGTTCCAGGAGCAGCAAGAACTCGGGATCCTATCAGTATCCCAGATAAACTATGTCTGGTTCATGGAAAAAAATTTTTTTTTTTTTCCAACCAAGCTGAAAGCGCCTCTTCCAAAAGCCCTCCACGACCAAGAATATCGATCGTGCAGGCATAGTGCTCAGTATCATGGGGGTATTTTGTAGATGTGAATCATTTTGTGGTAAAAGGATCTTTCAGTATCAACGAGACCACCATGACAACAATCCGAAAGCAAGCTAGTGAAGGCAATTGCAGTACTCCTTCTGCTTCCATCTCTTCAAAAGTTCAGTGCTCTAAATCCACAACATGGTAATGCGAGGGCACATAGATATACTATTCCACGGGACATTATTCTTCTCAGGGATCTTAAGAAAGACATCTAATGCCCTTTCTGTCAAACCATATTTTGCATACACGTCTATAAGTGCATTATTCAAAGTAACAGTAGGTTTCATAATATTATCGTGGACAAGGTCATGGAATTTCCTTCCTGTCGCTCACCATCTTGACTACAGGCTGAAAGAACACTAATTATAGTAGTTTCATCAGGATGAATTCCAGAATTACACATTTTGGAAATAAATGCCAGAGCTTCCTGCAGTAACCATTCTAGATGTAAGAATGAGACACACTGATGGGCTTTGGAAAAAATGGGCTGAAATGTTGGGCTATTGGGCTGAACAACTTAATACTTGGTGGCCCGGTTACTTGTCCTTCTTAAATACACTAGGGCTGGATCAATTGGTGCAACCTTCGTCATTCTCTCGCCATTCTCTCTCAGGACTCTCTGTCCTCTTTTGTGCCTTCGTGCTACGCATTGAAAAATCCAAGTCTTGTAATTCTTTGATAGATATAGATGCTGTACAATTCTTGAGTGAATTGCTAGTGAGAGTATGTGCTTCCATATGTGGATTCCATTCGGTTTAGAGAAGGGGCTTTCGATATTGTGATGATTATTGTGTGATTCCACTGAGGCATTGATGGATTGATGAACGGATCTTGATTTTGATTCTTGGTTTATAAAGTGATTTCTTCCGGTTGGCGGAAGCTCAAAAGGGGATTAGGGTTTTAAACCCGAACCTCTTGCCTTAGGGCGAAATTCCTTGTGTTCATTTCTATTTTTCAGTTTCTTGCATTTTATTTTGTTGATTGAATGTTCAATTTTTGGCTAATTTGGAATCCTGAATCTCTACAGTGGTATCAGAGCGTTGGTCACGATTCTTGGTTCTGGAATTTGGGCGACAGTAACTAGTTCTTTTTTTGATTCAAGTGTTGATTTGATTTCTTGAACCCTAACTTAGGACCTTTGGTGAGTTCGTTCCAATTTTACATTTGATGCACTGATTATTGATTATACAATTGATTGTGGTATGCAATTGTGGCTTAAATCTTGATCTTTAGTCTGGCTCTTGATTTAAAACGTTTCTGTATACTATATACTGGAATTGTGATCATTTGTGTAAATTGTTACATGAATTGTTGAGGTTCTTACACGAAATTGAATATGTGAATCATTGAATTGAGAATATATAGTCTGCTGGTTGTATAATTCATATTATGTGCCTCTGGAATGTTGACATTTTTTGAAGTATACTCACTATGTAATATGCTGGTTGCTCTGCCTAATCTGCATTAATTAGCCAAACATTCAAATCTTTCATTATGCCTTCTTCTAAATTTGAATTGGAAGTTTTTAATGGCAAAGGAGACTTTAGTCTTTGGCGCCAGAAAATGAAAGCTCTTTTACTTCAACAAAAATGTGCAAAAGCCATTGATGAGTCATGGCCTACTGATATGGATTCTAGTAAAGTTACTGAACAAGATGAAATTGCATGGAGTTCGATTTTTCTACATTTGTCTGATAATGTGCTTAGAGAAGTAGGAGAAACAAAAACTGCTGCTGAGTTGTGGAAGAAATTGGAGACTATTTATTTGAGTAAAACTATGCCAAATAAGGTTTATCTCCTAAAACAATTTTTTGGTTTTAAACTTGATCCATCACTTGACCTTGAATCTAATATTGATAGATTCAACCGATTAACCCGCGACCTAGCCAACTGTGACGAGAAACTCTCAAGTGGACAGATGGCCGTGGTTCTATTAAATTCAATAGGTGATAAGTATAAAGATGTTAAAATGCTATTGAATAAGGTAGAGACACTCTGACTACCGAGGTTATCATAATGCTCTAAGAACTAAAGAGTTAGGAGTTAAAACCTGATCGAAAGAGTCTTTAGTGGTCTGAATATGATGCTAAGTCTAAGTTTAAACCTAGAGACAATTAATGTCAAATAAGAAATTTGGGACACAAGAAAAAGGGGAATCAAAAAGATAAAATGAAGGCTTATTAGCACCAAACGTCTTACGTTTGACAGTTAGTGTGCAAAACATCCCAACGTTTCATTTTTTTGCATTTTCGCCCATATTTCAACGTTTCAGTGTGAAAAACGTCATTTTCACTATTTTTCAGTGTAAAATGATCAATATACCCTCAAATTTAAATAAAACAAAAAAAAATGAAATGAAAAATAAAAAAATAAATTGTAATTATACTCCCAAATTTTTTCAAAAGTGCAAGTGAGTCCAAAAGTCTTATTAAAAGGTTTAAGCACAAAACGTCCCTACGTTTGACACTTAATGCGGAAAACGTCCCTACGTTTCAAACATGTTTGTATTTGTTCAATAGCACAAAATGTCCATATGTTTGACATTTATTGTGTAAAACATCCTTACGTTTCATTTCTTTTTATATTTTCGTCCTTATTTCAACGTTTCATTACGGAAAAAACGTCATTTTCACTATTTTTCAATGTAAAATGACCAATATAATCTCATATTTAAATAAAAGAAAAAAGGAAAATAAAAATAAATTACAATTGTGCTCCCAAACTTTTTAAAAAGTGCAAATGAGTTCAAACATTCAAACTATCAGTCTTCTCCTTCTCCCTTAACTTTATCCTCCCTCCACCACCTAAACCACCAGACCCCACCACCATTTAAATCATCTCACCTCCTTCTACAATCCTCCACCACCTAAACCACCAGACCCCACCACCATTCAAACCATCTCACCTCCCTCTACAATCCTGGGGCTGATAGTTGTGGCCAGCATTAACGGTTTAAATGGTGGGGTCTGGTGGTTTAGGTGGTGGAGGGAGGATAAAGTTGAGAGATGAGGAAAAGACTGATAGTTTGAATGTTTTAATAAGATTTTTGAACTCATTTGTACTTTTTAAAAAGTTTGGGAGTACAATTGTAATTTATTTTTATTTTTATTTTCCTTTTTTTTTATTTAAATATGAGGGTATATTGGTTATTTTACATTGAAAAATAGTGAAAAATGAAGTTTTTCCGCAATGAAACGTTGAAATAAGGACGAAAATGTAAAAAGAAATGAAACGTAAGGATGTTTTACGTAATAAGTGTCAAACGTAGGGACATTTTGTGCTATTGAACAAATACAAACATGTTTAAAACGTAGGGACGTTTTCCGCATTAAGTGTCAAACGTATGGACGTTTTGTGCTTAAACCTTTTAATAAGACTTTTGGACCCATTTGCACTTTTTAAAAAGTTTGGGAGTATAATTACAATTTATTTTTTTATTTTTCATTTCATTTTCTTTGTTTTATTTAAATTTGAGGGTAAATTGGTCATTTTACACTAAAAAATAGTGAAAATGACGTTTTTCACACTGAAATGTTGAAATATGGACGAAAATGCAAAAAAATGAAACGTTGGGATGTTTTGCACACTAACTGTCAAACGTAAGGACGTTTTGTGCTAATAAGCCTTCATTTTATCTTTTTGATTCCCCTTTTTCTTGTGTCCAAATTTCTTATTGACATTATTGTCTCTAGGATTAAACTTAGACTTAGCCATCATATTCAGACCACTAGAAGACTCTTTTCGATCAGGTTTTAACTCTTAACTCTTTAGTTCTTAGAGCATTAATGATAACCTCGGTAGTCAGAGTGTCTCTACCATATTCAATAGCATTTTAACATCTTTATACTTATCACCTATTGAATTTAATAGAACCACAGCCAGCTGTCCACTTGAGAGTTTTTCATCACAGTTGGCTAGGTCGCGGGTTAATCAGCTAAATCTATCAATGTTAGTATCAAGGTCAAGCGATGGATCAAGTTTAAAACCAAAAAATTGTTTTAGGAGATAAACCTTATTTGGCATAGCTTTATTCAAATAAGTTTTATCCAATTTTTTCCACAATTCAGCAGCAGTTTTTGTCTCTCCTATTTCTCTAAGCACATTATCAAACAAATGCGGAAAAATTGAACTCCATGCAATTTCAACTTGTTCAGTAACTTTACTAGAATCCATATCAGTAGATCATGACTCATCAATGACTTTTGCACATTTTTCTTGAAGTAAAAGAGCTCTCATTTTCTGACACCAAAGACTAAAGTCTCATTTGCCATTAAAAACTTCAATTTCAAATTTTGAAGAAGTCATAATTAAAGTTTTAATGAATGGCTAACAAATGCATATTAGGCAGAGCAACCAGGAGTATACACAATAAGACATAATTCAAATGTCAACACTCCAGAGACAATAACATGAATTATACAACCAGCAGAATGTATATACTCAACTTGGTGATTCACAAATTTAATTCCATGCAAGTACTTCAACAATACATGTAACAACTTACAAGATATTGCAAAGATTATCACAGTTACAATATACAATACTAAAAAACATATACAGAATTTTTGAATCAATGTTCTTGACTCGAAAAAAAACAAGACAACCCTCAGATTCCAGATAATTCAAGGGTTTCTGGACAAATGAATTGTGAATTAGAGTCTTAAACATTAGTTTAAAAAACGTTTGCAGACCACGGTCAATGTATAAGCAATAATCAGTACAATTAGGTAAAATTTAGACCGAACTCACCAAAGGTCCTAAGTTAAGGTTCAAGAAACTAAATCAACACTCGAATCAAAATGAGTCAGGTTACGTTCTGCCCAATTCCAAATCCAAGTACCGATGGCCAATGCTCTGATACCACTGTAGAGATTCAATACTCCAAATTAGCCAAAAATAAACATTCAATCAACAAAAATTAAATGCAAGAAACTGAAAAATAATAAAAGAACACAAGAGATTTTTCGCCCTAAGGCAAGAGGTTCGGATAAAATCCTAATCCCCTTTTGATCTTCCACCAACCAGAAGAAATCACTTTATAAACCAAGAATCAAATATTGTTCTTAAATACAACCGACACTTAGCAACAATTCACCCAAGAATCATCGGAATCGAACACCCCTCAATTCAACACATGAATCGATATCCACTCAAGAATACAAAACAATAGCTTACTACAAATCACCCAAGAGATACACTGAGACTATCCACCAATGGATTCACAAAAGATTTCAATTTAAAGTGCACAAATTGAAACTGGAAGAGAGAAGCAGAGAGAGTTCGAAGAGAGAAGTCAGAGAGTGAGAGAGGGAATTCTATCTCCAAAATGAGCCAACCCTAGAATTAAAAAAGGCAAGACACGTGATAGAGGCTCCAAGTAATATAGTGTCCAACCCAATTGTTCAAATAAGCAGCCCATCTCTTTTAGTAAGGCCCAACATCATTGTGCCATATTCTTTACAGTAGCTTATCAAGTCTGGTGACCTTGGTGTACAAACATCTTCGAAAAACTATTCACAACCTGAGCCGCGTTGTCCATTTTCTTATGTTTCTATTGCAATAGTTTCGATATAAAAGTCGAAATGTAACAACTGGCTATCTTATTGGATTGGATTTACATCATATAGGCATTCATCTGTGGATATAGGTGGCCATAATCAAAGGTTCCAGCTTGATTCCAAAAAAAATAAAATTAGAAATTGGAACTGAAAATCGAAAACCAACCGTTTCTGGCAGTTCTTGGTTTCATGAACTGGAATCTGGGTACCTTACTCTGGAATCCACCTTGTCTTTTTTTTTTTTTATATATAAAATTATTATTTGGAATAATTTATTCACCATGATCATATGACCCTATGAATGTAAAAGAAACGATGACATGGAAAGAGAAGTCGACGTGTTGATTATTATGTTATTTTCATGATAAGAATGAATATATGTTGTTTTTAGCATTTATAGAATCTAGCACTTTCTTATTGTCGTTTTCTAGTTTTTGGTTTGTTCTTTAAGTATGTAATTTGGCGCTTAAGTTCTGCTGATATGGTATTATGTTAGATATTTGATACTATTTGTAGTGGATTTAGAAAGTGCTGAAATATGTATTTGGTCGCGTATCTTATTTCTTTTATTTCTGCTAGATATTGTAAAGATGATTCTTATTGTTAACTCAAAATTTTTAAAAATTGGTATGGATGGAAGTGAATCAGAGCTGAGGTTCAGGTTCAGGGTCGATTCTTATAATTACGTGAACACAAATAGTTCCATTTATAAAATACCTAAATTGTAATAGGTGGTTTCGAGTGTTAAAATACATGAACGAACCCACCCAGCGCCCAAGACTAGTTGTGGACCCCGCAATTGGTTTGTTAGGAAATGGTTCAGTTAGCAAAAACTTGTGCTTCTCAATGGTGAAACCAATCATCAAGTTTCTATTCTACTCAATATAATTTTCTCCATGTAGTTGGTTTTTACTCAAGATAGTTGACATATATTGTTCAACATTTTTCAAAATTAAAATAATAACATTAAAGTAAACAATATATGTGATTAATGCTTTCATATATGATGCATGAAAAAAGGCGCAATCAGATCTTTACTACTATAATATGACTATTGTCTAAACCACAAGATCTTAAACATCTCTCTCAATAGGAGAAGAGAATTATAATTTGGATTATTCTTATTGTACATAATTTTCTACATAATGGATTACCGAATCGGCAAGTGGCGAAAATCAGGTACATGTACTTTGATCCTTATAATTTATTAATAGGCTAGGACTCTCCCACTAAATTTAGCCACTATTTGAGCACCATTTTGATAAGAAAATATATTTTGGAATATGGATTTTTTAGGGAATAGTGTAGTTAAAAAGAGAAACAAAAAATCTTCCATTTACGTATAAAATTATTTTATAGAAAAATATGCGATTGAAAATGAGTTTTGAAAAAATAGAACCAAACACATATAGCATCGCATGTAAATACTGATATAATATTGCTTAAATTTGACCATCAACGATATCATTTGGATATTCCGTAGAAATTCCTCACAATGTCTTTAATTTAAGTGTATAACTCATGTATTGATTATTTCTTAATTTTTCAAATTAATTACGTTACCTATCGGGTAATCGTGATTAATTTTTTCTTTTTTGACATCCAGGTATCCCAACTAACACTAGACTATTTTCTGGACCGCCCATCACCGGTGCCTCAACTCTGGACGGAGGTAAATCGCGGGTTATGCCCAATCAAGCCAGTGTCCATGCAAGCTTTATACTCCTGGCCCCAAGGGAGCCCTCCTACAACCGGTTATTACAATACCAAACTGCTCCACCACATGGTTTGGGTATTACAACACTTGGCTGCTCCTTCCGTGATTCAAACTCCCCACCCTGGGGTTGCAAGCCCAGTCTTGCACTGTCTTTGCCATCTTGGATGTGCCCCGGGACACAATCGTGATTAATTTTTACTTAAGATATATTACCTAATTAGACTTAATTAAGTAACCAAAACAGTGCAATCCTCCTATAAGAAGGCCAATTGAAATATTAGCACAAGGTATACACATAGAACATATTCATACTCATATGGGAGGTCGTCGAGCTTAGATTCACTCACTCAACATTTTGACTATGTGGGTTTACTAATTAACAAATTTTAACCAATTTAATTAAAGTGTTTTAATTGTTAATAACAATATATATATACATATTTTCTCTTAACTAACTAATTTAGCAAATAATAATAATAATAATTATCATACATGGTAATATAGTATCTAGAGCGATGTTTAATTGTTAATAACAATATATGTACATATTTTCTCGAATAAAGCCACTTGTACAAGCTAAAAAATAGATACAATACAAACAAACTGACTTTTTTTTTCAAATTATCCAATTGTGTATGGACACGTGTCCCTTCTATTTTTGATTATATCAGTGAGTCTGATCATTTAGTATGATTGTTCGTCTTGTTTCACTTTGAGGGACCTTCACCACTGAGCCTGATCTTCTCTGTTGGGTTTCGAAATTTACAATAATTGCACCTTCAGTTCAGAATCTTTTGAGCATGAAGCAGAACGATCTTTCTTTACATTTTTGTAGAACAATTAATGGAAACACGAACACTAATACTACTGCAGTGAAAATTTAAACCAAAAGGGAAATTTGTTAGAGTCGTAGTCCACCATTTTGTTTACATGACTCGATAAAACTATAGCAAATGTTCACCAATAAAATAATTGTAAGATTTAATCTCGCAAAATCACAAAGAATTGGAAATTGTAAAGCAAAAACAAGATATTGATGAAACCAAATTGATGAATTCATCTATCCATTTCTAATAAAATACAGTTTAACATCTATATGTATAGCATTTTTTAAATACAGGGCTTCTACAATCTACATAGATGAATTGTAGATTAGCTCATTTTGATACACATTAAAATTTTCATTTTCATTCTTATACTTCCTTTCAACCACACATTTTTCATTAAAATAATATTTTTCATCACATCTATAACTTTTCCTTCTTTTTCAACCACACATTCCCCATCAATCTACTATTTTAGAATACATTTTTCCAAAATAATGTGGTTCAAACACACCTTTACTATCAAAGTATACATTCACATTATCATTTTAAAACGCCAAGTTCACTAAGTAAACATTTAAACCACAAAACTTCTTTAAAAGCTTCAATGAAAGCTACATATGCAGATTCAGCAGTGAAAAAAACAGCAATATAATGGAATTGAGATTGTCAACTAACACAAAGATCACACAAAGTGAACATATAGCATCAATAAAACCCTTAAGTTTCGCTCCATTAGAAACAACTTTATAAACTAACCCAACATTACAGGTACCTTTCAAATACCTGAGCAACCACTTCAAAACTTTCCAATGATTAGGACCTAGATTAGACATGTACATGCTCAAGGTTCAAACAGCAAAGGCCAAATCTGGGCTAGTACGCACCATCAAATGCATTCAAATAAGAAATTTTGCCCGCATCTGTTATTTTTTTTCATTAGCAGTTGATTGTTCTTTAAACAAAATAAAATAATTTTCAAGAAGCACAGAAACGGATTTACAATTAATTAATCATACCAAACTTTTTCAACACTTTAAGCACATATGGAGTTTGATGTACATATAAGCAAGAATTATACTTATCTCTATCAATTTCCATGCCAAGTATCCTTTTAACAATATGTCCAAGGTCTTTCATATCAAATTATTTGCTTAACTCACATTTAATCTTGTTTACGACTTTCATGTCAGAACCAATCAATAAAATGTAATCCACAGAGCAGCAAATACAAACTCGCTCATCTTGAAACCAATTGAATATGAATCAATCTACTTATACTGCCGTCTAGGAGACTGTTTTAATTCATATAGAGATTTATTAATATTTTTTATTCATTGATATTGATGTTTATGTTTCCTATTTTTCATCACCCCCAAAAGTCTCTCCTCTATGCATTTATTTTTGTTGATCGGTTGATCCAATCGAGTTGAACTTAATAATAAAGTTATGTTTAGCATTTTTAAGCTTCGTCAAATCTTTCAAATGAAAAATTATAAATAAGATAATTTTCGTTTCGAAGTGAAAATACTAAAGAACAAACAAATCCCATGTAAAAATTGATTAATTTACAGCTAAAAACTGAAAAAGCAAGAAGATCAAGATACAAAAACTAACTGATCCTTTTTTAAATGCACGTAATTTGATGCAACCACGTTGAATAAGTGAAAACGTTAGCTAGCTATGTGACAACATTTTGATTATTAGATTACTTTTTTTGGCTATCTTTGAAGAGTACATGTGAGTCACAACTGCTTTTACAACCGTTGATTATCCTCCATTGATCAGCAATATCTCCGGCGATGTTTATTGCATCAGACGAGGTTCCGATGAGCCCTCTTCGTGTGAATCCGACTGCATATAATCCATTCTCTCCTCTCCAACAATTAGGAAAAGCTGTTTTTGGCATGCCATCCTTGGTGAAAAAATCAGTACCCTACATGCCAACATGCACAAGTTATATAGACCATATGTTGCAAAATTGTTGAAATAGCTTAAATTCTTAGAAGAATTTGTTCAATGGAGTATTAGAGAACACAAAACTATCAAAGTCTAGCAATAACCTACTTGCTATAATCGTGCACGTGTTAAAACTTCTTTTCAAGTAATGGGCAAATCGAGCCATTTCTCAAGACCAATAGCTAAAGGATCCGATACCACCACTTGGATTTGAAACCTACGTGTTAATGCTCACGATTTCAGTGTTTACATTTAGTTCTTTACATGTACAAAAAATTACATCTCCGACTACTTATAAATTTTATAGGGGCATATTAGATTCTGCTTATTTGATCCCAACAACGATACCGTTCACCAATATGAGCATACTGATGATTGCTAGCTAGACTTTTATTTTAAAAAATGAATCTAACTTGCACGAAAGGGGGCATGAAGGGACGTGTAGCTGGTTCAATGGAAAACAACAAAAAGAGCAGATTTATGCATGCTATTTGCAAAATAGAATATAATATTTTTATGATAGTAACAATTCAAAGAATCGAGAAGAAACAATCCTTAAAACTGTGGAATAAATCCAAACAAATGCCATCAGATTTTCTCTTTTTTGTAACAGTCTAAGAAACGTCTTGGAGCCCAGAATGCGTAAGGCAGAAAGCGATATAAGACTGAGAATAAGATAAAGCTTAAAACTGAAAAAGTTAAACAATGCATGGATTTGTCAATTTTTCATGCATTACGTACCAGAAGCCAATTGGAGACATTGCTTTTGTACCCATTAGCTAAGATTATAGAATCAAATTCCTTTTCTTGTCCATCCTTGAACTTGGCTCCATTCTTTGTTATCTCTGTCACCCCTTCCGTTACCTGTATCACGAGTCTTCAGTCTGTTATTCCTGGCTTACCTTGGATCGTTTAACTTTGTTCAAGAATGTAACTTTCGAATATTTTTGCATAAACCTTAATTTTCCCAGATTTAATTTGTGATAATGCTCCAACGTCGAGCACTGGTGTCTTTCCGGTGGCATTTTTGAGCTCAATGGGCCCCATTTTTGGCCGCCGGAGGCCTAATCGATCCGTTCTTCCCAAGGTGAGGTTGGCCAGCAGTAAGAGGAACTTGTCCACTAATCTATAAGGGAGCCATTTCAAAAGTACCATGGCAATTGCAAAAGTAGAAATTCCAAATACTTCCCTTGGTAGAATATGAATCTGAATCACCAATAACGTATTAGCAACTAGATTACAAAAAACAATATATAACAAGAAGAAGTTTTGAGTTGGTCTTCAACATCGTTTCGAAGCATACAACGGTCTTAAAATCGAGTATCACTTTCACTCATATATCGATAAGGTAGTTCGACAAGAATACGTGGATAAAAGTACAAGATGATTTTCGCACACGTCCTCTCATTGTGAAAGGTTTATTGAATAGTACTCGACAATGTGGAGAGTTAAAATTTAGTATATACTTCTGAATTTGAAATCTTGATTCATCATGACATGAAAAAATGTACTTACAGAATTTCTGACCACTATGTGAGGAGTTGTATTGTATCTACAGAGGTCTAAACTCACTTCCATACCAGAATTCCCACACCCTACAACCAGAACCTGTTGGTTTCGAAACTCAGAACCAGATTTGTACTCACTGGTATGAATCACGGGCCCTTGAAAATTCTAAATTCCTAAAATTTCTGGCACAAATGGCTCGGCATTTTCGCCCGTTGCAACGATCAGCCACGGCGAAAAATATTCAAAATCTTGAGTTTGAACCATCCAGAAGCCATCAATTAATTCTGCTCTTTCCACAGTTTGCTTGAATCTTGGCTGAATCGAAAAGTGAGTGGCATAAGATTCCATGTATGAAATGAACTGTTGTTTTGTGGGATATCTGGGGAAATCTTCGGGGAAACTAAGGAATGGGAGTTGACAAAACTGGGTGGGGAGATGAAGTTTGAGGCGATCGTAGGTTTTTTCTTGCCATAAAGAAGCAATGCAATTGCTTCTTTCAAGAATGATAAAAGGGATTCCATTTTGCTTAAGGCAGGCTGAAACTGCAAGGCCAGAGGGCCCTGCGCCTACTATTATAGGTCCATGAATCCACTGACAGTTTACTGGGTTTCTTCCTTCTTTTTTACAAGAACCCATGTCAAGAAAAGTGAAAAACTGAAAAGAAAGTTCAAGAAAAGAGAAAAAGTTCAACTCTTTAGGGTTCTACTATCTGAGTCCCTCTCATTTTGCAGACTGAAAAAGTGGAATTTAAAGAAGATTTTGGGGGTGTGGGTGGAGGGCAAGAAAGTAAGAAACACAGATTCTGTGAGTGTCTGTTCTGAAGGTTTTCAATGCATAAGATACAGCAATATTGAACGAAAGTAAAACTGAGTTTCTACGACAGGTGAAAATTTTAGAGAGAGAGATATAATGGTATGGAAGCGTGAAGGTTAAGTAAAGGACTTGATTATCTTCCTCAAGGCTTTACTTTCTTAGCCTCTCTGCACATTTGAGGTGGTGTTATTGGCAATCTGCAAACCCACCCAACCAGACCCGTACCTTCCTGAGAATTAAAATCAGATTTTTAGTAAATTTTAATAACTATCTTGGAGCAATTTTTGCTTGATTTTAATCAAAACTCTGACTGTTGGAGCCATAATAATTGACTCCAATATCAAAATTTTGCTTGGTTTGGTCAAAATAGGTGACTGATTTTACTGTAAAACGGTAAGAGTTTTACTAAAAATTTGTCAAGAATGACTCTCAAACATATTCTTAATAAAAGTAAATGAAATATATGATTGAAAAATTGTAGATCCTGGTTAAAATTAATTGTTGAGTTTAACTTTAGATAAAAATCAAGGTTCTAATTCCACCAAGGGGGCTATATCTACTTATATATATTTGAGTTTTTCTTCTTCTTTTCCTTTTTCACCCTTTTGCACGGTTAAAATTTTGAGTTAAGATAAAAATTGGGGGTACAAGTTTATCGGGTGATAATCCAACTAGAGTTCCAGTAGTTATCACAATTTCTATTCCTTTCGTAGAATAAAATTGTCGTGTTATTCGTTGTTAAGGGATCTCGTAAGTCATGTAAAAGGGACTTGAAGATCATTTCTTGAGGAATGTTGTCACAATGTTCCATGATTTTGAGTGCATCATATCTCCTTTCAGTAGATAGATAGAATTTACATTAAACCAGCAGTAATCCAAATCGTGTTGAGCTGAGCAAATACATGTTTGCTATGGTTGTGGGATCTTGGCTCTAAGTAGTTGTGGGGGCGACCTCACTATGCTTGTTTTGAGTTTTGGTTTAGTCTTGCGATGGACAAAATATGTTATTATTGGGCAAGCAAGTTGTCATTTTCTGAATTCGTTTAGTTATGAAGTATTCTTTGTAGTCAAAAGAAATTTTAAAGGAAGTTTGTCCTATATAGCTTCCTCTAAAAGTATTTCTGAAATAAGAATTGCAGTTTAAAATTTATTTTTCAAGCAAAAATTAAGATAATTTTCTTTAACATATCTCTTCTACAAGAAGCAAAAGTTATGTCAAATGGACCCTAAAACAATAGTGACACTAGACATGCCTAGTCGAGCAAATACCTAATGAACTCAGCTCATATCTAAACTTCTTTAGCCCCTATTTGAATCTCATTTTTTTAAACTTCATTTTCAATCACACATTCTCTCATGGAATAATTTTACATTTAAAAACAAAATATTTTCCTATTTTTTAATCACATATTCTAAAAAAAAAATATTCATTATTCAAGACACATTCCACACCCCCCCCCCCCCCCCACATAATAATAATATTAAAGGGGGGGGGGGGGGGGGCCGCTCAAACGGGGCTTATACACCTCCAAAACCAATCAATGCAGTATCTTGTATGAACTTGGACCTTTCTCACACGGACGATTCTCACCATGCTTGCATTTAGTGTATGTTTGGTAATAATTTTATTTATTTATTATTTTTCAAGTTGTGGATACTATATAATTTGTAAATAACATTGGATAATAAAGATTTTTGATCAGCTTATAAGCTTAAAAAAACGCTATTACTTAGAAATAAGATCATGTACTTGGATGATAAGATGAGATGATCCAAGAAAATATTTGGATAGTCTCGTCAAAAATATATCTTAATGTATTAGGATCCACGACTATCGAGTTTTAAATAAATTAAATTAAGGATTTGTCAATTTAAAAAGCAATCAATTTTTCATCAACATCATATTATATAATTCATTATATATATATACATACAAGTAGCAAAATCTATTTTAAACAAAAAGGGACATGTATTGATGTCCAACTAATCATATGTTATATATTGTAGTAAGAGAAAATATGACGTCTTGGCGTTTGTAGTCCAACGGTTAGGATAATTGCCTTCCAAGCAATAGACCCGGGTTCGACTCCCGGCAAACGCATTGGTTTTCCAATTTTGTCTTCTTTTTGACTTTGACTAAGATGCGTAAAAATAATAAAAAAATATATCCTGCAACATCGGGGCGTTTGTAGTCCAACGGTTAGGATAATTGCCTTCCAAGCAATAGACCCGGGTTCGACTCCCGTCAAACGCATTTGTTTTTAAATTTTGTCTTTTTCTTGACTTTGACTAAGGTGCCAAAAATTTAAAAAAAAAAAAAAAATCCTGCAACATGTTCAATCTCCTTAAACAATGTCGTTTAATTACAAATTAGCTCATGCAACGAATTAGACTTTAACCCGGTTTAACAATCATTATTTGAAAAAAAAAATTTAACCACATTTTCATATAATAAAATATTCTACACGTGAACCTAAAATTTTTTCTACCTTTTTACTACACATATTTTTAAACATCATTATTCAAAACATTATTTTTCTCAAATAATGAACATCAAACAAGGGCTTAATTGTCACTTTGAAGTTTGATGTAGATTTTTAACAAATAAAGTTCATAAAAGAGAAATAAAGTTGTTGGTCAAATGAAATGTATAGTTAAAAATGAAGTTTGAATTGTTATAATTTTGCTACCTATATTGTTCTAGCACGTTATTTCCAATTTTAGTGAAAATATGTATTTGAATCGTGACAATTAATCAAACTTCAAACTCCTATGCCTATGTAACAGGCCATGCGGTTGCTAACTAAGTAACATTCACCAGTCAACACCGCCTCCCATATTCGAGGTGAATGTACTTTAGTGTGTCAATCGTTAAAAGTAGCCGATGATGAGGTTTTGGTGATTTGGTGTTGATATACATGCGATATCAGGAGGTCTCCGGTGACCTTGGAACTGGAAGTTGGCTCGACGAGCTGTATATATATTTTTTCGTGTCTAATAGACACATGCTTGAAGTTTTGATGATAGTTAAGGTAACCGATGATATGGTATTTGGAATTGATACTGATATAGTTTTAGGAGATCTCTTGGTGGTATTGAGATTGAAAATCAGCACGATGAGCATCGTGTGTATATATATTCTAGGGACGTATCGTGGGCCTTAGTGGGCAATGATGATGCAACTATGATTTCTCGAGTATGTGGACGGTGATGGGACCATAAATATTGGAAGACACACGTTATTGTACATATTAATATTCAAGTTCATACCGTACACCATAAAGGGATTCAGGATCCAAAAGATAAAACACGAATAAACTGCGATTGTTAGATAATGAGTGAACCTTGAGAGAAGACCATAATGTGAGAAGGGATTGAAAGTCACATACATAATTATGTATATGCTCATGCATATTGTTACTTGCCAACATTCACGTTTTGTATCTAGGTGTGACAATGCATGTATTGAAGGTGTTGGGTGCTTGACCCTTTTATTTTAAAATGTTAATTCACGTTCAAAATTATAATATATGGTTGAAAATGAGTTCGGAGAAAATGAGGTATAGAAAATTGGATCCAAACAGGCTTTCAATTTAATTTCATTGATTGATGAAGAATGAATGTTTATTTGCAACAGAGAGACGTGATTTGGGTTCCGATCTGAAGCGGCTTCGGTGGGTCTCATGTTCTTCCTCCCTCCTAGTTCATTCTACAAGAATATAATAGAAACTTGATTGATTATTACGGTCTCAACTGGTATTTTGTTAGAACAGTCATTTGTTACTTCTTGTTTCTGGTTTTAGCCTGAATCTGAAGAACTGATAATTCACTCGTTTTATGTTTGATAAATAGTACTTGATGGTACGAGAAGAAAAAAAAGAAACAGAAAGTTCAAATCTTATTCATTGTAGTCTATATTTTCTGATATCGAACTGAGTGTGATTAAAACGATACGGACCAATACACGTTTAATGTTGAACTACTTTGGTACGCTGGACTGAACTATTTGTATAAGATGTTTAATATTGGACGGAATTGAGAGGTGAAAATATTAATATTGTCTGTCATACTGTCTATTTCTCTCCTCTACTTCATACCAAACACTTGCTTACCACAATAGAACTTATATGAAGCGAGGACAAAATTCCAAAACATTCCAAAATTTGTGTAACAGTGGAAAGGACAATTTTTTGGCAGGTCATCCAAGTAATTTCCATTAATGAAAAGTTCCATCTTTTGTTTATTGAGTTACAAATGATGGAGGTTTGACTGAATTTCTAAAGTAAATGAGTTTAGAGGAATGTAGATGTGAAAGAATGTCAAATTCTTAAATTATATAAACTTGATTTCTTCCATATTTTCTAATTATAAATGTTTTTACAGTTTCAGAGTACATCGGCAAAAGCCATGAGAACCCAAGTGACGTTCTCGACCAAGACATGCTCAATTTGTCTCATCAATACAATAACAATGAACTTTCTCAGTAAATTTAGAATTGACTACTTGATACACGGTCACATCAATATAGAGGGAATTTCAGAGAAAAAAGGGATGTTTCTTAGCTGCAGCTTCACACAATCTTCTTCACTTGCTGTTCTTGGATCGAAGGGCTCACGATCAGGAAGAACTAAACCTTGTTTGATACGTCCCATTCTTCGTGAAAACAAAACTTGTTCTGCATTGACTGGTAGTCGAATAGATTGATATTCTTTAAGAGCCAAATTTAGATTCTCCAATCCCCATTTCTCAAGGCACTTGCCCAAGACTGCAGCATCTAGTATCGACATATTTGTGCTTCTTGCACCATGAGGACTTACCGGGTGAGCTGCATCCCCGATCAAAACCACGTTGTCCCAAACTACTCGCTCTAGTGGCTCACTATCGTATATTGCATTCAGGAAAGGCTCTTTAGTTTCTCGCATTAGTTTCACAAATTCTGGAACCCAAACCTTCTCTGCTGCTTCATACATTTCTTCAATCATGTCTCTGCTGACTTTCGTTGTAACTGAGTTTCCCTTAGTTATATAAAAGAAGATTGCTCGTTATAACGGTGTTCCTGTCTTAATGTCATAGCAAAAAAACATGGTATAATATAAAACAAGGACAAGAGCAAGAACATACCTCAAGATCTGGCTCTGGTTGATTAACATACCAAATCCAGTTCATCCTTTTGTTGAATAACTCGTAAAGAATACTGTGAGTTCCAACTCCTAGGATAAAGTAATTGCACTTACCAAGCTCGGGAAATGCCTTCTTGAGTTGCAGAATGGTTTCTGAGTTCTGGTTTTCTGAAAAATCGAGAACTCCTCTCCAAGCACAGTAACCCGAATATCTAACAATAAACAATGTCATTCCAAGAAACGAAGTGTTATAGTTCTTGAATTCTCATTGCAGAACAAGAGCAAACGGTAAGTATTTATCTGTTTTATTCACAAACCTGAGTTTAACTTCGGGGAGTAAAGCTTTGCGAATGGAGGAGAGACAACCATCTGCGGCAACAAGCAAATCACCTTCTACGTCAATTGAATCACCAGATTGAAGCACTTTAGCGCTAACTTTCACAGATTTTTCATCACAGACGCAAAAGGAGAGGAACAAATGCCCCCATAAAACAACTCCCTGAGGCAGTGCATTGTATAATAGGCTATGAAGATCAGCCCAGAGTGCTGCTCTGAAATTGAAGTTTTCATCTCTTGTCAGCGTCCAGGTAATTTTCTTGTCCCAATCTGTTGCTTGTTCCTAAGATTATACAAGGATTTACAAAGTGGAAAGTCATTTAATTCCAAGGTCATTTAGAAGGGAATTAAGTTCTAACTTGTTATAATTGCACTTTAAAATTTTGCAGTCGAAAAGATAAGCGAACAATATGATTAGGCTTCATAAAGTGCAACGTGATAAGCTATCGACTTTATTTACAGAAATCCATTACTAAAAGCCAATTATATCCATGAAGCAAAGTTTTAGTATGATTCTATGAAAATGAATTGATAAAGCTTACATGAAGTGCGATGCATATGTTTTTTTGACTGAAGATTTTTTACGCACATGATCAATGGTGAGGGGCAAGGTGTAGAGCTCAAGATCCTGCGGTTGATTCAGCCACGACTGGATGAGTTTCTGGGACAAAGGGTCGATTCCAAGGCCGGCACCGGTGGCGCTACTGGTGGGGGGTGAAGGTGTTTTCTCGATCACCACCACATCCCACCCGGCGGCGATAAGAGCGTGTGTGCATGATATCCCGGCTATGCTGCCTCCCACCACCACTGCCTTGGCCTTCCTCTTTGCTTCCTCCATCTCACTGTCACTGTGTGCGTGCGTGCGTGTCTATATGCCAGAGAAAGAATCTTGATTCTAAGATAATGGTGGGTGGGGTGACAACAAGAATTATCATATGAAGGCATCAGAACTTACGAGTCACGACAGGGAGATCATGCTAATTCTTACGTGTTAAAGTTTGTCCCATGTCAAATTATGATTGATAAACTTATATCTGTAAGTAGAGGAAAGAACTATTAAAATGAAAGAGGAAATTCTGGATTCACTTAACTTTATTCATCAATTAAGCAGCCTATATATAGGCATTACAACTCAACGTTCTACCACTAAACTAGGCACTCATCTGAACATGCAAAACAGAAAATGAAGACACGTACCCAGTACCCTCCTATAGACCAGGTAAAAACTAAAGACCACATCTTGCTTAACAATAAAAAATTCCTAAAGACTAGGACAAAAATAACAGACCCACGTGATGACATTTTCAACAATCCCTCTCTTAAACTGATGTTTTCAAACACTCAGTTTAATACATATCAACAGCCAACATCCTCTAATCACGATCTTGCAAAGTGCAGACACCGAGTAACTTTCTCAACTTCTGAAATGCAAGCAATTTGAGGGGTTTGGTAAATAGGTCAGCAACTTGGTCTTCACTTCTGCAGTAAACAAGATCAATAATTCCATCGTTGGTGAGATTTCTCAAGAAGTGATACTTCACATCTATATGTTTACTTCGCCCATGTAAAACAGGATTTTTGGAGAGCTTAATTGCTGAAGTGTTGTCACAATTAATTGGAGTCGGTCCTTGTTGCTGGGAATAGAGCTCTTCAAGAACTTTTCTCATCCAAATAGCTTGGCAAGCACATGAAGTTGCAGCAACGAACTCGGCTTCGGTTGTTGATAGCGTGACAATTGGTTGTTTCTTTGAAGACCATGAGACAGCTCCTGAACCGATCATAAAGACATAACCTGAAGTGCTCTTTCTATCATCTTGATCTCCAGCATAATCACTATCAGTAAATCCAATTAAAGCTGACTTTTCTCCTTTCTTGTAAAACAACCCATAACCAGCAGTCCCTTGCAAGTATCGAAAGATTCTTTTTGCAGCTAAAAGATGTATCTCCCTTGGGCATTCCATGTACCTGCTGATAAGACTTACAGCGTGCATTATGTCAGGTCTCGTGGCTGTTAAATATATCAAACTCCCTACAATTTGCTTGTAAAGAGTGCTATCAATCTTCCTTCCTTCGGGATCTCGAACAAGCTTCAAACCAACTTCAGTAGGTGTGCTAACAGAGTTGCAATTTTTCATTTGAAACCTGTCCAAAATGTCTTGTACATACTTCCTTTGAGAAATAAATATTCCAGCTACAGATTGCACCACTTCAATGCCCAAAAAATAATGCATCGTTCCAAGATCAGACATATCAAATTCAACCATCATAGATTTTTTAAATTTGTCAAACATGGCACTATCATTACCAGTGAAAATAAGATCATCAACATATAAGCAAACAATGAGCAATTTTCCTCCATCTTCGGTCTTTGTAAAAAGTGTATGCTCATATGGACATTTTTTAAATCCCTCTTTAGAAAAATAAGCATCTATACGGCTATACCAAGCACGAGGAGCTTGTTTTAGCCCGTACAATGCCTTTTTGAGTTTATAAACCTTGTTTTCACATCCAAGCTTCACATAACCAGGAGGTTGATCAATAAATACCCCTTCTTCCAAGTTACCATGTAAAAATGCTGATTTCACATCCAACTGGAAAATAGGCCATGAGTTCTGTGCTGCCAATGCAATCACTAGTCTGATTGTGTCATGCCTTGCAACTGGAGCGAAAACTTCTTTGTAGTCGATGCCGAACTCTTGCTTATAGCCCTTAGCAACTAAACGTGCCTTGTACTTGTCAATTTCTCCATTCTCCGTCAATTTTGTCTTGTATACCCACTTCACACCAATGCTCTTTTGCCCTTTTGGAAGCTCTGTCAACTCCCAAGTGTTGTTTCTTTCAATGGCTGCGATTTCTGCATCCATAGCCTTCCGCCACTTTGACTCCTTGACAGCATCTTTGAAGGCTACAGGATCACAATCTGAAAAAAGTGCAAAATGTGTAAGTGGGTCTTCAGATGGATCATTCCCAGGTACTTCATAATCAGTCATCCATGCTGGTCTTTTTTTAACTCGTTGAGGTCGTTGTTCATCAGCAACTTCAACTCCAGTTGGGCTTGGAAGGTCTTCTGCAATTGGTTGTTGCTCATTTTCCACCGGTTGTCCATTCTCCACGGGTTGTTGCCTTTCATTTTCTTCATCAAAGTCTGCAAATATTTGTTGCTTCACATTATTTTCTTCCCACGGCCAGAATCTTTCTTCATCAAAAATTACATCACGACTAATGACAATTTTCTTGGTGATAGGATTGTACAATTTGTACGCTTTTGACTCATCACTAACACCAAGAAAAATGCATTTTTCTCCTTTGTCATCAAGCTTTCTTCTCTTTTGATCTGGAATATGGGCATATGCTATACAACCAAAAATTTTGAAATACTGGACAGTTGGTTTACGTCCACTCCAAGCTTCTTGCGGCGTCACATTTTGAACTACAAGGGTGGGACTTCTGTTTAGTACATGAATACTCCAATTGACAGCTTCTGGCCAAAAACTTCTTGGAATCTTGCTCCTTGCTAAGATTGATCGCACCATGTTCATGATTGTACGATTCTTCCTTTCGGCAACGCCATTCTGCTGCGGCGTGTAAGCTGTTGTAAGTTGCTTTTGAACTCCATGAGTCTCATAGAAATTTGCAAATTCATGTGAGTTGTATTCTCCACCACGATCAGTACGAAGAATTTTTATATGGCTGCCAACTTCTTTTTCAACAAGAGCTTTGTAGTTTTTAAAAGTTGTAAAAGCTTCAGACTTTTCCTGTAAAAAATACCCCCATGTTTTTCGGCTAAAATCATCAATGAAGGTGATCAGATATCTTTTACCTCCGTTGGAAGGTGGATTTATTGGCCCGCAAATGTCAGAGTGAACCAACTCCAATTGCTTCTTTGCTCTCCATGAGTCTCCTTGCGGAAATTGATTACGGTGTTGTTTGCTAACAACACATTCTTCACAAACTTCAGATGGAGCTGTAATTTGAGGAAGACCTGTCACCATATTTTTCTGCTGTAGAGTCTTCAATCCACCAAAACTTAGGTGACCATAGCAAAAATGCCATAGCCATGCTGCATCGTTCACTTTTGCTGAGAAGCATGAATGAGTGGTATTGTATAGATAAAGCGGGAACATACGATTTGCCGTCATGTTAACTTGAGCAATTAAGCCTAGCTTTGCATCTTGAATTTGACATACTCCATCTTTGATAGAAATCTTGTACCCTTTTTCTTGCAGCTGACCCACACTAAGTAAGTTGGTCTTTAAGTCAGGAACAAAAAGAACATTAGAGATGGTCTGTGTAGAATTTCCCTTGGTAAGGATTGATACCCTTCCTTTTCCCATAACTGACACTTTAGAATTGTCACCAAACTTCACATTATCACGAAATGACTCATCCAAATCAGAGAATGCAGACTTGTCTCCACACATATGATTGCTACAGCCTGTGTCTAAGTACCACAAATTCTTGTTGGTTTCCTCCTTTGCATGACAAACCATTAACAAGGATACTTCTTCTTCCTTCTCTACAAGATTAGATATCTCTCCATGTTGTCTGTTCAGATTAGTTCGACATTCAGATTTGTAGTGGCCATACCGATGACATTTGTAGCACTCCACGGACTTGTCTGCTGACCTCGATTTATATGTAGTCGAGTAGTTGCTACCTCGTCCTCTTCCTTGAAATTGGTTGACTTGGCGTTGTTGGTATTGATTTCCACGATCATAGTTTCCTCTATTAAGCCTAGCTTTGCATCTTGAATTTGACATACTCCATCTTTGATAGAAATCTCGTACCCTTTTTCTTGCAGCTGACCCACACTAAGTAAGTTGGTCTTTAAGTCAGGAACAAAAAGAACATTAGAGATGGTCTGTGTAGAATTTCCCTTGGTAAGGATTGATACCCTTCCTTTTCCCATAACTGACACTTTAGAATTGTCACCAAACTTCACATTATCACGAAATGACTCATCCAAATCAGAGAATGCAGACTTGTCTCCACACATATGATTGCTACAGCCTGTGTCTAAGTACCACAAATTCTTGTTGGTTTCCTCCTTTGCATGACAAACCATTAACAAGGATACTTCTTCTTCCTTCTCTACAAGATTAGATATCTCTCCGTGTTGTCTGTTCAGATTAGTTCGACATTCAGATTTGTAGTGGCCATACCGATGACATCTGTAGCACTCCACGGACTTGTCTGCTGACCTCGATTTATATGTAGTCGAGTAGTTGCTACCTCGTCCTCTTCCTTGAAATTGGTTGACTTGGCGTTGTTGGTATTGATTTCCACGATCATAGTTTCCTCTACATCTGCCGCGACCTCTATCTCGTCCTCTGTCTCCTCTTGTTACCGACTGATTTTCTGTTGAGGCCTTCAAAGCTTGCTCATCTTTCTCTTGCTGGTTAAATTTACGCTCATGAACCAACAAAGAACTTTGTAGTTCGTCAATTGAAAGTTCATCAATATCATGAGATTCTTCTATCGAACAAACAATAAAATTAAATTTTGGTGTCATGGATCGAAGAATCTTCTCTACTATGGTCACGTCCTCTGTCTTGTCCCCGTGGATCCGCATCTTGTTCACGATCGCCATTGTTCGGGAGAAATAATCTGTAACTGATTCTCCCGATTTCATTCGAAGTGTTTCGAACTCCGTACAAAGTGCTTGAAGCTGCTGCCTCTTTGCCCTTGCAGAACCTTGATACTTTTTCTTCATGGAATCCCAAATATGTTTTGAAGTGTCTTTGCAGAGAATGGTTTCCAAGATTGAGCGATCAATTGCTTGGAAAAGATAATTCTTTGCCTTGAGATCTTTCAACCGCTGCCCTTCTAGCTCTGTTCTTTGTGCCTGTGTCATTGGCATACCATCTGCTGGTTCTGTAATTCCTTCACAGACAACGTGCCAATACTCCTTGGATCTTAGAAAGTTCTCTATTAACATGCCCCAATGATCATAATGACCATCAAAGCGAGGAATGGATGGTTGAACAAAGTTGTCGGTGGCCATTGTTCACTGCTGCTGCAAAAAATAAAGGAACAAAGCTACTGCTCTACTTCTATATCTCACGTACTCTCCATGTCTTTTGATTCACTCAACCTCTCCTGTTTAAACTCACTCTTGGCAGAAGTGTCTCACAAACTCCCTCTCTTCTTCTTCACCCAGTTGTCACTCTCTAGCTCTGATACCACTGATAAACTTATATCTGTAAGTAGAGGAAAGAACTATTAAAATGAAAGAGGAAATTCTGGATTCACTTAACTTTATTCATCAATTAAGCAGCCTATATATAGGCATTACAACTCAACGTTCTACCACTAAACTAGGCACTCATCTGAACATGCAAAACAGAAAATGAAGACACGTACCCAGTACCCTCCTATAGACCAGGTAAAAACTAAAGACCACATCTTGCTTAACAATAAAAAATTCCTAAAGACTAGGACAAAAATAACAGACCCACGTGATGACATTTTCAACAATGATAACATACAAGGAGATTAACTTTTAAGGACCTAAGTAGAATTAGAAAATGAAAGTTAATTTTTCTGAAAATTATTTTAAATATGTACATGCACATAGCTGTAATTATATCTTTACACAACATAACAGATCGGGCAAGCTCTAGTTACAATTTGTACATCATATTACATATGTACAGAAGCTTAATATCAGTGCGAGTAATTCAACGCTCCAATCGAGTAGCACGATTAATTGATATAGAGGTCCACCATCTCCAAGCTGGTGATCCACTCAGTAAGCCATGCCACCAGAAAAACTATCTCCGTCGTGAAGGAGAGATTCTGTAAGCCAATAACCATCCCAAGAACCCCCAACTCTCTGAAAATCAGAAGCCACAAGCGAATTACTTTATGAAGAAGTGCAAAGAACAAGGATCCGCACCTTCCATAAGAAGAAAAAAGATATTTTGAAGAGAAAAAGACAAATGGAGATGGAAACGTGAAACATACAAAATGCAGTTTTATGACCCATAAGATCGGTCCATTTTTTCAAAGAATTGAACTGAACTTGTGAAAACAATGCCACAATTTATTTGTGCAGGTTTCAGCCAAAGCACAAAAAGAACCCACAAGATAAATTTCAGAGGATTTTGATCTTAATGAGATGAAGACGATTCCTTCAATCCCAAGTCTCATTCCCCTTCTCATATCCATGTCCAATCATGTAATTTCAACAGCCATATGAAAATTTTGCAAGTCCTTGATGTTAAATTGGTACATGGGGTTTAAATATGTTTTGATCAATAAACAATTGAACACAGTTCCTTTATCTTGCAGCATCAGCAAGGCAGCAAAAAAAAAAAAAAAATTGAAAAAAAAAAGCTATTGGCTCATGGACTTGCTATGGATTAAAATAACATTTGCTGCGATGATACTTTGGTCAGGAGATGTTCACTGGGAATTGCAAGGTTTAGAATTATTTGACCTAAAGTTTAGGACACTGATCTCAAAATCATATCATTTTTCGATCTTGTTGATATCCTTGGCATGAGGATCTGAAGATCTAAATGTCAGTTATCAAAAGCAATACACACACCTGAACCATTGTAAATTGAAAAATTTCTTCTTCCTCAGGTCGAGCTCCTCGTACCCAAACTCGCTGCTTATAGCGATTCTGTTTCACGCATACTTACCTTCAGGAGAAAGATAATGTAAGTTGTTACATAAACAAATAAAAAACTCAATTACCTCCTTCACAAGTAAACGGCTTAAGATCTTTCTTTCCCGGTGACCTAGCAAAACTCGGTAGCTTGAATGGTGGAAGATCCGCCTAAACCGTTCAAACTGCACAACTTACCAGTCAATATTTTAGGAACAATGCATTGATTTGGGACTTTGATGATTGAGAAAATTCGAAGTGCTTCTGCTAGTACTTCACTTTTTGAATATATTAAGCAGTACCTTTCCAGGTGGTGGCAGCCAAAAATCATGAAGGAGAACTGTAAAAACAGCCAAAGTAAATTTCTAAATATTAAATACTTACTGACCTGACCTAAATCAAAGAAGGGCCCAAAATAGGTAGATCTTTCAAAAGGATCGAATCCAGCAAACTGATGGAACATAACATCAGTGTGATCATGATAGCAACGGATGAAAAAAATCATATCAAAGTCAACAAATACAAAGCAACGGTTTGAAGATTATAAAGTACCCACCCTATACATGACTTCAATCCCATAATCTTGCCGAGGTTGGTCATTGAACATCAATGCATCAAGCTGGTATTGCACAGCTTCCTCAGCACTAAACTATTATATTATAGATTTTAATCAACATGGTACAAGAGAAAGACGGCAGCACGTGTTGAATGAGTTTTATAGTTAGAAAATTACACTTAATCTTGGACCAGAAGGTCTTTTCCTGCGAGACTCAAGCCTGCAAATGTACATTGAAATAAAACAGAGAAACATATGTTGATCTGGCAAAAACTTATGGAATGTCAAAGAGAACTTGATGCAGACCAAATTTGCAGAACTATCAATCTAAGCCAAAACGGAACTATAAAACTAGTTCAAGATATGCATGCAAGAAGACAACATGCATTATAAAGTCCTACGGATCAAAATTCTCGAGGATAAATTCCCTCTCCTATGACTTACCACTTCCCAAGAAAAGAGGCATCCAAGGAAAGCTGCTATTTTTCGTTCTGAAAGTTAAGGCATGCTAAAACCGAAGTGTTATGTAGGAGATTGCCGGGGAAAGAAAGGGAAAAGAACAGCAAAGGAAAGGAAAGGAAACCAGTGCAAGGAAAGAAGAAGAAGAGAACTAACGGCTGTAACCAATTTTCAAAATCAAAACGGTGTCGTCTTGCTTTAGTTGAAAAGGTGTTGTTTTAATTTCAATAAATGAATTAGTTAGAAACATTTCTTTATTTTCTTTGTGAAATGCGACTTTCTCCAAAGTTGAGTACATAAACCACCATGTACAAAGGAGTGCTGGTCTGTCATTTTTCTGCAAATTCAGTTATCAATTGGAGTGATTCCATTCAGTTCCTTCTTCATTTTCTTCTCGTTTCATCATTTTACCCTCCCCAATTCTGTTTTTGTATCTTGACTGGTTCCATACTCAGCTGCAATTATCCCATTTTTGTGTTATGGTGGTTGTGAAGTTGCAGGTGGAGTTCTGGCCGTGACATGAAGACCATGATTTTCAATGTGTTTATGATTTATGAAGCAATAAAAGTGAGAAAACAGGTTTCGATTCAAGTTTCTTTACATTTTAGTTATATTAAGGCTACAAAAACACTGTTTACACGACACCCATGAAATATTTCAAGCAACCCTAACAGCACACCTGCTATCATCTTCCTTTATATTAAAAATAGCCAATTATTCGCAAAAACTCACACACTCCAGCACATAAAAAATCATAGAGATATTGATTACACGGGATATCTACATGGATCAGGCTACTTATTTGAGATGAAATTAATTTGTACATACATATATAAGATTTGGATAAACTTAAAATTTCAGACTGCACAGAAGTAACAGTGTTGAAAAGGAATCTCCCAAACATTACAAAATTACAAAAAAACAGAGCTTCATATATATACACAGAGAATCAGAGATACATAGAGAGGTGTAGAGAGAGAAAGATACCAATCAGGAGAGAGAAAGTCAGGAACTTCGGACGCGGAAGCTCGAATTCGAGGACTGAGAGGCTTGAAAGGTGTGGAGAGTAGAGATGCACCAAACGACATGTTTCCTCTGCCACAAGCTACAATTTGTTTCTCGTTTTAACCTTCGTGGAAGACGGAATGAAGAGAAGTGTCGTGTTCGCATGGACTGAAGTCGCTCAAACTGAACACGTTTTTGCTCAAATGTAGGAATGGTCAAAATGTAAGGCTCCGTTTGACCGGTCGAATTTTCCATGAAAAATGTTTTCCATTTTTCAACTTATGTAGTGTTTGATTGGCGAGATTTTCTCGAGAAAATATTTTACAACTTTCTAAATTTTCCACATTTTTGAGGAAAATAAATTCTTGATATTTTTGTGGGAAATTATTTTTCATTTTTTTTGCAATTGGAAGAAATTCTAAACAAAATGGTAAAATTTTTTTTACTCTTATTGACAATTTTTATGCAAAACAATGTCAAACGAATGATATTCGGTATGATTATTTTTTTAAATTTTTTAATTTTTGATAATTGGAACAAATTCTAAGCCTAATAGTAGAAAACATTATCACTTTAATGGACAATTTTCATAAAAAAAATGAAGTCAAATGGACAACAAATTTTCAACATTTTCCATGAAAAATTATATCAATCAAACACAATTAATCACAATTCTCAGTAAAATAATTTTTAGGAAAATCTTTTCCTTGCAAAATATTTTATTTCCACCCATTTTCCACCCTGCAATCAAACGGACCCTAAATTGATTTCTTTTTTTGTTTTCTGTCTAAAAGTATTTTTATATGTAATTCTTTTTTAGAGTGTTTAAATTCGCACCACGTTTTAATTATATCTAATATTCATTTGAAATATGTTCTCATATATATTAATTATTGATGATTATTTAGTATTATCATGATACATAAATATCTTTTATCTAGTTCAGAAAGTATATTTTATTTCAATTGTAACTCTCATTTTAGATCCTATAAATAATGGTCTTGATTCTCAATAAAATACACAAGTCTATTGATTTTTATTCTATCTTCTCTTTTTTCTCTTTTATAACACGTTATCAGCACGAAATCTTAATTTTTTCAAAGTTTATTGAAGGTAGTTATTTTTTTTTTAAAATATAATCATCTATTATGTGTACCAAAATTAATTTGGTAGCATATGAATTCATTTTATACATGTACATATGAGCATAACACGTCAATTCAGTGGATTTTTTTAAAAAGCCAAATTCGATAGAGAAATACTAGAGAAACATAAGTGTTGGTACAAGGGTTGTCACAATTGCCAAATAGCGGCCCCCTATTGGGGGGCCTGGGGGGCGTCAAATGTTATATCAACCCTTATGTTCATTTAGCATTTCTCATTTCGGTATTCGGAACACGAGGTGTGAATTTGGGTCTTTAGCTTTCTCTCTCTAATTGCTTTATGACTTGATGAGAGAGATAGACACACATGTTAATTGGTTTCTGTGAACTCATTATGCGCCGCAATTGTAAAACCTAATTTCAATTAATTGGTTTCATTAACCGTGTTGTAATATGCCACAATCATTATTTCAATTCACGTTTATTGGTTATTGATCATTCATTATGTATTAATTAAGTGTATCTATAATCATTACGTCTGCATTAATTTTTTCTATGTGACACCTGTATCAATTTTACCGAATTTGAAATTTTTTTCTAATCTATAATTGGTAAGTAATATTTTTAACCTGATAAAATATTTTTAAATATTCTTATATAAATTTTAAATTAATAATTTATCATGTTGTTGCTCCTGAAGTAGCATAACATTATAATTAATATTTTTGAAGAATATTACTTACTTCTAAAGAGCATAAATTATATTTTTCAATATTCCAGAAGAATATTGACAGATTGCTCTTGAAGAAGCAATATTAAAATACATCTGCTCCCAAAATAGCACTTGTTTCGAAAAATATACTATTGTAAATTAGTGTTTATCCGTGAAGGAAAACACGTAACTTATGTCATATTCATATTGACTATTAATGTTTAATCACATTCTTCGAAACTAATTGTATTTTATTTGCTTTATTGTGTAGTTAATCAAATGACAAATATCACAAAGTTTGAGTTTGCTGCACTTGACATATCTGTCAAAAACTATTTATCATGGATACTCGATGCTGATATTCATGTCTCAAAAGGTTTGTAAGAGACAACAAAAGAAGGAAACAAAGAATCCCTACAAGATCGTGCAAAAGCACTCATCTTCCTTCGTCATCATTTTCACGATGGATTGAAAATTGAATATCTCACTGAGAAAGATTCACATGTTCTTTGGAAAAAATTAACTGAAAGATTTAATAATTAAAGAACTATAGTCCTCCCCAAAGCCCGCTATGAGTAGATGTATCTTTGTTTGCAAGATTTCAAAACTGTTAGTGAGTATTTTGAACTATTCAGGATATATTCAAATTTGACATTGTGTGGAGAAAAAATCACTGATGAAGATATGTTGGAGAAAACTTTTTCCACTTTTCACGCCTCGAATGTACTCCTGCAGCAGGAATATTGTGAGTGTGGTTTCAAAAGATACTCCGAACTTATATCTTGTCTGCTTGTAACTGAACAAAATAATGAACTGCTGATAAAAAATCATGGGTTGCGTCTAACTGGTTCTGTATCATTGCCTGAAGCAAATGGTACTGCATTGCCTGAAGCAAATACAATATCAAGACAAAGATGTGGACGTAGACGTAGACGTGCACGTGGAATAAATCATGGACGAAATATTCAACAAAATTATCAGCAACAAGACAATAATTTCAAAAGATACAAAACAAATAAAAGTAGCACATTAAAAAAGGAATATGAAAAAAGTTGTTTTAGATGTGGAATGAAATGACATTGGGTACGTACCTGTCGTACGGTAAACACCTCGTGGATCTCTACCAAAATCAATCAAGGGAAATGAAATAGTGGAGACAATTTTTGCTGATTATGATGGTCATTTGATATGACTCATTTGGACGTCTCTGATTTTTTTGCTGATCCAAATGAGAATATTGACTATTTAATTGGGGGTGATGTAATGGAAGATAGAGATTAGTTTACTTTCTAGTATTTCCTTTCGTTTTAGAAATTTAATTTAAATTATTTTCTTATTTTTCGCAAAAAATTGAAACTTTATTATGCATCATTAATTTCATAATACTGAATTATCTTTACTCTTTTAAATTTAAATTCATGTTTTTTTAAAAATATATTTGTTTTCTTATAGATTTACGATAGATTGTCAAGATACTTGTTTGATTGATAGTGCGACTACACATACTATTCTTCAAGATAAAAATATTTTTTGGACTTAACATTAGTAGAAAATAATGTTGAATATTTTTGCATAATTTCTTTTGTATCTGGCCAGAAGCAGATAAAAGAAATATTTTATGCACTCCCATCTGGCATGTATTATACATTTATAAAAATGGTTGAATTAAATATTATCACGAACTAGAAGTTCGTTGATCTAAAAAATTTATACTTTGGTATGATCGACTTGGACATCCACGAGTTATAATGATGCGTTGAATAATAAATAACTCACATGGACATCATTTAAAGAACCAGAAGATTATTTTACATGATGATTATCCATGTGTGGCTTGGTTACAAGACAAGTTAGTCATTAGACCTTCGGCTACAAAAGTCAATATTGAATCTTCAACTTTCTTGAAAATGATTCATGGAGATATATGTGGGCCATACACCCACATGTGGACTATTTCGTTATTTTATGGTATTAACTGATTCTTTTACTAGATGGTAGCGTGTTTGCCTACTTTCTACTATGAATGCAGTTTTTACTAGACTACTTGCTCAAATCATAAAATTACGTGCGCAATTCTCCGATTACTCAGTCAAGACTATTCGTCTTGACATTGCTGGGAAATTTAGATCACAAGCATTCGATGATTATTGCATGTCAATTGGGATTGCTGTTGAACATTCGGTTCGCATGTCCATTCACAAAATGATTTGGCGAAATCATTTCTTAAACGTCTACAACTTATTACTAGACTATTACTTATGAAAACAAAACTCATAGCTTCTGTTTTGGGTCATGCCATATTGCATGTTGCGTCATTGGTTCGTATCAGACCAACTGTATGTTATCAATATTCACCTTTGCAACTAGCATTTGGTCATGAATCTAATATTTCTCACCTGTGGATTTTTGGTTTTGCTATTCAAGCCCCTATTTCATCCCCACAACGGACTAAAATGGGTCCCCAACGAAGACTTGAAATTTATGGAGGTTTTGATTCACCATCTATTATTAGATACTTTGAACCTTTAATGAGTTATTTATTTATTGCACGTTCTACAAATTGTCATTTTGATGAAATAATTTTCCCAACTTTGGGAGGGAAAAAACTACATCATGATAAATAAGGTAAAACTTATTGGAATGAAACAACTCTTTATCATTTTGATTCACGTATCAATCAATGTGAGTAGGAAAATTCTATGTGTACATTATGGGATCCATAAAGGGATCCATAATGTACACATGGCGGCCCCCTATTGGGGGTGAGTAAGAGGTTGAAAAAATTATTTCTTTGCAAAGATTTGCAAATCAATTATTAGATGCATTTGTTGACGCGAGAAAAGTGACAAAGTCATATATATCGGCAAAAAATATTTGAGCAAAAATTAATGTCTTTGCAGGACAATTTGTTGTAGCAAATGAATCTCAAATATGCCAGAAGTGTAGTTCACCAGTTGGTTCAAAAGACTTTGCACCTCGAAAAAAGTACAAGAGAAAAACCAACCAAAAATTTCAGAAAAAAATAACATTAGAGAAAATTGATCAATCAAATATTGAAAATATGATTCCTGAAAAATCACAAATCTCTGAAAAATAATGAGATTTCAATAAATTGTATGTTATCTCATAAATTATGGGAGGGAAATAATGTTGTTATAGACAATATTTTTGTCGGGCTCTTGATATTATGCAAAATGAGGATCTTGAACCACTGTCTGTTAAAGACAATCAAGATAGAAATGATTGGCCAAAGTGGAAAGAAGTCATACAGGCGAAATTGAATTTCTTAGAGAAACAGAAAGTGTTTGGACATATAGTTCGAAATCCCTGTTAGATACAAATGAGTTTTTGTACGAAAGAGATATGAAAATAATGAAATTATAAGATACAAGGACCGACTCGTAGCTCAATGTTTCTCACAAAAACCATGAATTGATTATGAGAAAACATATTCTCCCATAATGAATACTATCACTTTTAGATTCTTAATTAGTTTGACTGTGTCACAAAAGCTCAATATGTGCCTTATGGATGTAGTGACTGTCTATTCTTATGGTTCACTTGATAGTGACATATATATGAAAGTCCCTAAGGGACTTAAAGTGGGAGAAACAAATAATACATGCCTGAGAACCATGTTCTCAATTAAATTGCAAATATCATTATATGGATTGAAACAATCCGGACGCATGTGGTATAATCGCCTTAACGAATATTTGTTGAAGGAAGACTAAAAAAATCATGATGTTTGCACATGTTTCACGGGTTACCTTTTTTTAGCAAAAAAAGGGAACACCGTGCGGCAGTAGTTTGCTTCGCTAGACTACCTTTCGCCTTCTCTTGATCGTTTCGGGACGAAAGTAAATTTGATCACAATTTTAAAAAAGTTTACAACATGAGATTGAAATGCATTAAAATAAACTTGATCATTGATTGTTAGAAAGCTGAACATTATAATATATGAAAGTAGGAAATTACAATAGCTAGTGCATTGGGCGAGCACTAGAAAATGTCTCAAAATGGGGCTCGACCCGATCCTTGAGCTGGGTCGGCTCAGGCTTTTTTCAGGCCGAGTCAATGAGCGAAATTGACACCCTAGAGATAATCTCAATAGAAATCTTTGGATGCATGGCTATTTACTAAAAACTAGTGGAGGTGAACGTGCGTTGCACGTTGGTTGGGTAATGTTAAAAATAAATGTGTATAAATATTAGATAAATTCATTTGTAAACATGAAAGATAATCACAAGTTGGTTAGAATTAACTTAATTTTCATCTCTTTTCTTTTTGTATTTTTTATTCTTGATGTGAATATTTGATATTCAATGTATTTAACTTCTCGTTACAACTATTTATTTATTGAAGTTCTATACAATCAAAAAAGTCTTATGGCAAGAAAAATAAGTATCCATTAACCAGCATTCTTTTGGTCAACTTTATGAGAATTTCAAGATCAACTTTGTTGTGTGACGAGAGTCCTAGACTAAGACCAGATGTGATGCCATTAAATGCAACAATGCAAAGATTAATCCACCACTCAGATTCACGACACGAAGTGTTTTCATCTTTCATAATAGTTGTCAAATGAATTGGGTATGCAAAAAAAGTATGATATTTATTGTCAACTTAGTGAATCAACCAGAAGCAAATAATTAAAGAATTTATAAGGATTGGAAACTTCAGAAACAATCTAAATATCACTTTTTGAAGTTATAGATTTAATGAAGATTTAGATGACATCAAAGAAATATTAAACTAAGTAACACAAGTAGCTGATTTTAAAATTAGGACACCCATACCATACGATGGTTTACTCACCGGTTACTGTTAAATTGAATCAGAATCACTTCCTAGCCTATCTCTAACTGGTTGTTTGCTTCCAACTGTTCGCTCTGATACAGAATCGCTTCCTAGACTAATATTCTAAATGCCATTAAAACGAAGAACAACTAATAACACCTAAAGGTAAACAAAAGCTCCAAAAATCAGTTTACACAAATTCAAAAACTGAATTGTTCAAAGTTAGTTTGGCAATTGATAAAATAATATGTATCTCAAAATGTTAGTTAGCACCAAAAAAAAAAAAAAAAAAAAAATCTTCGCGCATCCTTTTTTTATTTATTTTTATTTTTTTTAGAGCCAACATTTTATCATTTAATACTCTTGTTATCACACAACCATTGACTCGCATGAAGTTGTCAAGAATCACCCATCACAAAAAATTTGCACAAGTAATAAATTCTAATTCTATATAATCATCTTTGGCTCCCTAACAACAAATTGCATCACAATTTGCCGATAGAACAGATCATATAAGGTCAAAATCGTATAGTTTCCTTATTTTTTGAAATCCCATAAACAAACAAGGGTCAACTGAAAGAATTCTGGATTATGATGCAAATAAACAGATTCCAAATGACAAGTGCAAAATGGAAAATATGATGCAACAAGAATCAATAATTGAATCAAACCTCAAGGAGACTGTCCGTGCTCCTCTCTTCTTCAAATCATTTCCTTAACTGACCCAATATACCATCCTATCAGTATACCAAAAGAATATGTAATTCAAAAGAATTAATATAAATGAATGGCTATATAATGACACAAAGAAAAGGGGGGATCTCTAATACAAATCTCAATTTTTTTTTTTACTCTTATGAGTTTCGGTTGGGAATAATAATGGAAGAGAGTGAGTAGTGAAGGCATTGAAAGAAAAGTCATAGACACGACAATTCGGCCCACTATGGTTGTTGTGAATTAATGGTGGTGGACTGAAGAATGATGTGGAACTATGGATGAAGTTAATTGCGTGTGAAAATGGAAGATGCAATGGATTGTGTGAAGAGGAGGAGATGCGTGAAAATTTCAGGAAAAAAAGTATTTTCGACGACGATGAGAAATCGCGACATGTGGTGTCAAGTTTTTTGGCTCTTTTATATTGCAGTGAAGTTTTAAAAAAATATATAGTAGAAGAGGATCCTATTAATGATGGTGAGTTTTTTAATTTATTTTTTATTAACTCAATTATAATTAAGTTTTTTCTCTCCACCTCTATATCATGATTTTTTTTTTTTAATTTTGAATTTACATGAAAAACTATTATTTCCATTTATTTACTCAAAATTTTCAATTATTCGGGCTCTGTACAATCAAAGTTCGATTTGTTTATCTAAAATGTTATAATATATATTTTTTTACTATTTTTTTTTTTGTACTTTTGTCAAATAACATAAAGTTAATTACTTTTATAAATAATAAATTATAACAAATTTTTTTAACAAAATATATATTTTTATTATTTTCTTCAAGCATCACCATCTTTATCAGCGACAGCTAATCTTGGACGTAGTTTTGATTATAATCACAATGTGGGGCAGCAGGTTGTGCAGTCAGGCACGTAAATTCTTTGGATGGATTATGGCAATTTGGGCAAAATAATATTCGATGACAGCAAATCAAATGTCTTGAACTTTTTTTTTTTTCCCTTTATTATTATTATTATTTTTTTATAAATTCACAAAATTCTACATTTATTTGAAAAAAATACACACAGATATGTTTCACTTTAGTCCCAAACGTTTCAAAAAGGAATTTAAATTCTCAACTTTTCAATTTTGTCACACCGTCCGTTGGAAGAGATGTTAAAATGTCAACCTTTTGTTGGAAAAATGGGTTTAATCTAAATTTTGAGTTAACAAAAAGACACAAACAAAGAATAAGGACCATCCCAATTTACTTTGGTACATATAGGACTAATCGCTCGAAATATGAAAAATGTTAGGGATGTAAATACTTATTTTTAAAGGTTACACAATGAGATGCAATAAGATTCAAAGGTTGGGGGACCTCCAGTGATATTTTGCCTATTTATTTTGGAAAGTTCTCTAAATCCCCATGTGGACCTATGTTATGTTACAATAATACTTGGCCCTTGTCTGATATTCATTATTTTCAAAATGCATTTTTTTATAACTTATTTTCGTCACATATTTTTCAATAAAGTAATAATACACACAAATCCAAAACTTTATCATATAAAGACGTGAACTTTTTAGTAGTATCTAGAGGCGAGAATGCAAGACCAAAATCTCTTCCATTCAATAGAACCAAAGTCAATTCAAGAACCTTAGAAAGCCACCTTTTATTGCAAATACTTTCTTTTGATAGGAACTGAAACCAATTCCAAAGAGGGGTAGCCATACAAATTTTCCATCAAATCACTATTAAAAAATATATTCTTGTCAAAAATAAAAAATAAAAAATGGGGCTCAAACATTCTCTTGACCTGTCATCCAATGACTTCTAGTATAAGCGTTACAACTCAACTCGTTGAAACCAAATCACTAGATTGTCACTTTAGTCTCTATTTGACAATTATTATTTTCAAATTCTTTTTACTATATACTCATTTTGAACTACACACTCACACAATAACATATTCTATATGTAAATCTAAAACTTTTCCATACCTTTTAACTATACATTTTTTAAAAATCATTATTTAAAATATTTTTGTTTTGGGAAATAATGACCACCGAACAAGAGCTTATTTTGACTCCAAACTACGCAATCCACACAGAGAAGAGCCGAAACTGGAAGGGAGTGGAGATGATAGACCAAGATGGGACGAAGGGATTGAAGGTCGATATTAAACGAGCATGAGAGGAAAAGTCATCAAAAAAAAAAAAAACTTGAAAGACGAAAAAGATAAATTAGGAACCTCGGATGCAATTTCCCTTTTCTTTTTTCAAATTTTGAAGGCTCCAAAATTGACTAGTCTCGCTCGCCACCATTACAATATGCGCTTCCAATCTAATTCCAAGTCATTTCGGTTACACATACAACTCATTTTTAATTCTTTCTCTCTGTATATATAAACAAATTGTTGGTTTTCCGGGGAAATGTCTTCATCGTTAACAAAAGAAGGGTAGCTTCTGCTTGTTTCAGTATGTAATAAATAGAATTCGATTTTACTTTTTTTAATTCCGAAGGTTTTTGCCCTTTTTTGTTGTTTGTTTTGTGACAATGGGTTCTTTGATTATTCCAGGATTTCATGAAGATTTGAGCTGAATTATCAGATAATATAAGAAAAAGGTGCATTCTTCATTTTTTTTTTTTTTTTTTTTTTGGTGAAAACCCTTTCTTGAGTAGATCTCTGAAAATATATTCCAATTATTAAGAGTTCAAGTTTCTCTTTGTTCCCTCATGTTTATGATGAATCACACACTCACATACACACACATTTTTATGTATGTTTGAGTTTTAAATTAGTTTCCGCGTCTCATTTTTGTAAACCCTTCAATATTCAATTTCCAGAAAGCTGAAGTAAAATCCCAAAAATGAGTGAATCAGAAGCCAAAACACCCTTGATCACGCCCTCATCTTCGCGAAAGCTTCCTGATTTTAAACAATCTGTGAAATTGAAATATGTGAAGCTTGGATACCATTACCTCATAACTCATGGAATGTTCCTATTTCTGTCCCCTCTGGTGGTGGTTATTACAGCCCAGTTGTCTACCTTTTCGTTGGAAGACCTCTGTGTTCTTTGGGATCATCTCAGATTCAATCTCATATCCGTCATAGTATGCTCGGCCCTCTTGGTTTTTCTATCAACGGTGTATTTCCTCACGCGCCCTCGCCCTGTATACCTTGTGAATTTCTCTTGTTATAAGCCTGAAGATGATAAGAAATGTAGTAGGCAGGCTTTCATGGAAAAATCGCGGATGACTGGTTCGTTTACTAAGGAAAACATTGAGTTCCAGACGAAGATTCTTGAGAGGTCGGGACTTGGTGACTCGACTTATCTCCCTGATGCTGTGTTGAGGGTACCACCAAATCCATGTATGGCAGAAGCTAGGAAAGAAGCTGAAGCTGTAATGTTTGGTGCCATCGATGAGCTTCTTTCTAAAACCTTTGTCAAACCAAAGGACATTGGGATTTTGATTGTGAACTGCAGCCTGTTTAATCCGACTCCTTCTTTGTCTGCTATGGTTATTAACCATTACAAGCTCAGGGGAAACATAGTAAGTTACAATTTAGGTGGGATGGGTTGCAGTGCTGGTTTGATCTCGATCGATCTTGCAAAAGATCTTCTACAAGTTCAACCGAATACTTATGCTCTGGTAATCAGCATGGAGAATATTACACTGAATTGGTATTTTGGGAATGAGAGGTCAATGCTCTTATCAAATTGTCTTTTCCGGATGGGAGGGGCTGCCATTTTGCTGTCAAACAAATCATCTGATCGATGTCGATCCAAGTATCGATTGGTCCATACTGTTAGAACCCACAAAGGTTCAGATGATAAATGCTTTTCTTGTGTAACCCAATTGGAGGATTCCAATGGGAAAGTCGGGGTTTCTCTGTCCAAGGATTTGATGGCAGTAGCTGGTGATGCTTTAAAGACAAATATTACAACTTTGGGCCCTCTTGTTCTTCCCATGTCTGAACAGTTGCTTTTCTTTGCTACTTTGATCGGGAGAAAGCTCCTTAAGATGAAATTGAAGCCTTATATCCCTGATTTCAAATTGGCTTTTGAACATTTCTGTATTCACGCTGGTGGAAGAGCAGTGTTGGACGAACTAGAAAAAAACCTGCAGCTATCCAATTGGCACATGGAGCCTTCAAGAATGACACTTCATCGATTTGGTAATACCTCGAGCAGCTCTCTTTGGTACGAATTGGCATATTCAGAAGCCAAAGGGAGGATTAAGAGGGGAGACAGGACATGGCAGATAGCCTTTGGATCTGGGTTCAAATGCAATAGTGCAGTGTGGAAAGCTCTTAGGACTATAAATCCTGCCAAGGAGAAGAACCCTTGGATCGATGAAATTCACAAGTTCCCTGTGGAGGTTCCGCAGGTCTCAGCTCTTTAACATATCAAGCTGAACTTCCTTCATTTAGACTATAGCACGTTGTTATGGATCATTAGTAAATAGTTTCTTCTGTTTAGGCAACGATTCCAAGAATGCCCTGTTTGTATTTGCTAGGAATCGCGGCTTTTTGCAGTTTTCATTTGAAAGTGTAATCTGCAGTCAACTGGAGACATCATTCTTGGAGCCTCATTTATCATTTCCTAATCCAATGAACACATGAAAATAATTCATTTTAAGGATACTAAAACCACATTTCACATATAACAAAAACTAGTTTGTCCATATTGCATTAGTACATTAACGTGATACAATTGAAATGATGTCTACACCATGAAAAACACATGAAATGGCTGGAAGATAACCAATCATTCACTGTTTGCATCAAAACATGCCACAAATAGAACTTATGCGAGTCTACATAGCTTAAGCCTAAGGACAATAGCAAGAACATTATTGTCTATTCCTTCGAGGATTTGTTGATGAGTGACTTGTGTATATGAGGGATCACTCCACCACCGGCTATGGTTCCTTTGATGAGAGTGTCGAGTTCTTCGTCTCCACGAATAGCCAGCTGCAAATGCCTAGGCGTGATACGCTTCACCTTCAAGTCCTTGCTTGCATTACCAGCCAGCTCCAACACTTCAGCAGTTAGGTACTCCAAAATAGCTGCAGAATAGACAGCAGCCGTAGCACCTACCCTCCCATGAGCAGTAACTCTTGACTTCAGGAGTCGGTGGATACGTCCCACAGGAAACTGTAGGCAGAAGTAATGAGTGAGAATCTTGGGTAATTTCCATTACATGGAACTCAAAAAATGAAAATGCTAAAATATATGCAATCAAGTTTTTTTAATAGAAAATGGCAGATAATGAAGACTTGAAGGTTATAATAACATTGTTCTTCCACGAATTGAGTCATAAACATTCAGACCAGTGACGAAGTACATAATGTCCACAAGTGAAAACTAATCTTGAAGTCAACCAGGAAAAGTTATATACACACCCAACAAATTGCTTAAACATGTTATCTTGAATTTAAACTAGAGCGGTATCTACGGATAATTATTAATATGAAGAATATCATCTCGTAAGGAAGTGGTACAGCAGAAGTGTCATGTACAGATGGAGAGACTCAAGTAGCCCATTACGTAGTAACGTGACTGACAGCAACTTCACTGACTGAGTTCTTGTACATGCTTGAGTGTAATTTTCTTTTTAAACAAAAGCAAATAGAGAAGAGTCACTGAAGCACATACTTGGTCAATATATATTTCCGAACTCTAGTCCTAAGAATGGTATTTGTCACACTTCCTGACATGGAGAAAATGAAGTAGAAGTCAAGAGTGCTCTTCAATACGAGAACTAAACCTAATGACTTGAAATGTTAACTTCTATAGTTCATAGCAATCGAAATAGTCTCTAGTCCATCATCAAATAAGAAAACAGATACAGCTAACTAGTACAAAAATATAATTTTTTTATATATTTTCATCTCCACTCACAATCGTTTTAGTGTTGGTATTCAGATAATAAAGGCCTAAATGGTTACCTTCTTCTCGCATTAGAAATATTTTTTTTAATCGGGCTTTTCATCCTTTGTGGCACATCATCCCAGGACACAAAACAATACAAAGGAATGAAGGATATATAACTCAAATCCAGAAAGTTCCTTCTGGATAATTAGCTTTATCACTCGACGGGTTAAATCCATGAATGACCACCCAACTTTATACTTGGTGTCACTATGACCACTCAGTTAAATCAATATATATATATATTTTTTTGATAATTGTAGATGTTCGGGGTCAGCTTGCGCGCACCTCGACTAATTCCACGGGGCCCTAAAGTTTACGGCCGAATACTCGCCTCAGTGGCCATGAGGGGACTCGAACTGGTGATAATTGGAGAGCAAACTCAAGACCTGACCAACTGAGCAACCCCTCAAGGTTACTCAAGTTAAATCAATTTGATGACACTCGATTTGATTTTATTTCACCATGGTCACCCAATTTTATATAACTTTTCACCATGACCACAAAATTTCATATAACTTTTCATTATGATCACCCAACTTCTTTTCATAATTTTCACTAGTTTTAAAAGGGGTAAAACAGTAACTTTGTAATATACATATTTAAAAAAAGTTAATTAGAAAAACAAAATAAATTTAAAACTTATTTTTAAAAAAAATTCTTAAAAAAAAAAAAAACTTATTTCTTAATAAATATAGTTACTTAGAAAAATAAAATAAAATAAAAAGTTATTTAAAAAAAAAAAAGCTCCTTAAAAAAATTAAGTAAAAACTTCTTAAAAAACCTTTTTAAAATAAAATAAAAATTTATTTTAAAAAAAGTCACTTCCAAAAATAAAATAAAAACTTATTTTAAAATAAATGTTTAAACAAAAAACTTCTATTCTTTATTTTTTATAATTTATTTTATATATATAATACAAATTTACCGTTTTACCTCTTTTAAAATTAGTGAAAATGGTGAAAAGAAATTTGGTGGCCATGGTGAGATATTATATGAAATTAGGCGACCATGGTGAAACGTCATATGAAATTGGATGGCTATGATGAAGTAAAATCAAATTGGGTGGCCATGGGAAACTATGTATAAAGTTGGATGGCCGAAACAAAATCAAATTTGATGGTTACAATAAGTATAAAGTTGGGTAGGCTCTAACCTCGTTTTCCTAAGGCAACAGCATGGGTGGAATGCAGTTCTATCCTAAGTACAGTATCATTAGCAAAATTGGCTCCAAGTGTGTCATTACTTAAACTGCATAAATGAAGGGCCTTCTCTTTCACTAGTAAATTGCTTTTCTCCCTAAGGCGAAACATTTCTCAACTAGAATGTTATCCATTCCTTTCGTTTCAAGACATTTTTTCTAATGCAAATTTTCATGGAATATAATTAGCTTATCATAACTAAAATAAGACAATGTGCATTAAGATTTGGATTAACTGGTACAGATTCCAATCTTTAGACCCAGATTCTACAATTGCGTATGGTTACCTCATAAAATACCTACTCTCAAATCCCGCCATAGTTTTTAAACAACGAAACGACGGAAAAAAAAAACACTAAATCAAGCGAGGTTATACTCACCCATAATTCCTCCAGCTAACTACCAAATTTCACGTTTCCTTTTTCGAAATCAGGGTTTTCCTATGTGCCAATTGAATAAAACTATTTCGTGCCCATTACAAGAAGCTCTTAAAAATTACCACAAGATTAACAAAAACATAGATAAATAAAAACAAGGAAAATAAAAAAATCCCAGAAATTTTGAGAAATGCAAGAAAATCGAGGGATTTGGAAATTTCACAATAGACCTGAAGACCAGCGCGAGAGGAGCGAGAAATGGACTTCTTCTTATCCTTATCTTTGTCCTTTGATGCCGGCGTTTTCCCAGCTAACAGTCCCTTGGCTCCTTTACCCGACATTTTTGACGAGGATTTAGGATATCTTCGATACGAAGAGAACTGAGCGAACAATTTCTCTCTCTACACCGAAGAAGAAATTGGACTTCGAATTGGGACTTATCGGTTTAGGAATTTTTATTCAGGCTAATTGACACAATACGTCCCTACCTTTGAAGGGTACTATAAATATCGTCTATATTTTTTATTTCTTGACATTTATGTCCTTATCTTTCCATTTTCACCCGCCGAATGTCCTTTTCACCATGTTTTAACGATTTTGCCCTCAATTCAATTGAAACAAAAAGGAAAGAAAAGAAAAACAATTGAACAAATTGCAACTGTTGATCCAAACGTTTTAAAAATTGCAAATAACCTACCAAACTTCACATTTTTCCCGAAACTCGCCTTACCCTATTGCCGCCTGCCGGCATTTTTCAGATCACCTTGGCCACCGAATTTTTGTACCAACACCATCTCCTCATCAACCCCTAATATTTCTACACAAATTTCAGCCCCAAAAAAACAACAAAATCAAACCAAAATTTGGCCAAAAAACACCTAATACAAAAAAAAAAAAAAAATCAGGTTCTTATTCAAACATGTTGAAGCAAAACATTTGCGCCATCCACTTTTTGGGCCAGGTCCTTTGCTTTCAACACCGGATTCTCTGCCTTAATATCTGGACTCAGCCTACTTACATAGTACCCTTTCAAATTGATTGCCAATGTCTTCTTCTTATCCGGCCTGTTTTGCAATGGCAATGCTGGTTCAAAAGTCTCCGGCTAAGGAGAAGCTGGGACTTCAAATATATTTGAATCATCTTTGATGATGCCTTCTTGTTTAAGTGAGAGGAACTTCAATTTGTGCCCTCTTAAGAGGAAAGAAATCGCTCAAGCAGTAGGCTGTTTAATTCTTCCCAAGTTTGCACGTATTGACGCCGATTTACCCCGCCCATGCTTCACCATCAAAACACACTGTAGCGGCTTCCACTTTCTCTGCCTCTGACAACTGATTCATTTAGAAAATCCTCTCTACCTTAGACAGCCACCAATCTGGATTTTTGCTGTAGAATATTGATATTTTGAGTCGCCCTTGCAAATCCATTCGAAAATCATCCTCTTCGCTGAATTTTTGCAGCACCTGTTTGAATTTCTACATAAGTGACCCCATCTTCTTCTCCAGTTCTTTCCTCAATTCTATTGCCATTTGCCCAGAATCGATGATAAGAACCTGATTTGTATTGTATTTTCGTGCATTAGGTGTTTTTTGGCCGAATTTTGGTTGGATTTTGTTGTATTCCGGGGCCGAAATTTGTGTAGGAATATTAGGAGCCGACGAGGAGACGTTGTTGATGCAAAAATCCGGTAGCCAAAGCGGCCTGAAAATGGCCAGGTTGCGATAGGGTGGGGCGAGTTTTGGGAAAAATGTGAAATTTGGTGGGTTATTTGCACTTTTTAAAAAATTTGGGATAATAGCTACAATTTGTTCAATTTTTTTTTTTTTATTATTTCAATTGAATGGAGGGTAAAATCGTCAAAACATGGTGAAGGATTTTCAGCACACGAAAAGTGAAAGGTAAGGGTATAAATGCCGAGAAATGAAAGATAGGGACGATATCCACAATACCCTCCAAAGGTATGGACGTTTTGTACCAATTAGACTTTTATTTATCCTTTTTCTGTTTGAATCGAAATTCCATTAATAACCCTAGTCGTTATTCTCGTGAGCCCATAATGTAGAAAACAATATGGGCCGGCCCATGTTAACTTGGGCAACTTGCAATAAATACACGCTCAAAATTGGGTCTTGTTAATAAATAAGCTATTTGCACCTTTAAGAATCGCATTTTATACGTTTTAAATTACCCAATTACTTTACAAAACATGTTAAAAATAAAGATTGAGAGAGCTGCCCAAAACGGAAGGCTAATCACCCATTACCATCAACAATCGAAAATCAAAACACAATTTCTTGCCTTGCAAATTAAATCTACAATCAACGGCACTTCGACTACATTTCTTTCAAAGTACATTTTTTGTCTTGTATTTTCTCAAAATCTGTAAATTTTCTAAAAATAAGTAACTTTCTAAATTTTGATTCAAATAGTTCATATTTTATTTGATTTTTCCATAATACAGTTAATCCTCGATAAAATAATACCGTCGGAACCGGAAAAAAATATTTATTTAGCGATGTTATTTATTTATCGATAAATAAATATTTATTATTTTAGAGAGAGCTTTTCAATATAAAATATGTACATTGTATGTGGTAAGAAAAATCAAAAGACACTAATCAAAGGATTATTTGAATATAAGGAAGCTCAAAAGTTTTAGTGAAACTTAATGTCTCTAAAAACTAAGTTCACGTACATAGCAAATGAAAATGTTTAGTCTTTACCTATAAAAGCTAGATGTTTAGAAGACATATTCCAAGTTCATTCAATACTTTGTTTCTCCTCCAATGTCTTCTTATCATTTGAAATGAGTAAAAAAATCAACTTTAACCGATAAAATGAGAAGTGCAATATGTGAGCATAAAAAAGAGAATTCAACTATTAGCCAAAAAGATATGTAAGCACGGGTGCAACAAAAGTTTGATTTGACTATTAGTCAATCAATAATATCGAACACTCTCAAAATGGCATCGGAATATTTGTCAAATGAGATGAAAAATAGCGATGTTAAAAGGTATAAATCGGCAAAATACCCTGATTTAGAGAACGTTTTGTATCAGTGGTTTCTTCAAATGCAAGATAAAGTGAATATGTTTGGAGAAATTATTCAAGGAAAAGCAAAAGAACTTTTGCAAAAAATGTATTGTGAAACTAATCCAGAATTTAGCTTTTCTAGTGGATGGTTAGAACGTTTCAAGGCAAGATATGGAATCAAATCTTACCGACGTTTTGGTGAAAGTGGTTCAGTTATCATGGAGAACATTGAAAATGCTTACATAGAATACGATAAAAACTAGACTAGTTTCAGTTGAAAAATATTTACAATATGGATGAAACTGAATTATTTTACCGATTAGAAGCTGATCATTCACTTGCTACCAAACAACTCGAAGGACACAAAAAAGATAAGGAGAGAATTACGGTTGTTGTTTGTTGCAATGATGATGGATCTGACAAAGTACCACTTTAGGTTATTGGTAAGTATGCAAATTTTAGATGCTTTAAAAATTGAACATGAACAATCTTAATTTCAAGTATTGATCCAACAAGAAAGTTTGGATGACGACTTGCTTTTTCAAGAATTTGTTGGTTGATTTGATAAGAGAATGAATGACAGGAATGTGATCTTAATAGTAGACAATCGTCCAGCTCATCCAAAGGTAGTTGAAGGCTTGAGAAAGGTATGTTGAACATCTTTTGAACTACCCTAGCGAGAATGATGCAGTTATGGAATCACTTATAGACGAATAAATTATTCAATCGATAATAAACAATAATGATGATGAGAATGATTCTGAACCAGATGATAGTAGCGTTGTTCCAAATGTGTTGTCAAAAGAGGCATTTCAAGCAATAGTCACCTTAAGCAACTACTTGCAACAACACGAGCAAAATATCCCGAAAGTTGTGTATGCTCTACAAAAAGTTAAGGATGATGTTTATTTTGGTTTTGGTGGAAAGAAAAAACAATCAACTATAAATGCATATTTTCAAAAGGAATGATGATTGTACGGGTATTGTTGATTGATTGAAAGATTTTGGTCTATATATATATTTTCTCAATGAAATCCAATAATTATTACTTTATATTTTTATTGGGCCCTTAAGGATTTTTTTTATTACTTAATGTATTTAGCGAGGTTATTACTTTAGTCCATTGGTCCAAGTTGGGATCGAAAGAAATTATTATATAATTGAGATTATTACTTTATCGAACATTACTTTATCGAACATTAACTGTAGATTACAGTGAAAGTCCAAGAATAACTAATCAAGAGAGGGTTAAGTTGGTTGTAAATCTTTTTCGAATAATTAATCAAATTTCAAGCAAGTTAAGAATCAATACATTAATCAATTGATACATGCAAATATAAAAAACAATAAGTAAAAGAGAAGATAGGATGCAAACGATATAAATGTGGAGGTTCGATCCAAATTAATGATCTATGTCCTCCATTATCAAACTTTTCATCACAAGCAATCAAAATCCTTACAACGCTTTCGATTAATTACGAACAAGGAGCATCAGTCCTTGTACAATATTAAATTTTACGAGACCTCAATATAACCTAACCTATTAAGCTTTCAAGGACCTTAATAACCCATAAATTTGAAGAATGTTTTTACAATTGAAACTTCTCTCTTAATAAATAATTCAAATGAATTAAGTACCAAAAGATGCCAACACTTTAATGATTTGCAATGAATAATAGCTCAGTGTTAGATAAGAAAATCTTGATGAATATGATGATTTCAAAAGTTTAATTTAATCGATCAAAATTTTAGATATAGAAAAGTAGAAGAAATAAACACATTGTAAATACAAAGATTTTCTTTAAATATGTCTCTTTTATAAATAATAGTCTTGGCCCATGCAATGCATGGGCTGTATTATGTTTGAGGTTATGTTAGCGTATATATAATAGATAAAGTTAGGAAATGAACTTTGATAATGCCACTTGTTGTGTCAAGCTTATTTTTAAATCTGCTGTCTTTTCTAATTTCAATCATGTGCCATGTAAGTTAGAATCAATATATGAAACAATGAATTAACTGATTTATTTGTTTTTTTGATATGTTACAAGAAAAATTACCTTTAAAGTATTTGGAGAAGCGGGTCGACGATTATTGTAATACCTCGACCAAGAAAGCTTAAGAGATTTGATAGGTACTACTCATACCAACAAGGTGCACCTTCTTTTCCGGAAGTCCATCATTAGAAACTCCACAGTTAAGCGAGCTTGACCTGGAGAAATTCTATGATGGGTGACCTCCTGGGAAGTTTTCTCGGGGAGCGTGCGAGTGAGGACAAAGCATGCTGAAAAGACTCATGTTGGTACAGTGGGGACAGTACGCCGTCGATCTAACGACCGGGGCAGCCCGTTAAGTGGGATCCAGGTCGTTACAAATGGTATCAGAGCGGGTTGCCAGCCGGAAATCGGGAACTAAGTGCTATGCGGGACAAAGTGCTACGCCAGAGGACGGGAGCCACCTCTTGAACCCGTAGGAGCCACCTCTAGAATCTCAACGCCTGGCAACAGATCCTCAGATGGATCAAGCGCGACGAGGACGTCGCGAGTTTAACGGTGGGTGATTGTAATACCTCGACCAAGAAAGCTTAAGAGATTTGATAGGTACTACTCATACCAACAAGGTGCACCTTCTTTTCCGGAAGTCCATCATTAGAAACTCCACAGTTAAGCGAGCTTGACCTGGAGAAATTCTATGATGGGTGACCTCCTGGGAAGTTTTCTCGGGGAGCGTGCGAGTGAGGACAAAGCATGCTGAAAAGACTCATGTTGGTACAGTGGGGACAGTACGCCGTCGATCTAACGACCGGGGCAGCCCGTTAAGTGGGATCCAGGTCGTTACAATTATTTTCATCATCAGAACACCTGCAAATCAATGTTTGTCTTTCCAAACCCTAATCCATCGTCGCTTGCATGTCGATGGGTTCCATTGGCACAACTACCACCCCTGGTAGCTCCCAGCTCTTCAATAGCTTTAAACCATAAGAAGACCAGCAATCAAAATATTTTCGACTTTAACAAATGTCTTTTGGGTTCAATTCTCTCTCATATTACATGCTTCAAGAAGAGTGAAATATAAAAATGAAATGAAAAAGTAAAAATAAAAAGATGTACAATTAGAAAAAGAGGGACTAGACGTATTTGAGAAGCTACATTAGTCAATAATTGTGGCACTGCCAGAGATATTTTTTATTGGTAAGAGGATAAGAGATATTTTGTATACATATAGGAAAAGACCATTACATCCTTAATGTACGAATTAATTGTCAAATATGTAATAATTTTTTGAAGATTTATACTAAAATATCATATGCAAGGTATATATAATTGAATTAAAAAAAGGGTGTGGAGGTCGCAGGGGTCGAGGGGGTTCGGGGGCAATGCCCCCGACGGTGATCGACCTGCCCGGTTGGTCACGGGGGTCGAGGGGGCAGTGCCTCCTTGTGGGGACTCGGGGCCAACGCCACCTACATGGATCGACCTGAAATTGAATATTTTCTAATGTTTTTAAATTAAATTATTAATAAGTGAAATTGTATTTATAATTGGTGTGAAATGTAAATAAGTAGAATTATTAGAAAAAAAAATAAGAAATAAAAAAAGGCACGGGTGTGGAGACACGAAATAAATTCTAATTTTATATATGTATTTAATGAAGTAAGAAAGTTAAAAAAGAAAAAAAGAAAAAAATGGAGAATGTTATTGAAAAAAAAAAATTTAAAAAAGCCTCCGCGCCATGCCTCCGCACGTGGAAGTCTTAATATTTTTTTTTTTTTTTTACAGTTTCATTATTGTTTATGTAATTATTATTAAAAAATTTAAGGGTCCGTTTGATTGTAAATGTGGAAAATTGGTGAAAAGAAAATACTTTACTGGAAATTGAATTGCTTAGAATTTATTTTATTGAAAATTGTAATTAATTGTGTTTGATCGGTATAATTTTCCACCTTGAAAATGTTGAAAGTTTGGTGTCAATTTGACTTTATTTTTCATGAAAATTGTTCATTAAAGTGATAACTTTTTCTACCATTGAGTCTAAAATATGTTCCAATTGCCAAAAATAATTAAAAAAAATATCATACCGAATACCATTCGTTTGACTTTGTTTTGCATAGAATTTGTCGATAAAAGTGATAATTTTTTTACCATTATCTTTAAAAAAACTTCCAATTGCAAAAAAAAAAAAAAAAAGGGTTGGAAAATGAAAAACCAACAAAACCCAAAGAAAACAAATTCAATGATTTGTGAGAAAATAGGCGTCTGAGTGTGTCTGAGAGAAAAAGAATTCCAAGGCAAAAATGGGTTATCAAAGGGAAAAAGGAGGGAAATGGAAATTCCTAGGGAAAAGTGGTGTATCAAACACACCCTAACTTTACATTGCGGAGTTGGAGTCTTTACCTATTTTTTACAGATTTTTTTTGTTTTTATTTATGTTCTAACAAGAACACAAAATCATTTTTTTTTATTCTTCACTTTTTTTACATTTTTTTACGTGCTAACACTAATTTGAATTTGAAGATACTTTTCTCTAACACGAACACGATGAATTAGTAAACAAAAATAGCCCTGTAGCAAAAATGATATTTATAAAATAGTAATTGATGCTTTCTCCTCAATGAGTCAGTTTGTAGGTTTTTTTTTTACATTACTGTGTCACGTCGGTTTGCAGATTTTTTTTTTTGATAATTACATGACTTATGTTTTTTCATGTCTTTAGCCCAAGCAACAATTGTAAGTAATGAAAAAGTTCATGGTGCCCTTTCGTTTTGAAGAGACGCGTGGATGGCAAGTGAGTGATTATATAAAGCTTCACAACTATAAACAATAAATCATGGATGATAAAATGGGGAAAGAAAATACTTCACAAATGAATAGTAACGGCGGATTGTCTCTTTTAATATAGTAGAGAAAATAATAGAAGAGGGAAAATAGAAACAAAAATAACTTTTACATATAAATACTCACAATAAATAGAAATAAAGGTTAAGAAATTCTCAAATTTATGTTCTGCTGCAATAACAAAGCTTCAAAATTTACTCGTACAAGTTGAAGAAGATAATGGAGTAAAATAAATATTTTCAAGATTTCTAGAAGTTGTAAAGAGGACGATGATGGAATAAATTTTTATTCCTTACTTCTCCAATATGAACAGACTAATATCTTCAACCGACTACAAAAATCAACCGACTACAAAAAGATCAAAAGTTATTGTAGATAGGTATTAAAAAATACAAAAATATAGCACCGCCTTAGTGAAGGAAAATACAGCGACCTTTCGACACCTACATTTTTTACTCCCAACTTTTTGGTTCTTGAATATATAAAAATCTGTGAAGTCAACAATTGAGGCTGTATTTTTTTTTTCGTTTCCTTTTTTGTCATATATGTAACAACCGTCATAAACAATAAATGATGAGATAAAATGGGGAAAAAACATGATGTTTAGTGGGGATAAAATGGGAGCACAAAATAAAGAGATATTTTTTACTCGAAGTTGTCAAAGATTTTAAGAGTAAAATGGGCAAACGAAAATGCTTCAAAATGAACAGTACTCGGTATGTTATGTGGTAGGGGAAATATTAAAGTCAACAATTGTACGAAATCCAAATTACTCTTAACCTACGTGTGAATAGTGGAAGACAGATAGGGGGCAGTTGGTGTAAATAGTAGGGGATGGATATGAGACAATTTGGGCTAACAAAAATGCTTCAAAATGAATAGTACCTGACGGATTGACTCTTTTAGGATATGAGGAATAACAATAAGTTAAGTATCAAGAGAGAGATGAGAAATTTTGATAAAGATTGTGATTTGAGAAGTTGAATTTAACAATCAAAGTTTTTATATGAAGAAAAAGGATAGAATGAACTAATATATATTTTTATCAAATGTATTTGACTTTGATGCTCTTGAAAGTCTTACAATGAATGTAAAAAGTGAATGTATTTATAGAGTTCAACGAGCAAAATATTCTAAAAGTTCGGATGAGTAGCCGGTTGATAGCCTCATGTTCGGATAACCAATATAGCCGGTGTACAAAAATAAAATAAAAAAAATCAGAAGTCAGAACAGTCAAATTTTGGATCGTTCAACTCCTAATTGGTTAGGTCGATTTCACGTTTTGGCCCCGTTTGATCCGATTAGAATGCTTTAAAAAGCATGGACTTTTTGAAAGTATTTGTAACTAGCTTTTCAAGATAAATATATTTTTCAATTCCAAATATCATTTTTATATTTGATCAAAATATTTTATCAAAATAACTTTTAGTGCACAAAATAAATTTTAATGCATAAAAAAATATTTTTAACTTAAAACATTCATTGCTAAATATCAAAGTATTAATATCCTTATGATCCAAAAAGGCCTAGTTCTTGATATTTTTTTCTTGGTTTTTAGGCTATTGTCTTGAAGGATTCCATCTTGATCTTCTTTGCAAGTCCGATTTGTGATAATAACCTTTAATCTTTTGACGATCGTCGATCAATTTCTCATTAAATTCTTTGAAAAACTATAATCACTTAAATTTAATTTTTTAGTAAATAAGATTAACTTGTTTGTTTTAATCAAAACTTTAACGTTATAATCAACTACATGACAACAATTTCTCCCTTTTTGATTATTAAAAAAAAAAAACAATTGCAAATAATCCCAAACAATATATAAGGGATAAGAATCATGTATTCTATATATTCTCCATCTCTATTACAAACTAATAGTCATTCAGTCAAAGCATATGTCTACCAAAGCATGCAAGTATGTCTCATCCATGCTTATTCATTATTACTTAAAGCATCTCGTTTGTCTCACTTTCCCCCCTTTTGCATAAGCAAAAAGATAATGTATAGGGAAGCGAAAATGTACCATATATGATCAAAACTTTGTACAACAACCATAAAAAATAAGAATATTCCCCTTAATTAAACATATAATGATAAATCAATATAAATAAGAAAGGAGATATCACATTCATAGCAAAAACATACCAAACCATAAGCGATGAAATGTTGAAGTTTAAGCACCATAAAAGTGGTTCCAACATACATAGTATGAAAGTGCTAAAAAAATCTAAAGCTCCGAAGGATGCGATGGAGGAAAAAGTTCGTCGATCTTAGCATCGAGTACTCCCCGTTGAGCATTGAGCGCCTCGTGAAGAACTTGACAAGTCCATCAATGGATGAGGTAAGTTTATGGTAAATCATATTTTTTGTAAAATTATTTCATAAGCCGGATATGCATATTTTTAAAGTGGCAATGGACACCCAACCCATGGTTTCAAAATATTTCTCGATGTGAAAGGAATGAGCTACGAATGTAAAAAAGGAAAAGTCAACATTCTTACCTATGAGAATGGGAGATTTGTCAAAGGCGTTAGCCGGCAAAGGTGATTCTTCATTCGATGAAAGAGTCGATAGCCTCTTGGCCCTTCTTGATTTCTTACCCGACATCTTGACCTTGGCATTACGAAAATTTATAGAAAAATGCGGAATAGAAAGCTAGGGCACAGTCGTCCATCGAGGAAGAAGAATTGGAGGTTGTGGTAAATAAAAAAAAAGGAGATTTGAAGTAAAAAAGTGATGAGTTTTTGAAATCTTAAGGAGATTTCGAAGACTAATGGTCGATATAGTGAGTTTTGGAATGGATCTATGGAGATGATGAAGAAAAGTGAGAGAAATTGGTGAGAAATGAAGGTTTGAGCCTTTTTAAAAATTGAAAATTACGACAGTTGACTAGTTGGCATAGGCGGTCGATAAAGAAAAAATGAGGCCCCGATTTCTATGATCTCAACGGACCAGCTTCGATCGATTGATCGATAGTTGTCCGATGCTTTTTTATTTTAAAAAAAGGTTTTGAACCATACTTAGATCAAATTTGCAATAAATCTCAAATAATAGCACATGTAGAAATTAATCATGTAAGAACACATCATATGAATTTAACTTAGCAATGTACCTCACATTCATCAATAATGTCCAAATATTTTCGAATATATGAGAATCTATGGAGTGCTAGAGGTTTCATAAAACTGTCGCAATTGATTTTCAATGTTTACAAATTCTAACACAATATCTCCCTTTGTGCATGATCTCGTAGAAAGTGGTGTCTATTCTCAATATGCTTTTTTCGAGAATATACAATTGTATTTTTTGATAAGTTTATGGTACTATTATTATCACACATGATAATTATATGATCGAATGATAAATGATAATCGCCAAGTGTTTGTTTCTTCCATAAAATTTGAGTACAACATCTAATGGTCGAGATATATTCGGTTTTGATAGTAGACAATGTAACAAAAATTTATTTTTTACTAAACCATGATACAAGTGCAAAGTCTAGAAAGTGACATGTCCCACTAGTGTTCTTACGATCAATTGTGCACCCGACCCAATCAACATTTGAATAAATAAGTAAATCAATGTGGGTGCCATTTGCATACCAAAGCCATGTAGGTCCGACACTCCTATATAGGGCTAGGGCTATGAGCATGGGAATTGTGTTGTTGGTCATAGGACAAAGAGGTATTTGGTGTTATTGGATTGATGATCAAAAATAAAAGCAACATGTGTAGCTGACCAATTTCAAGGGATGAGCTACTAGGCACGGAATGGAGAGTGTGCTCTATTTGAGGACATATGTAGGGATGGCAACGGGTTGGGGTGGGGCCGCCCCCGACCCGCCAAGAAATTCCCCGCCCAGTTACCCGTTTAAGGCAAGGCGGGGCAGGTAGGGGCCCTTATCCCGTTTACCGCCCCGTTTAATTTTTTTTTTTTTATTTAAGTTTTTGATAATTTATATTATTTCTCTCATTCATTAGATCGAGACAAATAATTTTAGTTTCCATTTTCTATTAAAATTAATAAAATTTTCCATTTAAAGTATTGAATTCTTTAAAAAAAATATAAAAAATTTTAAAAATATTAAACGGGGCGGGGCGCCCGTTACCCGTCCCTGCCCCGGAGCAAAATTCCCCGTCCCGAATACCCGATTAAGCGGGTAATCCCCGTCCTGTTCGGGGCGGGGTCCCGCGGGTATCGAGTTTGTCGAGTTTTTTCTGCTATCCTTAGGCATATGATTGATCTAAAGATTCATGGGAGCAAGACCAAGCCACACTGAGAGAGATATAACCTATTCGTTTGTATTTTTTAAATAACTGTTTTTATTTTTATTTGTTAATGCACAATAATATATTTATAAACGAAATTTAGGATGATACAAGATATTGTGGTATTTCATATATTAGTATCATATGTTAACGTCTTGGACAAATAAATTTAAAAATTGTGATTATACTAAAAAAATTGTCATGAAAATTCAATTAAAATATTTTGGTTGTGGATTTTATATAATAAATAAGTATTTTTTATTCAAACAATTTTACATATGTACAATAATAAATCAAAATCAATTTTCTAGTTATGATGTCAAATAGCAATTTAATGTTGACATTTTTTTGTTTTTACTACTAAAAACTCATCTACTTTTTGGTACCTGCTCTTTTGGAAAAGTTCTATAGATAAAAACTCTGCTCATAATTTCCTAGCCAAACGGATCTTAATACAAATTTACTTTTATTCATAAAAATCATATATTTTAACTTCTTTTAGGCTATAACACAGTGCATCAATGAAAGATAAATATACAAAGATAGATATACTGATTGCTCATCTTTGTTCTTGGAAGATGGTTATGGGTACAGGTTCAATATTTGGTCCTTATTTTTAAACTCATTTTTAACTGTATATTTCATGAAACTCACAACTTCTTTCAACTTTTAAACAACACATTTCATGAACTCTTATTAAAATTCATAAAAAATCTGATTTTTAGCTACAGGAGCTAAATATGCAATGGTATCACACAAATAGTTATGCAAAAAAATTGAAAACACAATTCAAAATCCAAATCTTTAAGAGCTAAGATCATCTCTAATGGTGGTGTAAAATTGGGTGTGAAATTGATTTATTCAAAACCAATTTTACATCTCATTTATATTCCGTTTGATCTCAATTCAAATTTTGCTACAATTGAAAGATTTAAATTTACTTTTTGCATCTTGTGAATGTAAAAAGATGTAAACATTTTTTGCCATAAAATACAACTTCCATTTTCTTTGCATCTCTTTATTGAAAAGATTTTCGATCACTTTTGAGATCTAAATTATTTTATATCACCATTGGAGATTGCTTTAAAAGTATAATTGAGAGAAATAAATCTTATTATGACTGAGAACAATATTTTAAAACTATTTTATTTTGCGAGTTTATAAGTTTCTTAGTAGGAGAAGCTTCTCACAAGCCTTGACTTTAACAACATTAATAATCAAAAAGTAAAATCTTGACGATTGATCTGGCTGCAAAGTAGGTTAGACAAAATGAAGCGTGAAAGAAGATTCATGCACTCTAGAACAAGACTGAATTATTGAGCTGAATTGTCCATTTTTCCAGACTAATTTTAGGATAATGAATCTAATCAACAAACATAGAATAACTTTGAATTAGTAATATGAAAATTAAAAAAAATATTGTTTTCATATTATTTTATTATTTGTGTGTATTATTTAATGCATTCGGTTCGATTTTGGTTGAACCTTTTGATCTTTTACCTTTTTCGGGTCGATTCTCAAAACATTGATATTTTCGCAAAAATAAAAAAAGTTCTACTACTATATTGTGGTGCAATAAGATGATCATACGAAATTTGAGGTGAATTTACACTTGGATTAATAGATTAAGGACCAATTATGTTAAATTTCCCATTTATAATTAAACCAATCTCCATTTTCGGCCGTCCACATATGGCAATTCCTATAGGATTCACATTTTACACCGTGCAATTTGCGCCGCCAATTATGCTGTTACTAAGTGCGAGTTGCTTTCTTGATTCTTGTAGAATATATATCCACTCAAATTTGGAATATAGTTTTAAGGTGTAGAATTGAATCATTGATAATACGAAATTGAATAATGATGATTGAACATATTTAAAGAAAAGGGAAATGATGAACAGACTGATGACAACACATGTTTGGATTTTTTTCTCCAAACTATCCAATCATATGTCAACAAGTGTTCCTTTTTGTTTTTGAACATATTTTTTAGCCTATTTGGATAGCATGACTGTACATAATTATGCATGTTATGTCACTATTTGTATTATTTTGGCGCTTTTTAACTATGCCCCTATTTGGTATCTTCTTTAAGAATTTTTTTTTTCAAATATATTTTCAATCATATATTTTATGAGACCTACAATTTTTCAACCACACAAATTAGCTCATGTCTAGTGGAAATTAAAATCAAATTTTTAATAGATTTTGATAAAAGTTTATTAAATGTGTGATTGAAAAGTTATGGAACCTAATAAATATGTGATTAAAATTTACTGTTGTCTTTAATTTAGATTAAAAACTCTTATTCTTAGTTATACCAAACAAGCGGTATATTTCGCGACATTTCAAGTTATTTAACTTGTTTTGTTGTGTTTGATTCAAAACAAATTTAACCTAAACTTGACATGTTATCAAATCCCATTTCAAAGAGAGGTTGATGATTAGCAACAACAAATTTAGTTCGGATTTCTGTCTACTATATCATGCAGAGATTCTGTTTGTTTTTGAGATTATGATGGACTGTCCTCTTTGTATTTCAGTTTTGTGTTTAGGGATGACAACGGGGTGGGTCGGCCAATTCCACCCCGTCTCGTCGGGTATTTTTATTATCTTATCACATACCCATACCCGGTTAAAGCGGGACGTGGTGGAATCGGGGCGGGGCGGGGCGGGGCGGGGCGGGGCCCTCGCTCCATTTATCACCCCATTTATTTTTATTTTTTCTTTTATTTTTTTATGTTTTTAGTTAGTAAATATTATTAATTTTTTACTAATTTATTAAAAACAACTTATGTTCTCTTTAAGAATGATGATAAATTTATTATTTCAGTTTGATAAAAAATTTAAATTTGAAATTAATTTTAAACGGAGCGGGTATCGGGGCGGGAACTATATTTCTCGTACCAGCCCCGTGTACCCGATTAGGCGGGTAATCCCCACTTGATTCGAGGCAGGACTCTACGGATATCGAGTTGAGCGGGATTTATTGCCATCCTTATTTGTGTTTTGAGTGTCCATTTTGAGATTGTTGAAATTGTGTTCTTTTTGGCATTTTGAAAAATTGTTTTGAAAACACCCAAACCGCGTTTTGAAAATTTTGACTTGATTATAAATGAAAAATCCAAAATGACAAATTTGTCGTTTTGAGCTTTCTTTATAAATTTTTAACTTATTTTCAAAAATGTGTTTTCGAACATAGGAAAGAGAACGAGTTTTCACTATTTTAGAAACTTGAAAAAGAAAATGGTTTGAAAATGGTAAAGAGAACATACTCTAAGTTGTTCAAACTTCATTGTTAATCATACATTTAATTGAATTTGCTATTTTATTCATTTTTTACCATACAATTCAACCATCAATTTATAATCTCAAATAGCTTTGCCTAAAACTTTGCAAGTGGCGTAAAAAACTGGGAAGAAAAATATTTAAAGGAAACAGATTGCAAATAAAGGAAGACAAAGAATGTGGAGATAATTAAGTACTCAAATCAATAATTTTCTTATCAATATTATTACAACCATTTTCTTCTTTCTAGAAAAGTAATGTTATTCATCCTCAGTGAGTTACAATTCCAGTCTAGGTGGTTCTAAATGATAGGTTAAATGAAAGATGAAATTAAATGACTTATTTAATTTCACCTATAATTTAATGTCACATTAACGCCACCTAGACTGTATTTGTAACTCCAGTGGGGATGAATAACATTACTCTTTCTAGTAACTAATCAAGCCGGCTTCTTCAAACCCTGCACATAAGAACACAATTTGAATTCTTGTTAGTAACGAAAGCAATAAAATGCTGAAAAACAATTTAAATAATTGACTTTTTAAATTAATCGCTTTATATATTTCAAATTCACGACCCTGTACGAGTTACTAAGCAATTCTTCTAAAGAAAACACTTTTTTACACTGCTATTTCTTTACAATATGTCTTTACATGCTATTAAAAAAAAAAGAAAAAAGAAAAAAAGGCAACTAAAGAACTACTAGAAGAAAGTACGTTATCTAGAAAAGGAATTAAAAAAGATTATTTTTAAGAACGAATAAACATCTTCTTTGCTTTTGAACCATTTTTTATTCTGAAAAATAGATTTTGTAATAACAATTTTTTTGAGAATGTATGATTAAAAGGTACTTAGATTTACGTGTAAAATTTATTTTATTGGAAGAATAGGTGATTGAAAATGAGTTCATGGCAAATAATTTTATTTTCCCTTCAAAATATTTAGAGGAAGACTTGGATATTTGGCGCCTTCCACGCACTCAAGGAAATCTTTTTCTCCCTTATCACTTAATGCAAGTTTATTATTCAGAAGAGACAAATCTTAGATATACTCACTGTTGAATTTCAATGTTCATGGATGTTGCAGGCGGATTTCCAATTGTACGAAATGCTGTATTTGATAGTACTATGGTGACTCCTTCTCTGGTTGGCCGAGAAACCGAAGTTTGAGCCCGATCAACTATCTTCACTTGAATTGTCTGTCCCGGAATGCAAGTGTTCGGCACGGCGGCGCTGATACATCTCACCAAGTATTGACGTCCACAAGAGGCGCCATTATCCCATATCCCTTCACCGGCGGCTGCAAACAGGTTGCTCGATGGGAATTGTGAAGCAACACTGCCGTAACACGCGGTGGCTGCATATAGACACAAATGCAGTTCTTGAATCAATGGCCAGTAAGATTAGATAGAAGAGTTGAATTCTATATTTTCAGTTAGATGAGAACTTACGTGTATAAGGGGGATTGTATAGGCTGGCGGTTCCCACGTCAGCATGGGAGAAATCGCAGATGCAAACGAAGAAAAAGAAGAAGAACATCCATATAATGACTGGACTTGACATCCTATAAATTCAATGGGGAAATAAATCGCGTTATGTACAACGTTGATTACAAAATTATTTATATAGAAATTGAAATTGCCTATTCAAAGTCAACTTAGATTTATTAGGTACAACTGATACTGCTGGTATGAAATCACTACATATACCGAACAGGGGCGGCCACGTTGATACAAAAGCTTAAATTTGAAGAACTAAAAGACGATGTAGAAAACTCGAGACAAAACAAAGAGAAACGAAAATAATAAAACAAATATTCTGTTTGGTTCCAATTAAAAAATTTAAGTCAAAATTAATAATAAATTTTAACCACACAATTTATGGAACTTACAACTTTTCAACAACACATTTCATCAATTTCTATCAAAATTTATTAAAAATTTGATTTTAGTTTCTAACAAATGGACAAAATAAATAGGTCGACAATCAATTTCCTTTTTGCATGAGCATCAAGATACTTTTTTACCTAATTTGATTGCTTGTAATTCAAGAGAAAACTAAGACGTCTAGAAGCATTCCTTTTTGTAAACATTGAAAATACAAAAGGATTCAATAATAGATCATAAGCATATTTACATGGACGTTTCGATACTCTATTATTGTTCTTTGATTCATAGAACATAAGTAAAAAGTAAAAAAATTATAAAAGACAAAATAATACTGTTGACGATTTCTCAGTTCAATTTACTATAAATGTAAATGCGAATTTAAGATCATGCATAGTGGGGATTAAAATCAGATTTTTAGTATATTTCGATAAAAGTTGAACAAATATGTGTTTAAAAGTTTTGGATCACATGGAATGTGTGATTAAAATTAATTGTTGACTTTGATTTAGATTAGAATCTTAATTTTAATTTCTACCAAACATGACATAAAAATTGAAAATATACATCTCAAATACTATATAACCTAAAAGCTCCCAAATTTTGGTACTTAGTACATGATCAAAGCCTCAACTCCAAGATTCACAAAATAAAATCAGTAAATCAATAGTCACATAGTTGTTAAGTTGGAAACCTAATTAGTTAGTTACGAAGTTGATCCAGTCCAAATTAATAAGTCCCGATTTGATTCGGTTAAAAATCAAACTTTTAGTAAATTTGATACAAATTAATGAAATATATATTAAAAAGTTAATAAAATTTTTTAATCTCATAGATTTATGATTTGACTCAATTAGGGCCCAATATTCCATGCAAACGCCAAAAGTTAACACTTATTTGATTCTGAAGGGTTCAAAGGCCATAGCTATGACCAACTGTACCTTGGAAGATTCAAGGGAAAATTGGGATGTTTAAAGTGGAAATTACATATTTCCAGGCATTTGAAGATCCTAGTGCAAAAGTCAGATGTAAAGATATTTTAATAAAAAATCAGGTGACAATTTAATATTTTAATATTAATAATTATATCACAAATTCAACACCCATCAAAATACTCACCCCTACCTAATTTCAAACCCTAAAACATTTTAATCTTCTGTCTCTTTCTCTCTCAACGAAGTCGGCCCCGGCGCTCCTCTCACTCTTTCTCTCTCAACGAAGTCGTTGTCGGTAAAGTAGAAGCGCTGTTGCTGCGAAGGTCTCTGCCCAAGAGCGCCGCCGCTGTTGCTACGAAGGTCTCTGCCCAGGATCGACTACACTGTAACGCTGCTACGCACTGTACCGGAAGAAGAGAATGCTACTAGAATCCATTGCATCGGTCCACTCTGCGCGCAACAATCGATTGGATGTCGTGGCTACGGTCGATGAATCGAAATGTTGTGGTTGTCGTGGCTTCAGAATATTGTGGTGGTTGTTGTGGTTTTGGTGAAGTGTGGTTGGATCTGTTAAGGTTGCTCGACAACACTAATGTTGTTGGTGGTTCCCAGTCGTCGCGATGATGTTGTTGTGGCTACAGTAGGCAGGATTGTTGGTGGGGGTGATAGCTGTGGTGTGGTACTTTTGGGAGAGGAGATGGATTTTGGCAAGCGACGGTTGTGCAGAGGTGCGTGGAGGTGTTGTGCACGGTGGTGGTGAAGTGGAGGTCTTGTGGTGCTGTGGGACGGAGAGCTCTGGTGAGTGCGACAGTGGTGTGGTGATGTGGGTCATGGTGCTGAGAATGGCAATTGACGGTGGTGCAAGTGAAAGATTAGGTGGATTTGGTGATTTTGGTTTTGCGACTAAAAATATAATCTGTGACTTTAAAACTCGGTAATCTGTGACTAAAAATATAATCCGTGACCAACCATTTTGTAATATGTGACGATGAAAAAATCTATGACCAACTAATTTGGAAATCTGTGACCGTGTGACTTATAAATTTTATCTGTGACCAACTAATTTTGAAATTTGTGACCAACGAATTAATTGTGCCCTACAAACTTTTTGAACTGTGACCGCAAAATAATCCGTAACGTATAAAAATTATTATTTGTGACTGAAAAATAATATGTGACCATCTAAATTGTGAATCTGTGACCATATAGTATAAATTGCCGGAATTAGAGTAGTCGTTGGAATAAAGCTGAGGCGGAACGATCACCAGAATAGTTGCTGGAATGATCATCGGAATTATCCCCGGAACGATAGGGGTGGTGGAGGTGGGGTGAGTTAATTAATAAATATTTTTAATTAATAAATAATACTTGAGTTTTGCATTTTGAAACTTGATACTTGAAAATTGAATCGTGTCAAAGTTAGCACCTGAATTTTGAATTCTTCCCTATGTTTAAATGTTAAATGTAGCCCAGGTTTGACCCGTTAAAAATCTGAACTAAAATTTAATAATTCATTTTAGTTATAAATTTTATCAGATTCACAAATTCTTAATTACATATTTCATTAATTTTTATTAAAATTTATTAAAAAAATATATATATTTTTATCTAAATCAAACATGATCTTAATAATATCTAACAGGAATTAAAACTGAAAAAGTTTTAAAATCTTATTCATTGTTACATTAGTGTTTTCAAGGCTACACATAAATATTGGCCGATAAGTAAATCTAACAAAACAAAAGGGACTCATATCCCAGTTTGAATAGAGTAATCTATTTAGTACTTGTGATGTTTCAACAATTCAATAAATGATATTAAATGAGAACTATAATTAAACGAGTCAGACAATTCTGACTTTAATTGAACCTACACATATCATTATCTAAATTGATGTTATAGCATCAATAGTACTAGATAATATTACAATTATGCTACATGTACAAGAAAAACTTGACAAAATTTTTACAGAACAACATTTGAATAATGGCAGAAAATCATGTGTTTCTGTGAATAATTTCAATATTATTTGGTGTCTATAGTTGACTTGTCTCTATGATTGGGCCAAGTACTATTTCTAGAAGATCTATTGCTACATTTTTTCAAGCCTAAGAAAATAAAACAGAATCAAGACAAACAATGGGCACAATATTTGAAAAGTTAATTGAGGCTTTGATGAATTTTTAAAATATCGTAAATTTTGTAAATTTGAATAGATTTTCGCAAAATTCATAAGAACTTCACTAAAAATTGTGAGATTTTAAAAGAGTTTTTATATGTATTTTTGTGTTTGATATTCACACGTCTTTTAAAATCCATCTACTAATGAAATTTTTATAAATTCACTAGTTATTGAGAATGCCCGGATTTTAAACGATTTTATTGAAATTCATAAAAATCTCGGTTGGAGATACCTAGATTTTAATGGATTTCATTAAAATTTATTAAAATCTCAATTGCGTACAACTCAATTTAGAAAGACTTTAAAATTCATTAAAATCTCAATCGAAGACACTCTTTAAATTAATTTATTTTCGAAACCTAGAACTTATCAAATTAAATAACCGCACGAATCTGCCTCACTTTAGTTTCTATCCTCAAATCATACATTGACAATATCATTCATTCCCACAAATGAAAAAGAAAAAAAGAAAAAAAAAAAAACCAAAATAAAAGTCAAGAAAGAGCCAGTAAAACAAAACCAAACAACTACTTAAATTAATGAAACAGAGATACGTTCAATCAAAATGGTGGGGGACGGGAAGGGGAAGATGAAGCTTGTACGTACCTGATATCGGAAATGAAATACTGCAAAATATTACTTTTTTTTTTTTTTTTTTAATAATGAGGGTTTTTTTTTTATGAAAAGTTTGATAGATGTTGAAACTTATATAAGGTACAATTTTTTGGAAAGGGATAAGAATTCAAAAAACTATATATAGAAAATCAAGAATCAGATTGCTTAATTACCTTTACAAATTATAGCAATCCACATGGAATTATAGCAATCCACACGGAATAATAATGTGTATGTTACAAATGCCAGCAGAGGAAAACTTACCTAAATTAGTATACGTTTGGTGTGTGAAGACATTACTAATTTGGTTGATGAACCACCTATCCCTCCTAAAGGAAAGCTTATTCACCTGTTTTGGTGGTCATTATTGATCGTTCCTGAATTTATGTTTCAAAAGTCAGTTGAATTATTATTATTATTATTATTATTAAATTCTGCTTGGAGTTTAGAGCTCGATTAAAAATCGATGTTATAAACTCAATACTTCCCAATACATATTCAAAGTGGCATGATTATTAAAGAGAGTGGAGAAATAGGATAGGTGTTTTACATGTGAGAAGTATGAAGAATTGAAAGTGATGAAGTTCGGAAAAATGTACCATTCATCTTCTCCATGATCCATAAAAACTAGGGGTTGACAAAATGTTCAGACCAAACCAAACCAAACCGAACCGAACCAGAACTGAACCGAACCGAACCGAACCGAACCAAACGAAACCAAGCGGTTCGATTCGGTTCTACAAAAAAAAAAAAAAAAAAATTAATAGTTTTGATTCTTCGAACAAAAAACCATTTGATTATAGTTTTAGTTCGGTTTTGATTCTAGAACCGAGAGTCAAACTTAATTTATAATTTTATTTTTTGTATGAATTTGATTTTATATTAATTGAAGCCAGCCAAGTAGCCATTATTTTGTTACAGCCCATAAAACGTGTTTAGCCCATTAATTAAAATTGTATTTAATATTTGTGTTTAAACATCACTTCAATGCATTATTTCAAATTCAAACCCTCAAAGTCCCTGAACGCCTTCCTAAATTCCTAATCCCTCAAGCCTCAACAATGTAGTTTTTCTATGCAAAAACTCGAACTTTGTCGCCACAAATTTACTGTTCTTCCAAACCATCAAGGATAATGTATAGTAAAAAAAATATCATAATATATTGGACATTTTTCCCTTTTTCATAGTTTTTTGTGCAACTCAAGACATAATTTGCATTGAGGAGACATAGTTCTATGAAGAAATTGAATCTGGTAAAATTTATTTTATAAAATATTATTACCTTACATCTTATTAATTGTAAATGGTTTTAGTTTATTTTGTTTGTTTTAATTGTGTATTTTGAATTATGTTTGTAGAGTTTCTCAAAGTTACAACATAAATAATGAAGTATTAAACGGTTAATGATTATCTAATGGTAAGAGTTAAATTGCTTGATTTGGTCATTTTGTCACCACCACCGCCTATTACTTTCGAGTTTTAACTTTATATTTCAGTTTCATTTTTCATTTTTCTCATGTAGGTCTAACAGCTTTATGTAAAGGAATTGATTGGACGTAAGATGAAAATGGAACTCGATATTATTAACTTCTCGCAAGGACTCATTCGTTTATATTTTGTTTGTTAGTTTGGACTTTTTTTTTATCTTGATTATTGATAATTTGAACTTGCTAAATGTTTGATGCTTATATTTTCTTATTTAAGTATATATTAGAAACTTATGGATATGACGCAGTCTAAAAATTTAAGTAACAGTAGTAGAACCAGACCAAATCGAACCAGAACCAAATGGTTCGGTTCCGCTTCTTAAAAAAACTATTTGGTTCCATAATAAAAAAAAAAAAATTATTGGTTTATGGTTCGGTTTGATTTTCTTGGAACCAGAACCAAATGGAACCACGTTCAGCCCTAATAAAAACCTATAATAAAAATTGAAGTTATATATAAGATGGTAACAAAATAGATTATCCTCCATTTTATGTGCTATTTAAGAAATTTTGCCTTTTAGCATTGTTTTGGACGCGAAAATGGAATTATGTAAGAATTCTATATGGGAAAATTACATAATTCCAGGGATTTAAAGATTGGAATTCAAAAATCAGGGACCAAATTTCATTTTTCAAAAAGCAGGTGATATATAAAAACCTAACCCTAAATTTTCACTCAATACCCCCTCTCTTTCTCTCGCGTCCTCTCCCTAACCTTTCCCTCTCTCTCTCTGTAAATCGCCCACCGTCGAAGACCACCACCCACATCAACAATCGTTGGTGCCAGTGCTACTATAATGAAGATGCGGTGTTGCTGTAATGAAGAGGCAATGTAGATCCACCCACTCAGGCTAGTTGTTATAATGAAGAGGAGAAGGAGATCCACCCACTCCATCAGGCAGACGCCGCCGTGGTGTTGCTGTAATGAAGAGGCGAAGCAGAAGCAGCATTGGGGTAGGTGGGTTTGAATGGTGTTTTGTGCATAGTGGTGATGGTGTTTATGTGGTGGTGGCCATTTTTTGGTGGTAGATCTGGTGGGTGTGTATGCAATGTGGTGTTGTTTTGGGAATGGTGGTGGTGGTGAATGGTGTTTTGGCGGTGGTGGTGAATGGTGTTTTGGCGGTGGTGTCCTCTCTCTCTCTGAATGGCAGCGTTGACGCTGCTGTGAACGATGATGCGCCGACTGATGTCGAAAACGGCTCTGGGCGCAGTAGCAGTTCATCGTCGCTGCAGTGGCAGTTCGTGCGCAGTAGTTCATCGTCGCTGTGCACGGTGCTGTGGCGCGGTGGTTGGCTTGGGCACGGTGCTGTGGCTTACGTGACCACAAAATGTGACCTGTTAAATATCAATAAAGTGATAAACTGTAACTTACGTGACCCATAGATAAAATGTGACCCGTAATTTGAATGATATGTGACTTCGAAATAATATGTAACCTACAAATTTTTTTATCTGTGACCTATAAAATTTTTGATATGTGACCACGAAATAACATGTGACAAATTGATTTGACGATATGTGACTAGTAAATAAATCTGTGACTTATAATTATGAATTTGTGACCATTAATTACAAAATGTGACTTTTTATCTTTATTTAATAAATATTTTTAATTAATTAAATTCATATCTGATTTTTGAATTTTCAAACTATTTACCTTATTTTTGATTTGTGGTAAAGAATACACCTTACATATGAACTTTTCCCATTCTATATTGTACGCCACGAAACTCCCACTTGATATTAACTTTTGAGATTAATTGTTTCAAATGCATTCAAGTTTTGGCAAGTAAAAAAGTAGCTTTCGAAGACAATTATTATTGGAATTGTCTCGTAAAGTTTCTTTAAAAAATAAGAACTACGCGTATTTACAAAACATTTCATTTAGACCACCGATTCAGTTGTGACACTCATTTCTGTTGACCTATGGTTGATCATGACCTTAATGTTTTGATTATAATAAACAAGTCCATCTTGTTTACTAACAAATTGAATTGGATGTTTAAGTCTTCAAAGTTATAAAGATTATTATTCACACTCAAATGAAGTACAAGTGAAGGTTAAACGAGCATTCAAGACAAATAATTCGAGATACAAGTCAAAAAGAGGCTCGAAGAGATCAAGAACATTGAAGATAGAGTTATTTATCGAACCTCATTTATATATATAAAGGTAGAACTCGTCAATGTTTAGCAAGTGCATAAAGCTCAAGTATTTCTTATAAATTTATCACTTGCATAAATTGTTTTGACATGAGAATAATCTTGGAAAAATGAACATTTGTAATATATCAAAAACCTTGAAAAATCATTTTCAAACGTCCCTCAAAAGATCGCACTTCTACTTTCAATTAAAAAGTTATACTCCGATTTTCAATCTCATATTGGGACAGATTTTTGACCCGAAAGATGATCTAATTTGAAAATGATTTCTGAAGCAAAGTTGTAACCGTTTGAGTTAGCTTTCCAACCCAGTTTGAATAATCTTAATCAGATATCGGGAGAAAACGATATGAGCAAAATATTGAAAGCTGTCTAGCGTAAGACTATCGTATCGGACGTCCGATACGATTTTATCGGACGTCCGGTAAAATTGATTTTTGGTCACAACGGTCAAATTTCAAAGGTCTTATTTTCTGACAAAAAATAACGGCTAAAATGACCGTTGAGTTTTTACCGGACATCCGGTAAGAGTCGTCTAGTACGGCAGAAATTTGACAGATTTTCATCTATAAATACTCACTCTTTTTACATTCAATTTGTATAACTTTAGAGAGAAAATTGAGAGAGCTATTTATTGAAAATCTTTGAGCTTAACTTGTTTTTAAATTCTATCTCATTTACAAAGAAATTCTTGATTGATCCAAACTAGTTTTATCTATTTCATCAAGAATTAAATTTTGCAAAGAAACTTTTCAATCTCATCTATTTTCTAAATCTTGATAAAAGTTTTCTTTGCCAACACTTATATTGAAGTGTAAATCTCTCCTCATACTTAACTTGTGTTATTTTGTTAAGAGAGATTATAGGTTGAAAACTTTGATAACAATACAAACTATTTCATCATCTATCTTTTATCAAAGTTTACAACATCAACACTTGAGCTTAATTCATTTGCTATCTATTAAAGTGTTTGCCTCTTTTCTTCTTGTACTCAACCTTGATTTTATCATTCGATAAGAAGAGAAGATTTGTATTGTAAAATTCATTTGAATTGTGGGTCGGTTGTAGTCCCTTAAAGATCAATGTTGTATAAGGTTTGGTGTGCCTTGTTGTAAGTCTTCGTGTGGGTCATATCGAGGTCCCGTAAAGCTCGGTAGCGTGGGTCGTGTTGAGGTCCCGAAAAGCTCAACGTTGTAAAAGGATCGGTACTCCTTGTTTATAAGTTACCATTTTAATTTACTGCATTTGACCTTGCTCGTGATGGAGAACTTGGTAACGGGGACGTAGATCATTGCATTGGATCGAACCCCATTAAATTGATTTGTTATCTTTACATTATTACACTTTACTTTACATTGTTATTTACTTTGTGCAATATTCATACTTGAATTGAGAAATTATATTTGCATATTTACTTGTTGTATTATATTTTGCAATTATATCTTGTGTGTTGAATTATTTTGAGACTAAGTGTCGAAAAAGTTTTGAAAACCAATTCACCCCCCTCTTGGTTAGTTATTCTTAGGCTAACAATTTCAACACAAAAATCCTATGTATAGTCCAAGTCATTAAATCATTAGGAATTCTTGTGGATAAGTAGAATGACCAATTAAAAATTGAACGTCAAATCGAATAAATAATGAATTTCAATATGAGACAATGACCTAAATGAAATGTTTTGTGACGTTCAATCATGAGGATGAAACAAATTAAAGTTCAGTAGCCAATATGAAAGTATAAAATAGAGTGGACATTAGTTAAATTAACCTTATTTATAAATGGATTATAACATAAATAAATTTAGTTATTTAGATTGTTAATTCATCGTACTTAAATACACCTAAAATGTGTGGGGTTTGAATCTCGAAAGGGACGGCCCAAGCAAAGTGTCAAATACTAGCAATCAAGGCAGGTGGTCGAGTAATGCGAATGTCATCTTGGAGTGGGCCGCCATGGAAGTTGGACTTGAGGCTGGGGGGTATTGTTAGGATCTAAAAGGTACGAGATTCCAATCCCCACAAGCCTGGACTTTTGGGAAAGATGGTTGGGTCCCCGTTTGTGTGTGTGTGCGCGTATATATATTCCGGAGGTTTTTTGACTTGTGAAAATGATTGGCAACAAAATAATAGTTTTCTATTTTACTTCTCGTAAACATGATAATGATTTTAATAGAGTATATGGTCCACTAAATATTATGGTCATATATATTGGTACTAGGTACAATACAGATCGAATAAATTTCTGAATTTGATTATTACAATTTTATAGAACATCACCTGCCACATAGATTGATAATAATCTTTAATGAAAAAAAAATATTATTTGTCCACAAAGGCACAAATTATAATTCCTAGAAGACTTGTGTCGCACAATTCCATATTTTGGAAGTGATTATACATATTTTAAATTATAAATAGATAAAAAATAATTGTAGATAACCGATAGGGATGACAACGGGACGGGTATGGGATGAGTTGCTCATTCCCATCCCTATCCCGTCGGGTATATATGTTACTTTATCCCTTCCACATATCTGATTAAAGAGGGACAGGAGGGGAAGGGATCAGAGCGGGGCGAGGTACTGAACGTGCCCCATTTATCACCGTTTATTTGTTTTTATTCATTTTATTTTTTGCTTTTTTAGTCTTTAGTTAGTAAATATTATTACTTTTTTTTTTCTCAATTATGATGATAAATCTTTTATTTTTGGTTGATAAAAAAATTGAATTTGAAATTAATTTTAAATGGAAAGGATAGCTGGTCGGGGACTATATTTCCCATCCCTGTAACGTTTACTCAGTTTGGAGGGTAATGCCCTACCCATTCAGGGCGGAGTCGAGAGTATCGGGTTGAATGTGCTTTTTTTTGCCATCCCTAATAAGCAAATATAATATTTATAGATTCAGAAAAGAGAAACTTACCCCAAACATTACCTTTTAACTTTCCATTTCCATTTCAATAATCAGGCAGTATTATTATTCTTTCCAAAATTAGCTATAGCCCACCTACTCCACCCGATTCCACACCACAACCCACCAAAGCTAACCCTAATTCATGAGAAAAATTCATAAATAAGGTGTATACTTTACACCAAATCAAAAATCAGGTTTATAGTTTAAAAATTCAAAAATCAGGTTTTATTTATTTATTTATGAAATAATAAACTATTAAATCAATTTATTATTAAATATTTAATTCTAATATAATATAATTAACACATCCTACATGTACCACCTATACCACTCCGGGGAGTATTTCATCAACCATTCCGACCACCACTCTTCTCCGACGACTGTTCCGACGACTGTTCCGACGACTGCTCCGATTTCGAGAATTATTCCGGCGACTATTTTTTGTGACCATTCTGGTCACATATTTACAATTTACGGTCACAATTCAAAAATTTTATAGGTCACAATTAATTCGTTGACCACAGATCAAAATTTATAGGTCACACAATCACAAATTTTCAAATTAATTGGTCACATATTTTTTTACGGTCACAGATTATATAATTTTTAGGTCACAGATAAAAAATGGTTAATTTCATTGGTCACATATTTTCAAATTTGTTGGTCACAGATTATTTTTCAGTCACATATTGTCAAATTTTTAGGTCACAGTTAAATACTTGGTCACATACCACTAGCACTACTTCAGCCGCCACCACCCACCTAAAACCCCTTAACAACACAAAAACACAGCACAACCACACCCAATCACCACAATAACACCACAACCGCACCCAACCACAATAACACCAGACTCAACCACAATAACACCAGACTCAAGCACACAGACTCAACCACAATAACACCACAACTGCACCCATCCCCTCTTCAAAGGGGCGAAAATCGGAGATTTATTTCTCAATTTCCTATTCTCTCTTAATTACTCATAAGTTAAATGAAAAATAAGCAAAAAATACCAAAAATAAGTAGAAATCTATATCAAACTTGAACACTTCTACTGCAACTGTTTATAGTATTTTGATTGAATTCTTGAACGAAACCCTAAAAATTCATCAGTTGGTGATTCAACAGTGAATATGAAATTGTAAGTCCAATTTGGCATCCTCAGTCCGGATGAAATCGTAAGTCCCCATTTCTCTAGGATTTCTCTTTGACTTCCCCAAAATCTGTGTCGCTTTAATTATTGATTATTGAAATTTATTTGGTCCCGGCAAAGTCAAATGTCTGTGCTCCACATAGAGCACAGTGAGATGACGGAAAGAGGTAAGCCGAAACCGGGGGCTTGAGTGACCCTCGTCTGGGGACCATTGATTGGAAGATGAAATGCGAGATACTATTTATAGATGGAGACACTGACGCTGCTGCTATTCGCAGGAGAGGGAAGGGAGATGGGGATGGAGGAGGATGCGACAGGCGGCGGCGGTCGATGGGCCGGTTATGGAAAGAGGAGAGGGTGAGAGAAGTATGGATTGAAAATGAATTAGGGTTTGAAATATTAGTATTATAATATTATTTAAATATTTAATTCATACCTAATTTTTGATTAGATAAAACTTATACCTGAATTTTGAATTAGGAAGTTTAAACCACTGGTTTTTTGTAATTTCCTCCTAATTCATTTCCCTAAACCAAAAGGTTAAAATCCATCTACTTATGTAATTCTTATAAATTCACTAGTTTTTGAGAATGTCTAGATTTTAAACGATTTTATTGAAACTCATTAAAATCTCGATTGGAAATACTTAGATTTTAATAGATTTCATTAAAATTTATTAAAATCTCAATTGGGTACAACTCAATTTAAAAAACTTTTAAAATTCATTAAAATTTCAATTGAGGATACTCCTTAAATTACTTTATTTTCAAAACCTAGAACTTATCAAATTAAATAACCGCAAGAATCTACCTCTACTTTAGTTTCTATTCTCAAATCATAGGTTGACAATATTATTCATTCCCAAAAATGGAAAAAAAAAATCAAGACCAAAATAACAGTCAAGGAAGTATTCAAAGAGCAAGAAAAACTGAACCAAACAACCACGTAAATTAACGAAACAAAAATATGTTCAATCAAAGTGGTGGGGGACGGGAAGAGGAAGTGGAAGATGAAGCGTGTACGTACCCTCCTATCGGAAATGAAATACTGCAAAATATATAATTTTTTTTTATTGAAAAGTTTGATAGATGTTGAAACTTATATAAGGTTTAATTCTTTGGAAAGGGGTAATGAAAAAATTATTATATATAAAAAATCAAGAATCAGATTGCTTAATTACCTTTACAAATTACAGCAATCCACACGGAATAATAATGTGTACGTTACAAATGCCAACACAACATGCAGAGGAAAACTTACCTTAAAGGAAAAGCCACTGAGCCAGGCTCAGTGACCAAGTAAAAACAGGGGGCGCCACTTTGCGCCCCCCTATTGGAGAGGGAGAGGGAGGGGGAAGGGGGGCTGCCGGTCCTGTTTTACTTGGTCACTAAGCCTGGCTCAGTAGACAAGCCTAGCTCAGTAGACCGGTCCTACCTTAAAACACTAGCTAAATTAGTATACGTTACAAATTCCTAATTCCATTTTTCACTTTTCACTTTTTATTTTTATTTTTTATTCCGGATATGTAGTAAAAATGATCAAACATTAATAAGCATAAATAACACATAATTGCTAATGATACTATATTGGTATTCAAATCTTCCATTTCTGGACTAAAAAAGATTACACACTATTGGTATTCAAAATCTAAACACCACATGTTAAGGAAACCCTAACTTTGTACCTCAAATCTCTCATTTCCTCTGTTGATCGAAACCTACATTTCTCCGAAATCTGAAAATTCTCACCAAAAAATGGACACGCCCAGAAAGAAACAATGGAGAACACGTCTCCAGTTGCCCATTAAAATCGACTTGGCCACAACTCCATTTCACAGAGTTATACGATCAGTCATAAAGATCTATTTGCTGAAGATGAAAACCGTTGTTTAAGAGTGCACCAAAATCATTGTCGACTGAACATTTCATATGCCAAGAATTGTACAGAGTATCGCAAAATGGAAAAAGGGTGATCGAAGCTGTGAATTTGATGTCTGACACGACCAAGAAGAAAGAAAGAAAAGCTTCTACATAATTCACAGTATTTAATCTTTAAAAATATATAATTTTTTTATATATTTGCAAAATCATATTTTTATAGGTTTTTTTTTCTTTACAATTTTTTGAAGAAATACATTAATTTGAACCACATTTGTTGCTTTTTGTCTCTCGTTAAAGTCCATTTTTTAGGTATATAATGTTAGAATTATAATGTTAGAATTTGGTTTAGGGAATGAAAATAAAATTTAGTGAAGTATTGAAAAGTGACTTTCGTGTCAACTTTACTCAAATATTCAGACTTAATCCGATAGTCAAATCATGAATATAAATAGACTAACTTGTTCTACTCGTCCAGTAGATCGTCATGATATATTTGAAATCTCAAAACCAACTCTGAATGAACGAGAATTTGTGATCCAAAGTTAGATAGAAAAGAGAAAACACGGGCAGGAAAATGGCCAACTCCAGAGCTGCCTACCGCTTGAGCTTGAGCGAGCAAAAAGCGAATGAGAGAAGCTCTAAGAAAATGTGTCACTATCTCGCTCGAATGAGAAACTAACAACACACTAGCGACAAAAAGGGATGCTTCCCTTTTTGAATGTTGTCGAGTGCGTGACACTTCACTCACAACCCTTCCTCTTCTATATAGGATCCTTTGGACGTCCATTATGCATCCCATATCATTTTACATTGATCATTACATCAAAACTCTTACAAAATACTCTCCAAAAATCATTCCAAACCCATTTTCTTGTAGAGGAAAATTTTTGTTCTAAGTTTTTTGTGGTTTGAAGTGGTTCTACCACAAGTTGTATAAGTTGTTTCTTGGGAGACAAGTGCCGTAGTCCATTAGCACCGTTGTGAGACAATATTGTCTTAAGGAGAAAGTGTTTTTCACTTGCTTGGATTTAGATCTTCGTTTTATTTTTTTTTCTTACTTTATTTTTTTCCTTTTTCCTAGAATTTAATTATACCTCTACAAATTAAATATTATCTTTGTCTAAACAATCATTTACATATACTATCGATCCAACATATAAAACCCAAAGTTTTGATTTACAATTTATGATTCCCATCAGTTGTCACCAATGAGAATTTGATATATCCGAATATTTTTGTATGTTTTTTAATGTTATTTCAGTTCAACACCTACATTGCACCAAAACCTCTATTTTTAAATACATTTTACATTTCTTCATTTTTATCATATTTCCAAACCTTAGGTAACCAATATTGTTAGTTTGACGTTTCTAGCAATTTCAAGGCAAGTACTCCATGGGGTTTTATTTATTTTATTTTTTGTTTGTAGTGCATAGGCTTCTCAAATGTGACCTTGTTCCCAAAGCTTTTAGATAACAAGGTTCATTCTAAAATTTTATAGCATGACATGGTACTCAATGCTAAGATAACATTTTACGTGGACTACACAGTTTCAGCATCGATACAACGACAGAAAGATTGTATCGGTAAATTGCCCGAATTTTATAGATCGATGGAAATAATTTATGTTGTTATTATATTTGCGTTTGAGGATTGCACGGGATTATATGTACATGTTCTGTTAGATATCCATCTTTGAATGATTGATTGTGTTTCGCGCGGAAAGTTGGCCCTCACTAACAATTAAAAAAGGGGTTCAGACGATTGTGTAAGAAATGAACCTCTTGAGACAAAATTCCAAAAATGGGTGTTTTATTAACGAAGATCTACAATTAGTGAGAAAACGAAATGCCTCCAAGGGGCGCAAGCACACATAACACTTGAAGGTTAAATGCGATAAAAGTAAAGATAATGAAAATTACATAGTCTCCGTTCGAGAGTGTTTGATTCGGAGTCCCTTCTATGCCTTTTTTTTATACTCATTGGAAAGTTGTTGTAGAATTGCCTGGAACTGTTGGCCATCCTGCAACTACCCATGTTTTTTTATCATGGCTGACTTGTCATGAAACTTCCATTTCTAACTACTGTCATTACCTCCACCATTGAACTGCTGATAATCGGGGCTTCCGGATCGTGGGGCATGATGAGATTGCCCTTTAATTGCTTTGGTAACCGTTACTTGAAATAGCAATGTGTTCGAATTCTGGGCGTTCCGTAAGCTTGGCCGATGATAACGCTGTTACCCTGAGTATCAATAAAATGTTGTACTCGCCTAGAGATTGGGTGTCTTGTAGACTTGGGCGATAATGGGCCTCCATTGCACAGCTCTGCCTTGGGCATTTTACATGGTTTTCCTTAGGCTTATCCCTTGGATCTCCTATTTGGGGTTTCGCTTCTTGGGCCATTTAATTTGGCCACATTTTTATGCGTCAACAATTACCCCCCAATATGGCAAAATTAATATCGATTATTAATCTTCTGCCATATTCATTCTTTGTATTCCTCGCTACATTCAAAATCCTAGAAAAGAGAGGGGTATCCACATTGTTATCTTTGCTTGGCGGTGACCTTCCACATTCCAAACATGTGAAATAATACGTTACTCCTATAAACCTCAGAACATGCCATTCCTTCGCGCCATTACACCCACGTTCGCATCCTTACGTCTTTCCAAAGGATACCGTTCATCTTCTTGGCTTTTCATTCAAGCATTTTCATTTCTACACCCTCAGAATGATTGAAATCCTTAGTAAATGGCAACTCCAGAGAACTTTCTTAGTTTCGAGGAATATCAAGAACTTCTCACCAGACCGTACATAGCTCTGGTTTACCTTTCATCATCTAACTCTGACCACAACGAGTTTTATCTGGGCCCATCATTCAATGATGTTGATTTTGTGGGCCAAGCTGCGGTGGGCCAGTTGTTTCCCTGTACTCACGGTCCTTCATTTCTGAATCCTTTTCCATTAAAGTCAATCATGGAGCGAGGTATTCGTACTTGGCCCAAATCTGATGTTATTTTTTTCTTTTGGCATGCACGTATGGTAAAACATGGCCATACCAAAGCAATTTTTGATCGCGCTAAAATTTCTTATTTATTGGAAATTACTCTTCATCCCCCAACTTATGATCTCGTGCTTTTTCCCATAGCTTTGAGTTTTTGGTCTTCTGAGTATAATACCTTTATCTTCCTCCCTGGCCCTATGTCTGTTACTTTAAGGAATGTTGGTGCTTTAGTCAATCTTTCGCCCCTAGGCAAACTATCTCCCCTACCATCTTGGTAACTGGAGCTGCCCCAAAATTTGACAAGAAGCTTACTGATTCTTATTCGGCCATGTAAGCACTCTATAATAATACTAGTGCTGAACCTACTCATGCTGAGCACGTGGCGTTCCTCCAAATCTGGTTTTGTAAATATGTTCTCTGTGTTCCCAACATGAAACCTTCCATGTCTTACTTGCCCATAGCTCATGAGTTAGCACGTGGTAGGCCATTGAATCTCTACTCGTTATTCTTAGCTGCCTTTTATAGAGGCATGACTTCTCTCCAATCCCAACTGCGGAGTGGTGCATCTCTTACTGGTAGTGGGCCTCATTGGCTTGCTCAATTGTGGTTGAGAGCCTATTTTCCACAACTTGGTGCTTTCCCCACTCCTCCTAGGTTAGTTAGTTGTTATGGGTTATTCATCAATCAACTTAGCACTGTAAAGATGTCCGACAGGGAGGTTTTCACATTCTTTTATACCTTGGGGTTCAATCCCTTCATTTTTTCCTTTCTCTGCTTAGCAAATTCCAATTTATGTACAAACCCCTTCTACTATGAGTGATGCAAGCGCTGTTTTGACCATTTAGGTTCAATTCTTAATTGGAAGAGAAATGTGCCATGATATCTTGACTGGAACCAATACCAAGGCTGGGGTTGAGATATATACTCCCTAGTGTTTTGCTCGCCAGTTGGGTTTTGGCCAAACTTGGCCTGTTCCTCCATACTTCTCTAAAAGTTTGACAGACCGTTTCCATACCATTACCAAAATAGAAGCACATGCCATTGATGCCCGCAATGCCACTTTAACCCAAGGCTTCTCCATAGCTCTTTTCAACTCCACATTTGTTACTCGTCCTGTTTTTGATCGCCTCTGGCCATCAGTGAAACATAGATTGTTTGCGATTGATGTTAACCGTGTTTTCCACTCGCTAGAGAGTCCAGGGCCTTTTTCTGTTTCTCCTACTCCTACTCCCATTCTTGCTACTCCTATATCTGCTAGGGTCCTTATTTCTCCTTCGAGATCCCCTTCTGCTCGTATCAAACGCGCTGTAACAAATCCTACTCCATCTAGCTCCTTTTCTGCCCAAATTAAAATAGCTAAGGATACTTCCAGCCGTAAATGGCTAGCTTCCGTTTCACTTAATTTGCCTGATGATGATGATGATGATGATGATATTCCTCTTGTTGCCAAGAGAAAGGTATTTAACTCTATTTTCTCATGCGAAGCTTGTCTATTTGTGAGAAATCCTTCATGTGTTAACGAGTTGTTTAAATTTTTCAGAAAAGTTCAACTTCACATTTGAAGACT
>CM032640.1:20756004-20951391 GCA_019097785.1 Fraxinus excelsior
GATGAAATGTTGAAGTTTAAGCACCATAAAAGTGGTTCCAACATACATAGTATGAAAGTGCTAAAAAAATCTAAAGCTCCGAAGGATGCGATGGAGGAAAAAGTTCGTCGAGCTTAGCATCGAGTACTCCCTGTTGACAGGGGCGGATCCAGCACCCGGCCAGCCCCCGCGGCCGCCCGGGCTGAATCCGCCGGAACAAAGGTTTTTTTTTTTTTTTTTGACAAAAGATGAACTTTCAGGTTATATTTCTGGAATTCATTTCACTTTCAAAGATGCGTTGTAGCTCAGTTGGTTACTTGTTGCTTTTTTACGTTGTAGATCTCAGGTTCGAATCCCTCCACCCTAGTTGTTTGAAAAATATTTTTAGTTCTACTATTTTTACTAAAATTAATGCAATAGTTGGGGTTAGATAAGATTCGAACTTGTGACCTTGTGCTAGGTTAGAGAAGGTTTGACCATCATGGCACTTCTTAATGTTAACAAAAAATTTAGCAAAATAATATTTGTTAAGTTGGACGATTTAATGCAATTGTAATTGTAAATATTCAAACCCGTGATCTTTCCTTTGAATTATAAAAACTTGGCCACAATGTCATTTGGTAAACACTATTTATTTTAGCAGAATTATATATGTTTAATATATTTAATTAGTTAACTTACTTTAATTTATTACTTTTTTATTTTATTTAAATATTTTTCTTTGACTAATTTATGGAGTGGAAAATTTTGTGAATTTCTGAATTAGAGAAATTGTGAATTAGTTAATTGGTAAATTTAGGGATTTAAAAATTTGTTAATTGGGGAATTTGTGATTTGAAAATTTTAGGAATTTGTACGGAGATTCCAATTATCTAAGTGTACAGTTATGAAGTGAAGTTCTATTATTTATTTTTCTTTTGGGTTGTATTGGATTATATTTTAATATTATATCATTAATACGTTTTAGTGTATTTATATATTAATCGAACAATTTTTAATATTATTTAATTAAAAATTAATAATCAATATCGTCATTCCTGTCATTGCGGTCAACAGTCAATGATTGTCGGCCGCCCGGGCTGAACTTCAGGGCTGGATTCGCCCCTGCCTGTTGAGCATTGAGTGCCTCATGTTGATTTAGCACTCGTGAAGAACCTGACAAGTCCATCAATGGATGAGGTAAGTTTATGGTAAATCATATTTTTTGTAAAATTATTTCATAAGCCGGATATGCATTTTTTAAAAGTGGGAATGGACACCCAACCCATGGTTTCAAAATATTTCTCGATGTGAAAGGAATGAGCTACAAATGTAAAAAAAGAAAAGTCAACATTCTTACCTATGAGAATGGGAGATTTGTCAAAGGCGTTAGCCGGCAAAGGTGATTCTTCATTCGATGAAAGAGTAGATAGCCTCTTTGCCCTTCTTGATTTCTTACCCGACATCTTGACCTTGGCATTATGAAAATTTATAGAAAAATGCGGAATAGAAAGCTAGGGCACAGTCGTCCATCGAGGAAGAAGAATTGGAGGTTGTGGTAAATAAAAAAAAAGGAGATTTGAAGTAAAAAAGTGATGAGTTTTTGAAATCTTAAGGAGATTTCGAAGACTAATGGTCGATATAGTGAGTTTTGGAATGGATCTATGGAGATGATGAAGAAAAGTGAGAGAAATTGGTGAGAAATGAAGGTTTGAGCCTTTTTAAAAACTGAAAATTACGACAGTTGACTAGTTGGCATAGGCGGTCGATAAAGAAAAAATGAGGCCTCGATTTCTATGATCTCAACGGACCAGCTTCGATCGATTGATCGATAGTTGTCCGATGCTTTTTTATTTTAAAAAAAGGTTTTGAACCATACTTAGATCAAATTTGCAATAAATCTCAAATAATAGCACATGTAGAAATTAATCATGTAAGAACACATCATATGAATTTAACTTAGCAATGTACCTCACATTCATCAATAATGTCCAAATATTTTCGAATATATGAGAATCTATGGAGTGCTAGAGGTTTCATAAAACTGTCGCAATTGATTTTCAATGTTTACAAATTCTAACACAATATCTCCCTTTGTGCATGATCTCGTAGAAAGTGGTGTCTATTCTCAATATGCTTTTTTCGAGAATATACAATTGTATTTTTTGATAAGTTTATGGTACTATTATTATCACACATGATAATTATATGATCGAATGATAAATGATAATCGCCAAGTGTTTGTTTCTTCCATAAAATTTGAGTACAACATCTAATGGTCGAGATATATTCGGTTTTGATAGTAGACAATGTAACAAAAATTTATTTTTTACTAAACCATGATACAAGTGCAAAGTCTAGAAAGTGACATGTCCCACTAGTGTTCTTACGATCAATTGTGCACCCGACCCAATCAACATTTGAATAAATAAGTAAATCAATGTGGGTGCCATTTGCATACCAAAGCCATGTAGGTCCGACACTCCTATATAGGGCTAGGGCTATGAGCATGGGAATTGTGTTGTTGGTCATAGGACAAAGAGGTATTTGGTGTTATTGGATTGATGATCAAAAATAAAAGCAACATGTGTAGCTGACCAATTTCAAGGGATGAGCTACTAGGCACGGAATGGAGAGTGTGCTCTATTTGAGGACATATGTAGGGATGGCAACGGGTTGGGGTGGGGCCGCCCCCGACCCGCCAAGAAATTCCCCGCCCAGTTACCCGTTTAAGGCAAGGCGGGGCAGGTAGGGGCCCTTATCCCGTTTACCGCCCCGTTTAATTTTTTTTTTTTTATTTAAGTTTTTGATAATTTATATTATTTCTCTCATTCATTAGATTGAGACAAATAATTTTAGTTTCCATTTTCTATTAAAATTAATAAAATTTTCCATTTAAAGTATTGAATTCTTTAAAAAAAATATAAAAAATTTTAAAAATATTAAACGGGGCGGGGCGCCCGTTACCCGTCCCTGCCCCGGAGCAAAATTCCCCGTCCCGAATACCCGATTAAGCGGGTAATCCCCGTCCTGTTCGGGGCGGGGTCCCGCGGGTATCGAGTTTGTCGAGTTTTTTCTGCTATCCTTAGGCATATGATTGATCTAAAGATTCATGGGAGCAAGACCAAGCCATACTGAGAGAGATATAACCTATTCGTTTGTTTTTTTTTTTAAATAACTGTTTTTATTTTTATTTGTTAATGCACAATAATATATTTAGAAACGAAATTTAGGATGATACAAGATATTGTGGTATTTCATATATTAGTATGATATGTTAACGTCTTGGACAAATAAATTTTAAAATTGCGATTATACTAAAAAAATTGTCATGAGAATTCAATTAAAATATTTTGTTTGTGGATTTTATATAATAAATAAGTATTTTTTATTCAAACAATTTTACATATGTACAATAATAAATCAAAATCAATTTTCTAGTTATGATGTCAAATAGCAATTTAATGTTGACATTTTTGTTTTTTTCCTTTTTTGTTTTTTTTTACTACTAAAAACTCGTCAACTGTTTGGTACCTGCTCTTTTGGAAAAGTTCTATAGATAAAAACTCTGCTCATAATTTCCCAGCCAAACGGATCGTAAGACAAATTTACTTTTATTCCTAAAAATCATATATTTTAACTTCTTTTAGGCTATATCACAGTGCTTAGATAGGAATGCCCAAAGCTCAACTGAGGTGCATCAATGAAAGATAAATATACAAAGATAGATATACTGATTGCTCATCTTTGTTTTTGGTCCTTATTTTTACCTGTATATTTCATGAAACTCACGACTTCTCTCAACTTTTAAACAACACATTTCATGAACTCTTATTAGAATTCATAAAAAATCTGATTTTTAGCTACAGGAGCTAAATATACAATGGTATCACACAAATAGTTATGCGAAAAAATCGAAAACACAATTCAAAATCCAAATCTTTTAGAGCTAAGAACATCTCTAATGGTGGTGTAAAATTGGGTGTGAAATTGATTTCTTCAAAACCACTTTTACATCTCATTTATATTCCGTTTGATCTCAATTCAAATTTTGCTACAATTGAAAGATTTAAATTTACTTTTTGCATCTTGTGAATGTAAAAAGATGTAAACATTTTTTGCCATAAAATACAACTTCCATTTCCTTTGCATCTCTTTATTGAAAAGATTCTCGATCACTTTTGAGATCTAAATTATTTTATATCACCATTGGAGATTACTTTAAGAGTATAATTGAGAGAAATAAATCTTATTACGACTGAGAACAATATTTTTAAACTATTTTATTTTGCGAGTTTATAAGTTTCTTAGTAGGAGAAGCTTCTCACAAGCCTTGACTTCAACAACATTAATAATCAAAAAGTAAAATCTTGACGATTAGATGATTGCTGCATTTTACTTTTAATATACTTTGTAATATCATTTGTTAACATTTATCTTGAAATTAACTGTTAGGGTCCGTTTGATACGCCGTGAATTCCATGGATGTTTTCTATTTTCTCACTTTTTAGCTGTTTGATGCGTCTTCTTTTCCAGGGAATTCGTTTTCCACCTATTTTCTAGGTACAATCATTTGATGCACAAAAGCTTGATTTTGTTTTCCCACCTATTAGGTGGGAAAACATTTTTCACCTTTTTTTTTTTTTTTTAGCAATAACAACAAATTCTATCAACTATTGCAAAAATGATTTTCACTTTTGTTGACAATTTTTATACAAAACAAAGTCAAACGAATATGATATTTTTTTCTAATTGTTTAAATTTTTTTTTTTACTTTTTGGTAATTGGAACAAATTCTAGACTCAGTGGTAGAAAAAATTATCATTTTAATGGACAATTTTCATAAAAAATGAAGTTAAACGGACACCAAACTTTCAACATTTTCCAGGTGGAAAATTATACAAATGAAACACAATTAATTACAATTCCCAGTAAAACAAATTCTAGGCATTTCAATTCCCTGGAATTCATTTTCTTTCCACCCATTTTCCACCTTTGCAATCAAACGGACCCTTACTCATTTTGAATTATTGATATTTATTTATTAAGGTATTTATTTATTTATTAACGGACCCTTACTCAAACTTAATATTTATTTATTAAGGTATTTGTCTTTTTTTTTTTTTTCTCCCTGAAACATTAGTTTTAGATGGTTTTTGACTTGTGAAAATGATTGGCAAGTTGAAGATAAAATATAGAAAATCTTGATCTGACTGCAAAGTAGGTTAGACAAAATGAAGCGAGAAAGAAGATTCATGCACTCTAGAACAAGAGGATATCGTGGGCTTTCCAACGGTATTCGAAATCGACAGTTTTAGTGGTCGAAAGTTGCCGAAAAATTGCCTCAAACTTGCCCAAAAAATCTGAAAATCTGGGCAGATTTTCACAATTTTCGGTTGCCGACTTCGTGGGTTTATTCCGGCCGATTCACTTGGAGTTTTGGAGAGATTTTTGGTGGTAATTGAAGAGGACATCGTGGGCTTTCCAGTGGTATCCGAAATCGACGGTTTTGGTGGTCGGAAGTTGCCGAAATATTGCCTCAAACTTGGCCAAAAAATCTGAAAATTCAGTGACCGTTTTGAAATTTTCAGGTAACTTCAGTAACCATTTGTGAAATTAACCCGATTCTGTTTGTTTTTGAGATTATAATGAACTATCTTCTTTGTGTTTCAGTTTTGTGTTTAGGGATGGCTACGGGGCAGGTATGGGGCCAATCCCACCCCGTCTCGTCGGGTATTTTTATTACCATACCACATACCCATACTTGGTTAAAGCGGGGCGTGGTGGAATCGGAGCGGGGCGGGGCGGGGCCAATCTCTTGCCCCATTTATCACCCCATTTTTTTTTTGTCTTTAGTTAATAAATATTATTACTTTTTTACTAATTTGTTAAAAATAACTTATTTTCTCTTTAAAAATGATGATAAATTTATTATTTCAGTTCGATAAAAAACTTAAATTTGAAATTAATTTTAAATGAAGTGGGTAGCATGGCGGGAACTATGTTTCTTGTACCCGTTCCGTGTACCCGGTTAGGCGGGTAATCTCCGCTTGTTTCGAGGCGGGGCTCCACGGATATCGGGTTGAGCAGGTTTTATTGTCATCCTTATTTGTGTTTTGAGTGTTCATTTTGAAATTGTTGAAAATGTGTTCTTTTTGGCATTTTGAAAATTGTTTTGAAAACACAAAAAACGCGCTTTGAAAATTTTGACTTGATTATAAATGAAAACACCCAAAATGACAAATTTTTCATTTTGAGCTTTTTTTATAAATTTTTAACGTATTTTCAAAAATGCTTTTTCGAAAATAGGAAAGAGAACACGTTTTCACTATTTTGGAAAATCGAAAAAGAAAACGGCTTGAAAATGGTGAAGAGAACCGACCTTAAGTTGTTCAAACTTCATTTTTAATAATGTATTTAATTAAATTTGCTATTTTATTCATTTTTAACCATACAATTCAACCATCAATTTATAATCTCGAATAGCTTTGCCTAAAACTTTGCAAGTGGCTTAAAAAACTGGAAAGAAAAATATTTAAAGGAAACAGATTGCAAATAAAGGAAGACAAAGAATGTGGAGATAATTAAGTACTCAAATCAATAATTTTCTTATCAATATTATTACAACCATTTTCTTCTTTCTAGAAAAGTAATGTTATTCATCTCTAGTGGATTACAATTCCAGTTTAGGTGGTTCTAAATGATAGGTTAAATGAAAAGTGAAATTAAATGACTTATTTAATTTCACCTATCATTTAATGCCACATTAACGCCACCTAGACTATGTTTGTAACTTCAGTAAAGATGAAAAGTATTACTCTTTCTAGAAACTAATCAAGCCGGCTTCTTCAAACCCTGCACATAACAATACAATTTGAATTCTTGTTAGTAACGAAAGCAATAAAATGCAGAAAAATAATTTAAATAATTGACTTTAAATTTATCGATCGCGACTTTTAAATTAATTGCTTTATATATTTCAAATTCACGACCCTATACGAGTTACTAAGCAATTCTTCTAAAGAAAACACTTTTTTACCCTGCTTTTTCTTTACAATATGTCTTTACATGCTATTACAAAAAAAGAAAAAAGAAAAAAAGGCAACTAAAGAACTACTAGAAGAAAGTACGTTATCTAGAAAAGGAATTAAAAAAGATTATTTTTAAGCACGAATAAACATCTTCTTTGCTTTTGAACCATTTTTTATTCTGAAAAATAGATTTTGTAATAACGATTTTTTTGAGAATGTATGATTAAAAGATACTTGGATTTACGTGTAAAATTTATTTTATTGAAAGAATACGTGATTGAAAATGAGTTCATGACAAATAATTTTTTTTTCCCTTTAAAATATTTAGAGGAAGACTTGGATATTTGGCACCTTCCACGCACACAAGGAAATCTTTTTCTCACGTATCACTTAATGCAAGTTTATTATTCAGAAGAGACAAATCTTAGATATACTCACTGTTGAATTTCAATGTTCATGGATGTTGCAGGCGGATTTCCAATTGTACGAAATGCTGTATTTGATAGTACTATGGTGACTCCTTCCCTGGTTGGCCGAGAAACCGAAGTTTGAGCCCGATCAACTATCTTCACTTGAATTGTTTGTCCCGGAATGCAAGTGTTCGGCACGGCGGCGCTGATACATCTCACCAAGTATTGACGTCCACAAGAGGCGCCATTATCCCATATCCCTTCACCGGCGGCTGCAAACAGGTTGCTCGATGGGAATTGTGAAGCAACACTGCCGTAACACGCGGTGGCTGCATATAGACACAAATGCAGTTCTTGAATCAATGGCCAGTAAGATTAAATAGAAGAGTTGAATTCTATATTTTCAGTTAGAGGAGAACTTACGTGTATAAGGGGGATTGTATAGGCTGGCGGTGCCCACGTCAGCATGGGAGAAATCGCAGATGCAAACGAAGAAAAAGAAGAAGAACATCCATATAATGACTGGATTTGACATCCTATAAATTCAATGGGGAAATAAATCGCGTTATGTACAACGTTGATTACAAAATTATTTATATAGAAATTGAAATTGAAATTGCCTATTCAAAGTCAACTTAGATTTATTAGGTACAACTGATACTGCTGGTATGAAATCACTAGATATACCGAACAGGGGCGGCCAAGTTGATACAAAAGCTTAAATTTGAAGAACTAAAAGACGATGTAGAAAACTCGAGACAAAACAAAAAGAAACGAAAATAATAAAACAAATAATCTGTTTGGTTCCAATTAAAAATTTTAAGTCAAAATTAATAATAAATTTTAACCACACAATTAATGGAACTTGCAACTTTTCAACAACACATTTCATCAATTTCTATCAAAATTTATTAAAAATTTGATTTTAGTTTCTAACAAATGGACAAAATAAATAGGTCGACAATCAATTTCCTTTTTGCATGAGCATGAAGATACTTTTTTACCTAATTTGATTGCTTGTAATTCAAGAGAAAACTAAGACGTCTAGAAGCATTCCTTTTTGTAAACATTGAAAATACAAAAGGATCCAATAATTGATCATAAGCATATTTACATGGACGATTCGATACTCTATTATTGTTCTTTGATTCATAGAACATAAGTAAAAAGTAAAAAAAATTATAAAAGACAAAATAATACTGTTGACGATTTCTCAATTCAATTTACTATAAATGTAAATGCGAATTTAAGATCATGCATAGTGGGGATTAAAATCAGATTTTTAGTATATTTCGATAAAAGTTGATCAAATATGGGGTTAAAAAGTTTTGGATCACATGTAATGTGTGATTAAAATTAATTGTTGACTTTGATTTAGATTAAAATCTTAATTTTAATTTCTACCAAACATGACATAAAAATTGAAAATATACATCTCAAATACTATATAACCTAAAAGCTCCCAAATTTTGGTACTTAGTACATGATCAAAGCCTCAACTCCAAGATTCACAAAATAAAATTAGTAAATCAATAGTCACATAGTTGTTAAGTTGGAAACCTAATTAGTTAGTTACGAAGTTGATCCAGTCCAAATTAATAAGTCCCTGGAATGATCACCGGAATAGTTGTTAAGTTGTAACAATCACCGGAATAGTTGCTCGAATGATCACCGGAGAAGAGTGGTGACCAGAACGGTCGCCGGAATTATCCCCGGAACGATAGGGGTGGTAGAGGTGGGGTGAGTTAATTAATAAATATTTTTAATTAATAAATAATACTCAAGTTTTGCATTTTAAAACTTGATACTTGAAAATTGAATCGTGTCAAAGTTAGCACCTGAATTTTGAATTCTTCTCTATGTTTAAATGTTAAATGTAGCCCAGGTTTGACCCAGTTAAAAATCTGAACTAAAATTTAATAATTCATTTTAGTTATAAATTTTATCAGATTCACAAATTCTTAATTACATATTTCATTAATTTTTATTAAAATTTATTAAAAAAATATTTTTTTTTTTATCTAAATCAAACATGATCTTAATAATATCTAACAAGAATTAAAACTGAAAAAGTTTTAAAATCTTATTCATTGTTACATTAGTGTTTTCAATGCTACACATAAATATTGGCCGATAAGTACATCTAACAAAACAAAAGGGACTCATATCCCAGTTTGAATAGAGTAATCTATTTAGTACTTGTGATGTTTCAACAATTCAATAAATGATATTAAATGAGAACTATAATTAAACGAGTCAGACAATTCTGACTTTAATTGAACCTAGCACATATCATTATCTAAATTGATGTTATTGCATCAATAGTACTAGATAATATTACAATTATGCTACATGTACAAGAAAAACTTGACAAGATTTTTACAGAACAACATTTGAATAATGGCAGAAAATCATGTGTTTCTGCGAATAATTTCAATATTATTCGGTGTCTATAGTTGACTTGTCTCTATGATTGGGCCAAGTACTATTTCTAGAAGATCTATTGCTACATTTTTTCAAGCCTAAGAAAATAAAACAGAATCAAGACAAACCATGGGCACAATATTTGAAAAGTTAATTGAGGCTTTGATGAATTTTTAAAATATCGTAAATTTTGTAAATTTGAATAGATTTTCGCAAAATTCATAAGAACTTCACTAAAAATTGTGAGATTTTAAAAGAGTTTTTATATGTATTTTTGTGTTTGATATTCACACACGTCTTTTAAAATCCATCTACTAATGAAATTTTTATAAATTCACTAGTTATTGAGAATGCCTGGATTTTAAACGATTTTATTGAAATTCATAAAAATCTCGGTTGGAGATAACTAGATTTTAATGGATTTCATTAAAATTTATTAAAATCTCAATTGCGTACAACTCAATTTAGAAAGACTTTAAAATTCATTAAAATCTCAATCGAAGATACTCTTTAAATTAATTTATTTTCGAAACCTAGAACTTATCAAATTAAATAACCGCAGGAATCTGCCTCACTTTAGTTTCTATCCTCAAATCATAGATTGACAATATCATTCATTCCCACAAATGAAAAAAAATTAAAAAAAACAAAAAAAAAAAACCAAAATAAAAGTCAAGAAAGAGCAAGTAAAACAAAACCAAACAACCACTTAAATTAATGAAACAAAGATACGTTCAATCAAAATGGTGGGGGACGGGAAGGGGAAGGGGAAGATGAAGCTTGTACGTACCTGATATCGGACATGAAATACTGCAAAATATTAATTTTTTTTTTTAATAATGATGGTTTTTTTTTAATGAAAAGTTTGATAGATGTTGAAACTTATATAAGGTACAATTTTTTGGAAAGGGATAAGAATTCAAAAAACTATATATAGAAAATCAAGAATCAGATTGCTTAATTACCTTTACAAATTATAGCAATCCACATGGAATTATTGCAATCCACACGAAATAATAATGTGTATGTTACAAATGCCAGCAGAGGAAAACTTACCCAAATTAGTATACGTTTGGTGTGTGAAGACATTACTAATTTGGTTGATGAACCACCTATTCCTCCTAAAGGAAAGCTTATTCACCTGTTTTGGTGGTCATTATTGATCGTTCCTGAATTTATGTTTCAAAAGTCAGTTGAATTATTATTATTATTATTATTAAATTCTGCTTGGAGTTTAGAGCTCGATTAAAAATCGATGTTATAAACTCAATACTTCCCAATACATATTCAAAGTGGCATGATTATTAAAGAGAGTGGAGAAATAGGATAGGTGTTTTACATGTGAGAAGTATGAAGAATTGAAAGTGATGAAGTTCGAAAAAATGTATCATTCATCTTCTCCATGATCCATAAAAATTAGGGGTGGACAAAATGTCTAGACCAAACCAAACCAAACCAAATCGAACCAGAACCGAACCAAACCAAACCAAACCAAGCGGTTCGATTTGGTTCTACAAAAAAAGAATTAATAATTTTGATTCTTCGAACAAAAAACCATTTGGTTATAGTTTTAGTTTTGGTTCGGTTCTGATTCTAGAACCGAGAGCCAAACTTAATTTATAATTTTATTTTTTGTATGAATTTGATTTTATATTAATTGAAGCCAGCCAAGTAGCCATTATTTTGGTACAGCCCATAAAACGTGTTTAGCCCATTAATTAAAATTGTATTTAATATTTGTGTTTAAACATCACTTCAATGCATTATTTCAAATTCAAACCCTCAAAGTTTCTGAACGCCTTTCTAAATTCCTAATCCCTCAAGCCTCAAAAATGCAGTTTTTCTATGCAAAAACTCGAACTTTGTCGCCACCAATTTATTGTTCTTCCAAACCATCAAGGATAATGTATAGTAAAAAAAAAATCATAATATACTGGACATTTTTCCCTTTTTCATAGTTTTTTGTGCAACTCAAGACATAATTTGCATTGAAGAGACATAGTTCTATGAAGAAATTGAATCTGGTAAAATTTATTTTATAAAATATTATTACCTTACATCTTATTAATTATAAATGGTTTTAATTTATTTTTGGTTGTTTTAATTGTGTATTTTGAATTATGTTTGTAGAGTTTCTCAAAGTTACAACATAAATAATGAAGTATTAAATGGTTAATGGTTATCTGATGGTAAGAGCTAAATTGCTTGATTTGGTCATTTTGTCACCACCACCGCCTATTAGTTTCGAGTTTTAACTTTATATTTCAGTTTTATTTTTCATTTTTCTCATGTAGGTCTAACGGCTTTATGTAAAGGAATTGATTGGACGTAAGATGAAAATGGAACTCGATATTATTAACTTCTCACAAGGACTCATTCGTTTATATTTTGTTTGTTAGTTTGGATTTTTTTTTTGATTATTGATAATTTGAACTTGCTAAATGTTTGATGCTTATATTTTCTTATTTAGGTATATATTAGTAACTTATGGATATGATACAGTCTAAAAATTTAAGTAGTAGTAGAACCAGACCAAATCGAACCAGAACCAAATGGTTCGGTTCCGCATCTTAAAAAAAATATTCGGTTCCATAATAAAAAAAAAATCATTGGTTTATGGTTCGGTTTGGTTTTCTTGGAACCAGAACCAAATGGAACCACGTCCAACCCTAATAAAAACCTATAATAAAAATTGAAGTTATATATAAGATGGTAACAAAATAGATTATCCTCCATTTTCTGTGCTATTTAAGAAATTTTGCCTTTTAGCATTGTTTTGGACGTTAAAATGGAATTATGTAAGAATTCTATATGGGAAAATTACATGATTCCAGGGATTTAAAGATTGAAATTCAAAAATCAGGGACCAAATTTCATTTTTCAAAAATCAGGTGATATATAAAAACCTAACCCTAATTTTTCACTCAATACCCTTCTCTCTCTCTCTCTCTGTCTCTCTCTCTTGCGTCCTTTCCCTAACCTTTCCCTCTCTCTCTGTAAATCGCCCACCGTCGAAGACCACCACCCACATCAACAATCGTCGGTGCCGATGCTACTATAATGAAGATGTGGTGTTGCTGTAATGAAGAGGCAAATCAGATCCACCGCGATGCAGATCCATCTACTTAGGCGAGTTGTTATAATGAAGAGGAGAAGGAGATCCACCCACTCCATCAGGACGCTACCACTGTGGTGTTGCTGTAATGAAGATGCGAAGCAGAAGCAGCATTGGGGTAGGTAGGTTTGAATGGTGTTTTGTGCATAGTGGTGATGGTGTTTATGTGGTGGTGGCCTTTTTTTAGTGGTAGATCTGATGGGTGTGTAGTGGTGCAATGTGGTGTTATTTTGGGAACGGTGGTGGTGGTGAATGGTGTTTTGGCGGTGGTGTCCTCTCTCTCTGAACGGTAGCGTTGACGCTACTGTGGACGATGATGCGCCGACTGATGTCGGAAACGGCTCATGGCGCAGCGGCAGTTCATCGTCGCTGCAGTGGCAGTCCGTGCGCGGTAGTTCATCGCCGCTGTGTACGGTGCTGTGGCGCGGTGGTTGGCTTGGGCACGATGCTGTGGCTTACGTGACCATAAAATGTGACCTGTTAAATGTCAATAAAGTGATAAACTGTAACTTACGTGACCCATAGATAAAATGTGACTTCGAAATAATATGTAACCTACAAATTTTTTTATCTGTGACCTACAAATTTTTTGATATGTGACCATGAAATAACATGTGACAAATTAATTTGAAAATATGAGACCAGTAAATAAATTTGTCACTTATAATTATGAATTTGTGACCATTAATTACAAAATGTGATTTTTTATCTTTATTTAATAAATATTTTTAATTAATTAAATTCATACTTGTTTTTTGAATTTTTAAACTATTTATCTTATTTTTGAATTGTGGTAAAGAATACACCTTATATATGAACTTTTCCCATTCTATATTGTACGCCACGAAACTCCCACTTGATATTAACTTTTGAGATTAATTGTTTCAAATGCATTCAAGTTTTGGCAAGTTAAAAAGTAGCTTTTGAAGACAATTATTATTGGAATTGTTTCATAATTTTTCTTTAAAAAATAAGAACTACGCGTGTTTACAAATCATTTCATTTAGACCACTGATTTAGTTGTGATACTCATTTCTGTTGACCTATGGTTGATCATGACCTTAATATTTTGATTATAATAAACAAATTCATCTTGTTTACTAACAAATTGAATTGAATGTTTAATCCTTCAAAGTTATAAAGATTATTATTCACACTCAAATGAAGTACAAGTGAAGGTTAAACGAGCATTCAAGACAAATCATTCGAGATACAAGTCAAAGAGAGGCTCGAAGAGATCAAGAACATTGAAGATAGAGTTATTTATCGAACCTCATTTATATATATAAAGGTAGAACTCGTCAATGTTTAGCAAGTACATAAAGCTTAAGTATTTCTTATAAATTCATCACTTGCATAAATTGTTTTGACATGAGAATGATCTCGGAAACATGAACATTTGTAACATATCAAAAACCTTGAAAAATCATTTTCAAACGTCCCTCAAAAGATCACACTTCAACTTTCAATCAAAAAGTTATACTCCGATTTTCAATCTCATATTGGGACAAATATTTGACCCAGAAGATGATCTAATTTCAAGATGATTTCTGAATCAAAGTTGTAGCCCTTTGAGTTAGCTTTCCAACCCAGTTTAAATAATCTTAATCGGATATCGGGAGAAAAATATATAAGCAAAATATTGAAAGTTGTCTAGCGTAAGACTATCGTATCGGACGTCTGATACGATTTTACCGGACGTTCGGTAAAATCGATTTTTGGCCATAACGGTCAAATTTCAATGGTCTTATTTTTTGACAAAAAATAACGGCTAATATGACCGTTGAGTTTTTACCGGACGTCAGATAAGAGTCGTCCAGTACGGCAGAAATTTGACAGATTTTCGTCTATAATTACTCACTATTTTTACATTCAATTTGTACAACTTTAGAGAGAAAATTGAGAGAGATATTTATTGAAAAAATCTTTGAGCTTAACTTGTTTTTAAATTCTATCTCATTTACAAAAAAATTCTTGATTGATCCAAACTAGTTTATCTATTTCATCGAGAATTAAATTTTGCAAAGAAACTTTTCAATCTCATCTATTTTCTAAATCTTGATAAAAGTTTTCTTTGCCAACACTTATATTGAAGTGTAAATCTCTCTTCATACTTAACTTGTGTTATTTTGTTAAGAGAGATTATAGATTGAAAACTTTGATAACAATACAAACTATTTCATCATCTATCTTTTATCAAAGTTTACAACATCAACATTTGAGCTTAATTCATTTGCTATCTATTAAAGTGTTTGCCTTTTTTCTTCTTGTACTCAACCTTGATTTTATGATTCGATAAGAAGAGAAGATTTGTATTGTAAAATTCATTTGAATTGTGGGTCGGTTGTAATCCCTTAAAGATCAATGTTGTATAAGGGTTTGGTGCGCCTTGTTGTAAGTCTTCGTGTGGGTCATATCGAGGTCCCGTAAAGCTCGATAGCATGGGTCGTGTTGAGGTCCCAGAAAGCTCAACGTTGTAAAAGGATCGATACTCCTTGTTTGTAAGTTACCATTTTAATTTACTGCATTAGGCATTGCTCATGATGGAGAGATTGGTAATGGTGACGTAGATCATTGCATTAGATCGAACTCCATTAAATTGCTTTGTTATCTTTATATTATTGCACTTTACTTTACATTGTTATTTACTTTGTGCAATATTCATACTTGAATTAAGATATTATATTTGCATATTTATTTGTTGTATTATACTTTGCAATTATATCTTGTGTGTTGAATTATTTTGAGACTAAGTGTCGAAAAAGTTTTGAAAACCAATTCACCCCCCTCTTGATTAGTTATTCTTAGGCTAACAATTTCAACACAAAAATCCTATGTATATTCCAAGTCTTTAAATCATTTGGAATTTTTGTGGATAAGTAGAATGACCAATTAAAAATTGAAAGTCAAATCGAATAAATAATGAATTTCAATTTGAGACAATGACCTAAATGAAATGTTTTGTGATGTTCAATCATGAGGATGAAACAAATTAAAGTTCTGTAGCCAATATGAAAGTATAAAATAGAGTGGACATTAGTTAAATTAACCTTATTTATAAATGGATTATAACATAAATAAATTTAGTTATTTAGATTGTTAATTCATCGTACTTAAATACACCTAAAATGTGTGAGATTCCAATCCCCACAAGCCTAAGCTTTTGGGAAAGATGGCTGGGTCCCCACCAATTGGCATTAGAGCTTGCCCCACGTCTTGGGTTCGAATCCCGAAAGGGACGGCCAAGCAAAGTGTCAAATACTAGCAATCAAGGAAGGCCGGCGAGTAATGCGAAGGTCGTCTTGGAGTGGGCTGCCATGGAAGTTGGACTTGAGACTGGGGGTATTGTTAGGATCTAAAAGGTACGAGATTCCAATCTCCACAAGCCTAGACTTTTGGGAAAGATGGTTGGGTCCCCGTTTGTGTGTGTGAGCGCGTATATATATTCTGGAGGTTTTTTGACTTGTGAAAATGATTGGCAACAAAATAATAGTTTTCTATTTTACTTCTCGTAAACATGATAATGATTTTAGTAGAGTATATGGTCCACTAAATATTATGGTCATATATATTGGTACTAGGTACAATACAGATCGAATAAATTTCTGAATTTGATTATTACAATTTTATAGAACATCACCTGCCACATAGATTGATAATAATCTTTAATGAAAAAAAAAACATTATTTGTCCACGAAGGCACAAATTATAATTCCTAGAAGACTTGTGCCACACAATTCCATATTTGGGAAGTGATTATACATATTTTAAATTATAAATAGATAAAAAATAATTGTAGATAACCGATATGAATGACAACGGGGCGGGTATGGGATGAGTCGCTCATTCCCATCCCTATCCCGTCGGGTATATATGTTGCTTTATCCCTTCCACATATCTGATTAAAGAGGGACGGGATGGGAAGGGATTAGAGCGGGGCGAGGTACGGAATGTGCCCCATTTATCACCGTTTATTTATTTTTATTCATTTTATTTTTTTAATTTTTAGTCTTTAGTTAGTAAATATTATTACTTTTTTTTCTCAATTATGATGATAAATCTTTTATTTTTGGTTGATAAAAAATTTGAATTTGAAATTAATTTTAAACAGAACGGATAGCTGGTCGGGGACTATATTTCCCATCCCTGTCCTGTTTACTCGATTTGGAGGGTAATGCCCTACCCATTCGGGGCTGAGTCGAGAGTATCGGGTTGAATGTGTTTTTTTTGCCATTCCTAATAAGCAAATAATATTTATAGATTTAGAAAAGAGAAACTTACCCCAAACATTACCTTTTAACTTTCCATTTCCATTTCAACAATCAGGCAGTATTATTATTCTTTCAAAAATTAGCGATAGCCCACCTACTCCACCCGATTCTACACCACAACCCACCAAAGCTAACCCTAATTCATGGGAAAAATTTATAAATAAGGTGTATACTTTATACCAAATCAAAAATCAGGTTTATAGTTTAAAAATTCAAAAATCAGGTTTTATTTATTTATTTATGAAATAATAAATTATTAAATCAATTTATTATTAAATATTTAATTCTAATATAATATAATTAACACATCCCACATGCACCACCCATACCACTCTGGGGACTATTTCAGCGACCATTCCGACCACCACTCGTCTCCGACGACCGTTCCGGCGACTGCTCCGATTCCGATAATTATTCCGATTATTATTTTCGATGACCATTCTGGTCACAGATTTACTTACAGTCACAATTCAAAAATTTTATAGGTCACAATTATTTCGTTGGTCACAGATCAAAATTTATAGGTCACACAGTCACAAATTTCCAAATTAATTGGTCACATATTTTTTTACGGTCACGGATTATATAATTTTTAGGTTACAGATAAAAAATGGTTAATTTCATTGGTCACATATTTTCAAATTTGTTGGTCACAGATTATTTTTCAGTCATATATTGTCAAATTTTTAGGTCACGGTTAAATACTTGGTCACATACCACTAGCACTACTTCAGCTACCACCACCACCACAGAACACCGCCACCACCACCTAAAACTCCCTAACAACACAAAAACACAGTACAACCGCACCCAACCACCACAATAACACCACAACCGCACCCAACCACAATAATACCAGACTCAACCACAATAACACCCAACCACAATAACACCAGACTCAACCACACAGACTCAACCACAATAACACCACAACTGTACCCATCCCCTCTTCAAAGGGGCGAAAATCGGAGATTTATTTCTCAATTTCCTATACTCTCTTAATTACTCATAAGTTAAATGAAAAATAAGCAAAAAAAACCAAAAATAAGTAGAAATCTATATCAAACTTGAACACTTCTGCTACAGCTGTTTATAGTATTTTGATTGGATTCTTGAACGAAACCCTAAAAATTCATCAGTCGGTGATTCAACAGTAAATATGGATTTACACTTCCCTTATTCGCCGGCAGAGGTGGCCAAGGTCCAAGTGGTCCAATTTGGCATCCTCAGTCCGGATGAAATCGTAAGTCCCCATTTCTCTAGGATTTTTCTTTGACTTCCCCAAAATCTGTGTCGCTTTAATTATTGATTATTGAAATTTATTTGGTTTCGGCAAAGTCAAATGTCTGTGCTCCACATAGAGCACAGTGGGACGACGGAAAGAGGTAAGCCAAAACCAAGGGGGTTGAGTGACCCTCGTCTGGGGACCATTGATTGGAAGATGAAATGCAAGACACTATTTATAGATGGAGACACCGACGCTACTGCTATTCACAACAAAGGGAAGGAGAGGGAAGGGAGATGGGGAGGGAGGAGGATGCGACGGGCGACGGCGGTCGATGGGCCGGTTATGGAGAGAGGAGAGGGTGAGAGAAAGTATGGATTGAAAATGAATTAGGGTTTGAAATATTATTATTATAATATTATTTAAATATTTAATTCATACCTGATTTTTTATTAGATAAAACTTGTACCTGAATTTTGAATTAGGAAGTTTAAACCACTGGTTTTTTTTAATTTCCTCCTAATTCATTTCCCTAAACCAAAAGGATAAATCCATCTACTTATGAAATTCTTATAAATTCACTGGTTTTTGAGAATGTCTAGATTTTAAACAATTTTATTGAAACACATTAAAATCTCCATCGGAAATACTTAGATTTTAATAGATTTCGTTAAAATTTATTAAAATCTCAATTGGGTACAACTCAATTTAAAAACTTTTAAAATTCATTAAAATTTCAATTGAGGATACTCCTTAAATTACTTTATTTTCAAAACCTAGAACTTATCGAATTAAATAACCGCAAGAATCTACCTCTACTTTAGTTTCTATTCTCAAATCATAGGTTGCCAATATTATTCATTCCCAAAAATGGAAAAAAAAATCAAGACCAAAATAACAGTCAAGAAAGTATTCAAATAGCAAGAAAAACTGAACCAAACAACCACCTAAATTAACGAAACAAAAATATGTTCAATCAAAGTGGTGGGGGACGGGAAGATGAAGTGGAATATGAAGCGTGTACGTACCCTCCTATCGGAAATGAAATACTGCAAAATATATAATTTTTTTTTATTGAAAAGTTTGATAGATGTTGAAATATAAGGTTTAATTCTTTGGAAAGGGGTAATGAAAAAAATTATTATATATAAAAAATCAAGAATCAAATTGCTTAATTATCTTTACAAATTATAGCAATCCACACAGAATAATAATGTGTACGTTACAAATGCCAACACAACATGCAGAGGAAAACTTACCTTAAAGGGAAAAGCCACTAAGCCATGCTCAGTGACCAAGTAAAAATAGGGGGCGCCACCCTCCTATTGGAGGGGGGAGGGGGCTGCCAGTCCTGAAAATGGTCATTGGGCTTCCCTAGTTATCTTTTTACTAATTACTGGCTCCTCAAGGGCCACTATATTTGGTCTCATTTTATTGAAGATTTCAGTAAGTGCATCCACTAAAAATGGTTTTTCGTTCTGTGCGACAATCTGAGTCTCTTCTCCATCTTGAACTACTCGACGGTCTATAAATTCCTTCGTACATGAATCTTTCAACTGAATTTACTTCTGTAACAAAAGGTCTGTGGTCGGCTTGTACCACTTCCGTTTGGCCTTCATTGTTCCAAAAAACCAGGTATTGATGGAGTGAAGAAGGTATGCAACGACTTCCATGCATCCAATCTCTTCCTAACAGCACATTATAATTGGTTGGGCCATCGATTACAAAGAAGACTGTGGTTCTGGTAATGGTTCCCACAGTTATATTTAATGGTATAACCTCTTTGGCTGAAGTTGCTCCTCCATTGAAGCATGTAAGAATAACCTTCATTGGGATCATGTTACTGTTTGCCTTTGCGAATTTCCTCATCATTCTGGATGGAATGGTATTTATGACTGCTCCATTATCAATGAGTACCTTCGCTACTGGTATGCCATCGATCAAAGTCTTCACGTACAATGGCCTCAAATGCTTGTTCAACTTTATAGTGGGTCTCTTGAAGATAACTTTCTCAGCCGCACCTATTTCCACTTCTTGTTTATCGTCTACTGATTTGTTCCTCCGCGACAAATCTACATGTAATAATTCGTCCCGAATTTCTATTTCACTGACTCATTCCCTACTCTCTTCCAACGCTTCCACTTCAGTTACCCAACCGGTAGGAGGAGACATTATTCTTGGAAGTAACCCATATTTCTTAGCACAAAGCACTCCCACCTTCCTTTTCGGCGTTCCATATAGTACATAGAAATTGAAGGAATGCCCAAATGGTTCGCCCAGTAGATGCACTTCGCTGACACCTTTCTGATATAACTGCTTTAACAGTGTGTTGCACGATACTCCTCTTTTTCTTCTTTCCACTTTCAAGTCGATTTCCTCTTCCATATCCATCATGCCATCATCCTCTTCTTGACTATGTGCTGCTCGAGATGTTTGACCTTCTTCACACTCCAGCACATATGCTTCTTCCTTATTTGCTTCATTTTCCTCCTTTTCATTTTATTTGCTTTTGAACTCGTTGGCTAATAAATAATTGCTAGCTATAACAGGAGGTAAAGTGCCAAATCGGATGGTGAAAGATTGACCTAGATCCTCTTCATCTTCAGACTTCTTTCCTCGTTCAAACTTTGATCTTCCGGAAGAACTCTCTGGCAATTCATCAACTGATCCCCCCATATTACTCTCTTTATCGCCCTTTCAGACGTTTTGATTAGTCGTCTTAAACAATTTAGGCACCTTAGGACGTGATGATCCCTGCTATTGCCTCATCATTCGTCTATAGTTCCGTTGGAAACACCTTTTTTGGGTTCTGGTCATTTCGTTAAAGGGTACAAACCTTCTCGCATTGTATTGGAAGGAATGCCATACATTTGTTTGGCGAGGATGTAGCATGATTGTTCTCCCGCTGTTTATTTGCCTGAACTGCACTTCAAAAGGCCATTTCCCATAAAATGGCATGTTCTATTCTCCACCAGGTTGGAAATTTGGAGCCATGTCAGGACGATGGTGATATTGCCGCATTCCTGGTTTGTCCGCAATTTCCTTTATTTCTCTATTGCATCTAACGCACAACACACCCTTATCCTTTCTAGATTCCTTTATTTTGATTCGTTCAAAGACATTGGAATGTGATCCAGTATCCTTTTCTTCGTCATCTATGACTAGCTTAAATTTTGACAACTTTCGTTTGAGCCCGGATGTCACCATATTCACCCCAAGTGGCTGTGAAAGGATTTTGTCACTTACCTGTGGAGTTGGAGCATAAAGCATACTAGGCGGTGAAGAAATTAAATTTTGATATGCAACAAGTCGTGGGAAAAAGACTTCTACAACTTAATGAGATGGATGAGTTCAGGAATGAAGCTTATGAAAATTCCCATATCTACAAGGAACGAACAAAGCAATGGCATGACAAATTCATTCAAGAAAAAGAATTTCGAGTGGGAGAAAAAGTGCTACTCTATAATTCTCGACTAAGGCTCTTTCCTGGAAAATTAAAATCTCGATGGACTGGACCTTTTACGGTGGTGAAAGTATATCCTTATGGTACAATTGAGTTACAACATCCAGAAAATGTTAATTTCAAGGTTAACGGTCAAAGGTTGAAGCGGTATTTCTCGAAAGAAAAATCTTCCATCCTATTGGATGAGCCAGAATAATCATCTCTACAGTCAAGCTAATGACGTTAAAGAAGCGCTTCTTGGGAGGCAACCCAAGAGTTTCTCATTTTTTATTTATTCTGTTTTGCATTTTAGGATAATTTAATTTATTTAGTACTCATCATCCATATCTCACTTTCCATCTGGTCTTTGTTATATTAGTTTATTAGAGGTTAGAGCTAAGTAACACTTGTTCCATTTATTTGATCTTAATGCTTTATTTGATTTTTCAGGAATATGACGTTGCGAAACATTTAAACCAAATTTTGACCAAGAAGTCCATGGGAGTTAAAAGAAACCCATCTGTTGAATTACATACCATATCAGGGGAGTCTTTTCTTTACTTTCTTCCCCACCCCTTTTATATGCGGATTTAGGATTTAAGATATTGAGGACAATGTCTAATTTAAGTTTGAGGGTAGAAAACATGAGTTTTAATTTTATTTTAAGTGTTTTTGTGTGTGATTTAAATTTTTTGTTTTTTTTAATTCAAAAAATTCAAAAATATTTTCTTTTTGTGTGCTTGTGTGAGATAGTTAGCATGACTGACAATGATGAATGTATTAAATCATAAATTGATTTATGAATGGTGAATAAGTTGCATGCTTAAATTAATTTTTACTTTTTCATGTGAAATTTGAATATATTGAGCACGTGAATTAAGGTAAGCATTGTGTATGAATGAGTTGAATTCATAATTGGATAGGTTGAAATAGTAGACCATAGATGCTAAACCCAAAACTACAAAATTTCACATCCTTCGACGAAATTTAGAATAGTTTAGTGGATTTCACTGTTGTTGGAAGATATTGATATAAATGGGGATTTCATGTGTGAAAAAAAAAATCTTGTATGGATTGTCTAAGGTCAATGTGATGAAATTGGGTGAAAATCTCAAGTTAGAGGTCGTTTTTCTTAAATTAGTGTTTAATAAGGGACATTGCACTAATAAAAAAAATATTATTATTTTGTCTGAAAATCTCTCTTCGTAGCCTTTATGACTTGAGCAATTAAGCCTGTAAGAGTCTTTAAAACCTGATGCCCTATGGTCATCTGACTTGTGAGTCATCGACCGAAAGCTTGTTACATGGGTCATTTAGAAAGTTTAAGGGTGAGAATGCTTCAAATAAAGAAAAAAATGAGAAAAAAAAATGAGAAAAAAACTATGGAAAATCAGAAAAAGCAGGTGTAAAAAACAAAAGACACACCAAATGCCTTGGTTATGTCCCAAACACTTATTTGAAAATTTTGACTTTTGATAAATGATTATTGGCCTCGTTAAGTTATATAGATTGAAGCAATCAAACTATGGAGAATCCTTGTTTATTGACATATTGACTAGCAATTAGTGAGATTTACATAAACTAGAAAGGTGAAGATAGTATAAAAGTCAACCTTAGTTCACACACTTGAAAGGAGCGAAAAGAATAAGTTTGGGGTGTGTGAATCTCACGAGTGATGAAAAAATATATTTGACCATTAATTGTTTGGAATTGAAACAACTTATAAATTCATAATGCTATACTTAATTCTTCACACACACGTCAATTCTACATTGAAAAAGTAGATTTTAATTTATGTATTGTGATTTTGAAACTGTGATTAAATTTAATACTATGATTTCAATCCTAAGATAAAAAGTCAAGTTAGCTAGCTAAATCTTTTTGCTTTGCTTGATTGACTGTCCAGCCATTAGGTAATTAGCAGTGCATATTTGTGTGTTTGTTAGGTTTTCGTTTTGTTTGAGGACAAACAAAAAGTCAAGTTTAGGAATGTGATAAGTGTAGTTTTTTATACTTATTCTTAATACTAAATCATGATATTTTGTTGTCTTTCGAATTAAATTCTACCAAATTTATATTAAATTGTATTTTGTAGGTGAAACTTTATGTTTATTGAAGAATTTAAGAAAAGATTCAAAATAGCAGAAAAAATGGTAAAATCCAAAGTAGAAGGACCAAATTGCATTAATTCGAAAGAATGAAATGATTTGTAGAAACACAAAGTTAATTGGGCCTCAAATTGGATTTATGAAGGGAAGAGTTCATAAATCAGGTTTTAACTATCACTAAATCAATTTTCAGCTCTTAAGTTTAAAAATACAAAAATCAGGTATTTGTTAATTAATTAAATATATTTTATTAATTAAATATATTAAAATCACAATTATACAATTTATGGTCACAGTTGCATCCTTATAAGTCACAAATTATTTATTGGTCACATTTTATCAAATTAATTGGTCACGAATTATTTGGAGGTCACAAATCAAATTTTTTATAAGTCACAGTTTATTTCATTGGTCACAGATCAAAAAATTGTAGGTCACATTTTATCGATCGGTCACATATTTTCAAGTTAATTAGTGGCAAATTATTTCGAGGTCACAAATCAAATTTTTTATACGTCACAATTTGTTTCATTGGTCACAGATCAAAAAAATTGTAGGTCACATTTTATCGATCGGTCACATATTTTCAAGTTGAACCAAATAGTTAGTCACATACACCGAAACACCCCACCCCGATCTGATCCACCACCCATACTTGGTCACAGATGACCAAATAATTAGTCACATACACCAAATAGTGGTCACCAACACTACAGCCACCGTCACAACGGCAACTTGCGACCACCCTCACCCGGCCACCTCCGTCGCCACCACACCACCACCACAACCACCACCACCACAACAACAACACCACTGCCGTCGCCAGAAACACCATTTTGCAACCCACAAACAACCACACCACTAATCAGCCACTACCATCTCACCACCACTGGAAACAACCATTTGCAAACTAAAAAATAAACCACCAACCACTAACATCAAAACAATCAGAAAAAAATGAACACGATCACTGATCGAACGCTGCAGCGACTTTGCACAAGAAGTCGGTACAGCGGCGTTGTGCTGTTCGTGATCATCGTGTGACTTCTCCGACGCTGCGAGGGACACTATGAAACGGCGCTCACAGAGAAAGGAAAATGTGTGCGGCGGTGCACAAACCCACCATCACCGCACTGCACCATCGTCACTACCGCGTCAACCAGCCACCATAAATCAAAACAACCAAAAAAATCGGGCACGGTCGTGATTCGCACTCATTCTGGTCGGAACCATCTGCATTCACAACTCTACGATGGTGTTTGCACAAGCTCTGCATTCAAAATAGATCGTCAGAGTCAGCTCATGGTGGATTGTCGAGCACCGGAGCTTTATGTCGGCGCTAAATAGCTGGACCAACGATAGAAAGCATGGAGAAGGGAGAGGTGACCCTCGACGGAGACATTGGAGAAGAAGGGAGAGGCGAGAGTGAAGAGAGAGAGAGAGATGGAGAGATATTTAGGGTTTGAAATGGGATTAGGGATGAATTGCAGAAATAGAATTGGGGAATGTTGATTAATTATAATATTATTAGTAATATTAAAATATATAATTATTACCTGATTTATGATTAATTAAACATCTTACCTGATTTTTGAAAAGTAATTTTTAAACACCGGTAATGTAATTTTCCCATTTATGAATGGACCAAATCATTGGTGGTTTATGATATATATATATATATATATATATATATATATATATATATATATATAGACACACACACAGAGTGCACGACAGAAGAGAAGGGGGGAGCCGCTGCTGTTCTTTGGAAATTGATTTTATTTGGCATAGTGGGCGGCTGAATTGAGGAGCATTTGGTTTTCGTTTTGGTGGTTGATTGGAATTAAAGATAGATATTTATATATACATGTTCAACACAAAGAAGCAACCTGGGGTAGAAGTCAAAGGCTGAAATTGGGAAGAAAACAATTTGAATTGGATATATATATATATATACATATACACACTATCAATTGAAGAACTGTAGCAGAATTATATCACGCGTGGCCGGCAATCTTGAGAAAAAGTCAATAGAAGCTGGAATTATATTCTTTCACGTGAAAAAGCCGGCAACACGTAATTTGGATTCACGTTCCGTCAATTTTTGATGATGTCTTTTCACTTTTACGTATTTAAATTCAATATTATGAGTGGTTAAATATTTTTATTATTAGGATTGATGATGGAACTTAGGTTTTTATTATATGTTTGATTTCAAGATTTTCATGCCTTTTTAATACTTGCAAATTAATTATTGTGTGTTTAATGCTTTAATTGTGTGATCAACAATTAATTGATTTAGAGAATAATATTGAGACCGGGAGGTGATATATAATTCTAACTCGTGCAATAATTAACATAGACATTGTAAGAGATCGAGATATAATTATAATCTATGCGATCTTTATTGAATTCCTATAAATAAATGTGTTTATATGTGTGTGAATTTACATAGATAGAGATATAGTAAATTCGGGCATATGAATAGGATTAGTGTTGCTCGAGAGAGATCACTAATTATATCAGGTTAATTTGATCGTTGACATGTATGAAAAATGACTGAATAAATTAGAATTAAATGTATGATAAATAATCTAAGTGAAATCGAAAATTCTAACCATCTAATCACATAATCTTTTCTCCAAATTTAATTTGAGTTCGTTAATTTATTAAATAGTTCGTTATTTTATCTATTAGAATTTCGTTTAGAAAACACAGCTTGATTTGATCATTAGTTACCATTTTAACTTAAATTGAAACTAGATGAATTTAAAACTTTATGGCAAATAATAGTCTTTGTGGGACAATATTCGGACTTAAAAAAAAATCCATTTTATTACTTGTCACGATCTGTGCACTTGCGGAATCTCATAAACAATTAGCAATGGTGTGTTGCCACCTAAGTAGCTTCAGTCACATTTTGGGGACAATAGGTAACGGAACGTAATATAGAGCAATTATATTTGAAATTAAATTGAAGTTCATTTAACTCAATCTCGATAAATTAAAGTTCAATAATTTAATTAAAATTTCATTAAAAGTTGAATAACAACAAATGAAATTTATCTAATTTAAGATCTATTTTATAAAGTACGTATTTACAGCAAGTTAGATCATGAGGCAACCTAGTAGGATACGTCATACGTGAAAGTGATTGACACGATTCACTTCACACTTCTAATTTTTAATTTTTTATTTCAATTTAAAAATGTATCATTGATCTTCTCCTTGATCCATAAGAACCAATAATAAAAATTGAAGTTATATATAAGATGGTGACAAAATAGATTACACTCCATTTTATGTGCTATGTAAGAAATTTTGTCCTTTAAAATTGTACACAATATTGCATTTAGTAGAAATTACACCCAACTAGATTTTTTAAGATCCAACTTGAAAAATCAGATCTAAAGTTTGTTTATACAAAAATCAGATGATAGTTAAAAATTTTAATATTATAAAATTAATTTAATCTACATATCCCACCCATCATTAACCCTCCAACTAATCACTTTCCTCTTCCTTCTCTTCTATCTCTTTTATAAGTTTGGAATGACCCATGATGGCACACAACTCTTGGCGACTTATCTCCACCGCCAAGCAGTGGTGGCTCACTGTACAGAGTGGTGTGCAGCACTATTAGAGGTGAACGCGGTTCGATTTGGGCGATTTGTGCCACATTTTCAACTCTAACCATTTCATGCAGTTTAAATTTTTTTCAAACCAAACCAAATCATGATTTGCGGGTTGGTTCGGTTTTAATCCGCAGTTTACCTATCGACATTATAATAATATATTTAAAATAAGTAAACAAATAAGTTTAAATGAGAACTAATAATGTTAAATATTAAACTACATTCATCTTTCCCACGAAACATGTGAATAAATTATTTTCAAAATTGGTTGCTAAAAGATTTTAATAGAACGAATGTATCTTACTTCTTTTTTTATTTACTCTTTATGTTTGCCTTTCATATTATCATATAGTGGTTGGTAAAGATAGAGTCACATATAGTGGTTGGTAAAGATAGTGGTTGCCTTTCATATTATCATAATGGTCCGTTTGATTGCAAGAATGAAATTTAGGTGAAAAAAAATGAATTCCAGGGAATTGAATTGTCTTGAACTTGTTTTTACTGAAAATTGTCAATTAATTGTGTTTGATTGATATAATTTTCTACCTCGAAACTATTGAAATTTTGGATCTTTTGTTATTTGTTTGGCTTTATTTTTCATGAAAATTGTCCATTAAAGAGATATAATTTGTTACAATTGAGGATAAAATTTGTTTAAAAAAAAAAAAAACTTCCCTAGAAAAGTTTTTCCAACCAAACCCATAGAAAAAGCTTTTCCTCGAAAATCAAGAATATGTGGAAAAATCAAGAAAACATGAAAAACGAATTTCATGAAAAATTTAGTCAATCAAACATGCAAAAATGTGGAAATGGATTTTAATTTCCATCTTCCATGAAAAAGAAAGATCAATCAAACAAGGTCTTATAATTTGGTTAAAACTCCTTTGGTCCTACTAGTGAGATGATAAGCAAGGATTGAACATGATATGTTTAAATGTACAAAGAATGATAGAATTTAGATTTATTGGAAATTGACAAATTTTAGTCTCTAACAATTTCACGAAAGCAGAATGTAGTAGTAATAGTTAGGGAACTTTAATATTTTCATACAATCAATACGCTGTATTCTTCGTTCTTTGTAAATGACAAACATTTCATTAATCACCTAGGCACACAAATGGTCATTTTTTTAATCCAAATCACAACTTACAAGTGTATAATAAGTTAAAAAAAACAACAAATAAAAGAAACAATAATGAAGAAATGACTTGAATGAGAATCTAAGACTTATCAAGAGAGAAGACAGAAATGGTGATTTGGGTAGAAATTAGTAGACTAATAAGCAAAAGGCGACTAGCGACTTGCGAATGGGAATCACATTTTGTTCAGCAATGGCAGACAAACGTCAAATGTTTGAGAAATGAGAGTTGATGTAGCTTCTAAAGTTGTGGGCGTGATTTGTTGTCTTAGTTTTGTTGTATTATGATTTGGATTGTTCAAAATAAATATTTTTTTTTCATATGATTTGGGATTAATTTTAGTTTAGATTAGATATCGGATCACGACATGTGTTGTGGACTTATAAAACTATCAGCCAATAATAATGAACTTAATTTATTTTATATGATTATTTTAATGGGTTGGTTGTAATTTTTATTGTTAAGTTTGTATTTTTTTTTCTAAAAAGTGAAAACTTTAAAATTTGTAAGTTAATAAAATTAAAACAATGGTTCGGCTCGATTTTATGCGGTTTTTGAAAATTGAAGGAAAAACAAACGTGGGTCCACGTGGACCCGGACCAATGGTTTCAAACTAACGATTTCGGTTCGGTTTGTGATTTCACGATTTTTTTGTGCAGCCCTAAGCACTACTGCACGGACGTCCATGTCACGTGGAGTGGCGTTGTGCCTAGGTTTATTGGTGGTTTTCTAACTGTCACGCTATGCTATTGGTTTGTTGATGGTTTTCTGATGTGTGGGTTGTTTTCTAATGGTGGGTTGGTGGTTTTCTTTAGGTGGTTTGTTGTGGTTGTTTGTGGGTGATGATGGCGATGGTTGTCCAGGTATTGGTGGTAGTGGTTTTGTTGGTGGTGTTGCAGGTGGTGGTGGTTCTACAATAGCATTTCTAAGAGATTTTCTATTTTTAAAGAGCATATTCTATAATGTAGTGAACATCTATAAATTTAGAGAGTAAAATTTTTTAAATACTACAATAAATTTTTTATATTTAACACTTAATTTTATTACTCAAAAAAATTATTATTTTTCCCCATCTTTTATTTTCACGGCTTTCTTATAAATTATTATATTATGTCACCATTGAAAATTGAAAAATTCTAAATGCATTAAATTATAGAATTCGATAAATCAAACCCACTCTCTAAATTAAAATGTTAACTTAGAAAATCTATTGGAGCATAATTTTAAGGATTGCCTTTTTAATAGAGAACATTTTATATTTAAAGAGTCTCTTGGAGACGTTATTGTTAATATATCATACTTAAATGCACTATAAAAAGGTTATCATATAACCATGTATATATATATTATTCATTAGTCATTTATTTCCACGATCATGATTTTACCTTTTTTTTTTTATTTAATTCTAGAGAATTTTTGACTCGTGAAAATGATTGGCAACGAAATAACAGTTTTTTTTTATTTGACTTCTCAAGTAAGTTAGAGAACAAGATGCTTGAAAGGACATTCATGCATTCACAAACATGATAATGATTTAAATAGAGTACATGGTCCACTAAATATTACTATAATATGTATTGGTTATACATATTTTTAATAGAGTAGATATGGCCTACTAAATATCGTTAGTAAACATGCATTCATGCTTGTAAGAGATTATATGTATGTTAGGTTTTTTGTTGGCGATTCTGTGGACAAAATGATTAATTTGTAACGTGTTGTAAAAGTCAATGACCTAGGGTACAATTTGTATAAATTGGGTTATTAGGTCTAGGGTTCGAGAATGGAAAAAAAAGAAAAATGGTGCAAAATTTCGCTAGACTGTCGTTAAGGTTTGGCTTGAGCGTCAGAAATAGAAGCATCGTCGCTCGCCTGTCGCCATGTCCTCGTTCAAGCGACAAGCTATCGCTCGAGCGGCAAGGTTAGTCAGAAAATTTTTATTCGCGATTTCAAGGCTTTTTATCCGGCCCATTCAATCCTAACTTTATCATATAAATACCAGAACACCATAGAATGGAAATTCTAAGGTTGAAACGTAAAGAAAACTTGAGAGCTTCATATTTTCATCTTCCAATTCATTGAGAGACTTCAACCTTTATTAATTTGATTATACTGGGCGGATAAAATATCAGTTCTAGTGAATCCAAACACCAAGCTTACTGTGGAATACGGAGTTCTTCAAGAATCTACAAGAGATAGACGAATCTACAAAGATATATGTTAGAGAATCCAGGAGGGCTTTGATATTGCAGTCAAGGAGTTGGTGTACAAGCGTGCAATCTAGAAAGGTTGTCAGATTGCAGTCAGGAGTTGGTGTAGGGGTACATAATCAAGGAGGGCTATTAGAATCTCAGTTAAGAGTTGTTGCAAGATACCCAATCCACGAGGACTATATTAACTTCAGTCAGGAGGTCAGAAAGTTCATGTCGTTGTCTTGTTTGACGGACTGTAAATTCAACCATTTATAGTTGATTTTGATTGGCAAAGTGCTCGAAGTTTTTACCTAGTTGGAGTTTCTCCGTGATCATACCGTGTGTTACTTACTGCTTTACTTACTGATTTTATACTCTGCGATATTCAAACATAGGATAATTGAACTTATTGCATAACCATCTAGAAATAATTAATTCGTGACTTGTTGCTGATTAATTAAGTTATTAATTTCCTTATTTACACCTACTCATCCCCATCTGGGTGTAGTTTGAGTCGAACCTCGTATTTTTAATTAGTATTAGAGCCTTATTTCGATTCTTGACCCTTAAATTATTCTAGACGAGTCATTCATTATCTGTGCCTCCATTTTTCGATGGAATCAACTATACTTATTGGAAAGTGAGGATGAGAGCATTTTTAAAATCCCTGGATGAACCTATCGGCTTAGTGTAGTAAATGGTTGGGCTACACCTAGTTCTACGATTAATAAGGAAGTAATCCCCACATCCATTACTAATTACATTAGAACGAATTTAGATGAATATAATTGGAACAGTAAAGCCTTACATGCCCTATTTATGACAGTATTCCTTGAAGAATTTAGGCGTGTGTCTATGTGTACGGTAGCCAAGAGGTTTGGGATATTCTACAAACCACCTATAAGGGAACTCAGACAGTTAAGAACTCTAAATTGCAAATGTTAACCACTAGGTTTGAAGAAATCCAGATGAAGGAAACGAAACTTTTGATGATTTTTATGTGAGCTTAAATGACATAGTAAATTCTAGTTTCAACTTAGGTGAGAGAATCCTGGACCCTAAGATAGTCAGAAAAATTCTTAAATCCTTACCAGAAATGTTTAGACCTAAGATCATGACAATTGAAGAAAGTAAGAACTTAGACACTGTCTAATAGAAGAACTCGTAGGATCTCTCCAAACCTATGAACTCACTATATCACAAACAACAAAGGTTAAATTAATTTCCATGAATACTGTTAGGGAAGAAGAAAGTGAGTCAACTAACGTCGAGACCCTTGGGGATAGTAAATTTGTCTATTTTGTTAGACAATTTCAAAAGGCCACGAGGAATAAGAGAAAACCTCAAGAGAGCAAAAATGTTGATCCTAGTAAATTCCCGCATAAGAAACGTGATAAAAATTCTTTTAGGACTTTCAGTAAGAAAACCCAGTTTATTATATGCCATGAGTGGAAGGGGTTTGGTCACTATAGGAAGGAATGTCCTAATCTTAAGAATAATTCGGGAAAAGGAAAGGGTAATGCATTAACGGCGACTTTGAGTGATGAGGAGTCAAATTTGAGTGATCAAAGTGATACCTCTGGCGGTGAAGATAAACAAAAATGAATGGCATTCACGTCTAGAGTTAAGACTGAATCTAATAAAGGGAGTGAGAAAATTGAGAGCGTTAGTTGTAGTGAGGAGACTGAGAGTGAGAAAGAGTCTGATAGTGATGAAGAGATCCATGAGACTTATGATAAAATGTATGAGGAGAGTCTTAAGATTCTAACTAAAAATGAAGCCTTAAGTACGAGAGTCACGGAACTTGAGTCAAAAAATAAGAAACTCTTAGTGTATATCTAGGAATTTACCTCAACCTTGAGTGAGTTGAAATCCATAAATGAATATTTAGATACTTCAGGTTAGGAATCTCACCAGTAAGCTTGAGAAGACCTTTAGGAGAGCTAATGAACAAACATTTGAAAAAGAAACTTTAGAAATTCAGGTTAAAAATCTTCTGAACGATCTAGAGTATTCCAAGTCTCAACTTCTTGCATTTTCTAGTGGTTCTAAGAAATTAGATAATATTCTAGGAATGGACAAGCCTGCTAGTAATAAGGGAGGTCTAAGATATAATAAAAATGATCATAATGTTACTAGTACGTCCAAGACCACATTTGTCCCTGGTATTGACCAGTTTAAACATGTGCCTAACCCTGAACCTAAGAATAAAGGATATGTAGAACAGATGCCTACTAGACAGCGTAGGACCCACCAATCTAGGAATAGATAACAACGTTCTCATAACTTTGATCTTAATTTTATCCCTACATGTTTTCATTGCTGTGAGTTAGGACACATAAGGCCTAGGTGTCGTCATTTCTTGAACATAAATAGAAATTGGAACTTACATAGAAATAAGAATAAGGAGTTTGTTAGTCAGATTGACTTCTTACTAATCAAGTGAGTCAATTGATGAAGTTAATGAAACAGATGAATATAAATGTTCTCGTCACTAAGCAAGTTTGGGTGAAAAAGAGTGATCTGGAAAAAAATGGAAAATAGATCATGGTGCTCTTAAAGGTAACAGCATTTGTATACCTAACTGATTAGGTATTTTTTGTGCATGCTCGTATTTTACCATTATGTGACGTTGAATTATGCATGCATCATATTTGTTTATTTGTTTTCTAGGTAGAAAATCCATGCATATTTTTATTTTTTGTGTTTGACATTTATCTTTTATGTGTGCATGGTGCATTCATACTTTAAAATAAAAACAAAAAATGGAAAATTAAGAAATAAAAAATGATGGAAATTTTTACTACAGCATGATATATAACATTCTTGAACTTGTGAGTTGTGATCATGTATGAGTTTAATCGATGAGTTGTAACATAGTTTCCATTACTGACTTAAGTTATTTATGGAGTACTTACTATATGTGTCTTCATGTACAATCTGCATCGCACACACTATGATATTGTTAGTGAAACTCTACCGCGTGTGTGAGATTTGGAATGATAGTGACATCTTAGTAAGGTGACTTTGAACATGAATTGACCTTATTTATTAGACCTAAGCTTGAATTTATCCCTGGTAATAAAAAGCTCAATAACTTATGTTCTTCTTCAGAGCTTATTTGACTCAAGCAATTAAGCATGCAGGGTTTCTCATAGCCCGTACCTATGGTCAACTGACTTAGGTTAATGGGCCTAAAACTCGCTACCGAGGTCATTTTAGTTGTTTAATGGAGAAGAGCTTGCACTTAAGATTTGAGAAATAAATGAGCTTAAAATATTTAAAGTTGTGAAAAAAAATTTATGCTAAAAGTTAGGGAGAGATAAGAAATTATTTGTACAAAATAAGCTTTAATGTATAGGTTCTAATATGTGTTAGTTGATTTGATTTTCATAAGTAGAGGAATATCCTTATTAGCAGTGATATTGGGCATGTCATTTCTCACAAAGTTAAGGTTTGGGGTCTTGCTTACGAAGGATTAGTGATACTTTACACATGAGTTATTTATACAATTTACTTCATGTTAACTTGAATTGAGTATGTGAGAATGTTTACTCTACATTGAATACATTTATGCATGCTAACGACTGCATTTTTTAGTGAATATATGTTATTGTCAAAAGTTTGTTTATCCTTTCGTCATTTGTGACAAAAAGGGGAGAGAGAGATTTGAGGAGAGAGATGTTTGAATTTTGATTAATGGGAGCATTGAATGAAATTGAGATTTGCATTTATGTCTGAGGGGTTGTTGGGGAGAGACATAGATACATTTGCCCATTGCATTTATATTTGAGTTTTTGATCTTTTGTGATGCTAATGTTTTTATTGGTGTTTGGATTATTATTAGAGTTACGTCTCAATCTAGCTAATTTTGGTATCATGTGTTTAATTGTTATGTTTCCTGTATCACGTGCTTTTACATTGGGTATTTGAGTTGTGGATTTCAGGAAACAAATTTAACAAGAAAAGCAAGAGACAAATGCAGTTTATGAAGACTTGGTAGTTTATATTTTTTTTAGATCCTTGACCTATTATGTAGTTTTGTTACAGAATACTAAATGGGGAGTTTGTTAGATTTTTAGTGTTGGCGATTCTGTTGACAAAAGGATTAATTTGCAACGTGTTGTAAAAGTCAAGGACCTAGGGTGAAATTTTTATAAATTGGGTTATTAGGTTTAGGGTTCGAGAATGGAAAAAGAAAGAAAAAAGGTGCGGAATTTCGTTAGATTGTCGCCAATGTTTGGCTCGAGGGTCAAAAACAGAAACATCGTCGGTCGCCTGTTGCCAGGTCCTCGCTTGAGAGACAACCTCTTGCTCTGTCGCTGAGCTCTCCCTCGAATGAGAAGGTTAGCCGAAATTTTTTTATTTGTGATTTCAAGGATTTTTATCCGGCTTATTCAACCCTAACTTTATCATATAAATACCAGAACGCCACAGATCGAAAATTCTAAGGTTGAAACATAGAGAGAACTTGAGAGCTTTATATTTTCATCTTCCAATTCATTGAGATACTTAAACCTTTATTAATTTGATTATACTTGGCGAATAAAACATCATTTCTACTGAATCCAAATACCAAGCTTACTAAGGAATACGGAGTTCTTCAAGAATCCATAGGAGATAGACGAATCCACAAAGCTGGGGTTAGAGAATCCAAGAGGGCTTTGATATTGCAGTCAAGTAGTTGGTACAGGAGCCTGAAATTAAAGAGAGCTATCGATTGCAGTCAGAAGTTGGTGCAGGGACACGTAATTAAGGAAGGCTATCAGAATCTCAGTTAGGAATTGTTGCAAGGCACGCAATCGAGGAAGACTGTATTAACTTTAGTTAGGAGGTTAAAAAGTTCACATCATTGTCTTGTTTGATGGACTATAAGTTTGATTATTTATAGTGGACTTTGACTGGCAAAGTGCTCGACCTTTTTATCCAGTTAGGGTTTCTCCGTGATCATACCATGTGTTATTTACTGCTTTACTTACTGATTTTATGTTTTGCGGTAATCAAATATAGGATAATTGAACTGATTGCATAACCATCTAGAAATAATTAATTAGTGACTTGTTGATTAATTACGTTATTAATTTTCGCATTTACACCTATTAACCCTCTCTAGGTATAGTTTGGGTCGAACCTCGTATTTTCAATAGATAAAAATGAATTGTAGATAAGTGAATAATATTTATAGATTCAAAAAAGAGAAAATTATCCTAAGTCCTACCTTTTAACTTCCTATTTCAATAATCAGATAATAAAGTTATTCTTGCAAAAATCAAGTGCAAACCACCCATCCAACCCGATTCCACACCACACCATACCACAACCCACCAATCTAACCCTAATTCATTTTCCCAAATCCAAATGTTCATTCACCTTTTGTAATTTGTGACTATTTAATTGGGTAATTGTAACTAGTTATTTTGATAATTTGTGACCGATAAATTTGATAATTTTTGATCGATAAATAAGTTGTGACATATAAAATTTATGATTTATTTCCTAGAAATAAGTTGTGCTTAATTAATTTTATAATTTGTGATCGATAAATAAGTTGTAACTTATAAAATTTGTTACCTGTGACTGTAACGTTATGTGATCGTGATTAGCACATAACTATGATCATAAATTGTATATTAATTTGACATTAACCTATTTAATTAATAAAATCTATTTAGGTAATATCCTCTATTTTTTTTTGTAAGAATTTCACAAATTTTTCGAATTTGAAAGTATATCTTTAAAGATTTATAGTTACATATTTTTCCCTGCAAAAAATGTGCGTACATAAAATTTTTGTCTATTTATAAATAGTTTACTTCTTATATATTTAGCCCCTTTTTTGTGCCTATTACTTTAGAACTCTTTTTGCAACATGATCATTTTTAACAATCATTCACATAATAAAATATTTTGCAACTAAACCTAAGACTTTTCTTTAATTTCTAATCACACATCCTCCTACAAATACTATTCAAAACTCTTTTATTTTTAAATAATGGGCACCAAACAAGAGCTTAATTGTGACAATGAAGGAGCATAATTTTCGAAAGTCAAATAACAAAATCCACATTCAACTAGTGGATCATGACTCAGATCATCCATTTTCTCTATCAGTGAAATTAGCATTGGCATCATCCATGTTAGATATTTGATAGTGACTACAATATTGAAATGGAAAAATATTGTTTCAGTCCAATATAATTTGATCATCCATTTTCTTTATTAGTGAAATTAGCATTGACATCGTCACGTGTTAGATATTTAATAGTTATTACAATATTTAAATAGAAAAAATACCATTTTAGTCCAATATAATTTGACACAGACTGCCCAATATTATAATTTGATAGTGACTACAATATTCAAATGAAAAAAAAAATTGTTTCAGTTCAATACAATTTGACATAGACCATCCATTTTCTTTCTTAGTAAAATTAGCACTTGGTGTCATCACATGTTTAATATTTGATAGTGATTACAAAATTCAAATGGAAACAATATTATTCCGGTCCAATACATAATTTGACGCAGACCATCCATTTTCTTTATTAGTGAAATTACCACTAGGCATCATCTCATATTGGATATTTGATAGTGATTACAAAATTCAAATAGAAGAAATATTATTCCGATCCAATATATAATTTGACGCATACCATCCATTTTCTTTATCAGTGAAATTGGTACTTAGAAACATCACATGATGGATATTTAATAATGACTACAATATTCAAATGAAAAAAATATTATTTCATTCCAATATATGATTCAACGCACACCATCCATTTTCTTTATCAGTGAAATTAGCACATGACATCATCACATGTTGGATATTTGATAGTGACTATAATATTAAAATGGAAAAATTATTGTTTCAATCAAATATATAATTCGACCCACACCATCTATTTTCTTATCAGTGAAATTAGCATTGGCATCATTACATGTTGGACATTTGATAGTTACTACAATATTCAAATGAAAAAAATATGGTTTTAGTCCAACATATAATTTGACGCAGACCATCCATTTTCTTTATCAGTGAAATTACCACTTGCCATCACCACATGTTGGATATTTAATAGTGGCTAAAATATTCGAATGGAAAGAATATTGCTTCAATCCAATATCTAATTTCACGCAAACCATCTGTTTTCTTTATTATGTTGGATATTTAATAGTGACGACAATATTCAAATGGAAAAAAAATTGTTTCAGCCCAATATAATTCGAACCAGACCATCCATTTTCATTATCAAATAATTAGCAGTCGACATCATTACAATTTTGATATTAAATAGTGACAACAACATTCAAATGGAAAAAAATATTGTTCAGCCTAATATATAATTTGATGCAGACCATCCATTTTGTTTATCAGTGAAATCATCTCATGTTGGATATTTGATAGTGACTGCAATATTGAAATGGAGAAAATATTGTTTTAGTGCATTATAATTTGACGCAGACCATCCATTTTCATTATCAGATAAATTAGCACTTGACATCATAATTGATAGCTGAAGAATGAGTAACCAAGAGGGAGTGAATTGATTTTTAAAATTTTCTCAAAGAATTAATCTAAATTCAAGCAAGTAAAGACTAAATAGATTAACTCAAATAATCAGCACAAATATAAAAGTGATAAGTAAAAGGAAGAGATGATGCAAACAATATAATTGTGGAGGTTCGATCCAAAACAACGATCTACGTCATCCGTTACCAAGCTCTCTGGAATGAGCATAGCCTTTTTACTATGTAAATTGACTTATGGTACAATCCAATCCTTTCGGTGACCTACAAACAAGGAGCACCGGTCCTTATATAATGTTGAGCTTTACGAGACTTCAACACAACCCACTACTGAGCTTTCACAAGACCTCAATATGACCCACATGGTGACTTACAACAAGGACCACCAATCTTTATACAATTTTGATCTTTAAAGGATTTCAACACGACCCACACTTTATCAAAAAGATTTTACAATGGAATACCTCTCTTGAGAAATAATACAAACAAGTTAAGTACTAAGAGAGGCTAACACTTCAATAAATAGTAATAAATGACAGCTCAAGTGTTAGATGGAAATTTTGATGAATATGATGATTTTACAAGTTTGAACGATCAATCAAAGTTTTCAATATGAAGAAGTAGAAAAGTTTATGCAATGTAAGTGCAAAGATCTTCTACAAAAATATATCTATCTTCTAAGATTGATATAAAGAAATTAAGCATAAAGAGAAATGAAAAACTTTGATGAGAGAAATGATTCGAGAAACTTGATTCAACAATCAAAGTTTTTGTTATAAAAAAATAAATTAAACGAATGCAAATGTAAGCTTAAAGAAATCTCTAAGATATCTCACTTTAATACTCTTAAAAAATTTATTTTGAATGCAAGATGTAGAGGTATTTATAGAGTTCAAAACTTATAAAATCTGAGAGTTCGGATCACCGCATCCAATTGACTGCATCTTGTCCGGATGAACAATATAGTCGTTTGTACAAAAAAAATTAGAGTTCAGAAAGGTCAGATTTTGGACCGTTGAAAAGTTCCGGATGACCGCTTATTTTGGTAGGTTGACTGCCTCTTCCGGCCGTTCGATCGTCGGGCAGTTTAGCATTTTTTTACTTTTGACCTCATTTGTTCTAATTTGAAGGTTTTGAAAGGCATGGACTTTTGAAGAGTATTTTTAACTAACTTCTCAATATAAAAAGTGTTTTTAAGTCCAAATATCATTTTTAAAAGTCATTTTTTTCATTTGATCAAATCATTGTATTTGAATGACTTTTAATGTACAAAATTGTTTTTAATGCATATAAGGATCTTGAACTTTTGCATTCATTGACAAATACCAATGTGTTAGTACCTTTACATTTTATCTATGAAATCAAGTCTTTAATCTTACTCTGAAGTTTGACTCTTAAGTTCTTGAATGTGTGAATTCGATCTTGACTTTCTTCGTAAGTCCTATTTGTGATGATAGATTTTAATCTTTTGACGATCATCGATCAATTTTCCATCACATGCTTTGAAAAACTATAATCGCTTGAATTCAACTTGTTAGTAAATAAGATTATCTTGTTTGTTATAATCAAAACTCTAATGTTATAATCAACCATATGTCAACAATCACATGTTTAATATTAAATAGTGACTACCACATTCAAGCGGTAAAAATATTATTCCATATAATTTGACGCATACCATCCATTTTCTTTATCAATGAATTTAGCATTTGGCATCATCACGTGTTGGATATTTGGAAGTGACTACAATATTCAAATGGAGAAAATATTGTTTCAGTCCAATATATAATTTCTCATAGACCATCGATTTTCTTTATCAGTGAAAATAGCACCTTGCATCATTGCGTATTGGATATTAAATGGTGACTACAATATTCGAATAGAAAAAATATTGTTTTAGTACAATACATAATTTGACGCAGACCATCCATTTTCTTTATCAGTAAAATTAGCAATTGATGTTATCACATGTGGATATTTGATAGTGACTACAATATTCGAAAGGAAAAAAATTATGTTTCAATCCAATATAATTTGAAGCAAACCATCAATTTTTTATTAGTAAAATTAGCACTTGGCATCATCACATGTTGGATATTTGACCATGACTACAATATTCAAAAGGGAAAATGCGTTTCAGTCTAATATAATTTCATGCAAACCATCTATTTTCTTTAACAGGGAAGTTAGCACTCGACAAATTACTTTTGGATGTTTTGGTCCAATATATAATTTCACGCACACCATCCACTTTCTTTGTAAGTAAAATTAGTACTCGACATCATCACATATTGGATATTCGATAAGTGACTACAATATTCAAAAGAAAAAAATTGTTTCAGTCCAATATAACTTGAAGTAGACCATTCATTTTCATTATCAGTGAAATTAGCACTTGGCATCATTACATATTAGATATTTAATGGTGATTAAAAATATTCGAATAGAAAAAATATTGTTTCAATACAATATATAATTTAACACAGACCATCCATTTTCTTTATCACTAAAATTAGAAACTGGCATCATCACATGTCGAATATTTGATGTTGACTACAATATTCCATTGGAAAAAATATTCGTTCAGTCAAGTGTAAAATATGACACAGACCATCCATTTTCTTTATTAATGAAATTACCAATTGGCATAATCACATGTTGGATATTCGATTGTGACTAAAATATTCCACCGGAAAAAATATTGTTTCAATCTTATATAAAATTTGACGTAGACCATCCATTTTCTTTATGAGTGAAAATCGGCGCTTGGCATGATCACATGTTGGATATTCAATTGTGACTACAATATTCAATTGGAAAAAAATATTGTTTCGGTCCAATATAAAATCTGACGCATACCATCTATTTTCTTTATCGGTGAATTTTAGCACTTGATATCATCATGTGTTTAATATTTGATAGTGACTACAATATTCAAATGGAAAAAAAAGATTGTCTCAGTCTAATATAATTTGACACAGAACATCCATTTTCTTTATCAGTTAAATTAGCACTTGACATCATCATATGTTGGATACTTGATAGTGTCTATACTAGTCAAATGGAAAAAAAATATTGTTTCAGTACAATATAATTTGACACAGATCATCCATTTTTTTTATTAGTGAAATTAGCACTTGGAATCATTGCATCTTAGATATTTAATTGTGACTACAATATTCCAATGGAAAAAATATTGTTTCAATCCAATATATAATTTGACGCACACTATCCATTTTCTTTATCATGTTGGATATTTAATAGCCAGTACAATATTCAAATGGAAAAAAAAAATTGTTTTCATCCAATATAATTTGACGCAGATCATCTTCTTTCTTTATCAGAGAAATTAGCTCTTGGCATTTTTCACATGTTGGACATTTAATAGTGATTACCATTATCAAATGGAAGAATATTGTTTTTGTCCAATATGTAATTTGATGCAAACCATCCATTTTCTTTATCAGTGAAGTTTACACTTGACGTCATCACATGTTGGATATTTGATAGTGACTACAATATTCAAATGAGAATTTTTTTTTTTTCATTTCATTCCAATAAATAATCTAACGTAGATCATTCATTTTCTTTTTCTAGTGAAATCAGCACATTGCATCTTCATATGTTGGATATTCGATAGAAACTACAATGTTCAATTGGGAAAAATATTGTTTGACCAGTCCAATATAATTTAACGCAAATTGACAATTTTCTATATCAGTGAAATTATCACTTGCCATATCACATGTTTGATATTTGATTGTGACTACAATATTCAACTCGAGAAATTAGCACTTGACATCATCACATGTCAGATTTCAATAGTTATTGCAATATTCAAAAGGAATAATTATTGTTTCAGTGCAATATATAATTTGACGCAGACCATCCATTTTCTTTATTAGTGAAATTAACACTTGACATCATCACATGTTGGATATTTGATATTCAAATGGGAAAAATATTGTTTGATTAGTCAAATATAATTTGATGCTGGTCATCAATTTTCCATATTAGTGAATTTAGCACTTTCCATCATCACGTGTTTGATATTCGATTATCATTACATTATTCATATGGAGAAAATATTTTTTGATCAGTATAATATAATTTGACGCAAACCATCCATTTTCTTTATCACTAAAATTAGCACTTGGCGTCCTCACATGTTTGATTTTGATAATGATTACGATATTCAAATGGAAAGAATACTTTTTCAATCCAATATATTATTTGACGCCAACAATTCATTCATTTTCTTTATGAGTGAGATTTGCGCTTGGCATTATCACATGTTGGATATTTGATAGTGCTTACAATATTAAAATGGAAAAAAAAAATATTGTTTCAGTGCAATAATTTGACGTAGACCATCCATTTTCTTTAGGAAAAATTGCGGCAACGATCCATAACATTTTCATTTTTTACAAACTTTACCTTAACCTTTACTTTGTGCCACTCACAATCTCAAACCTTTCATAAATTCGCATCGAAGGTCCAAATGGATGGAAATTACTGTTAGTTGACCAAGATGGCAATTTTACATTTTATACATAAAATAAATTACAAAATTAAACCAAAAATCAAAAAATGAAAAAAAAAAATATAAACTCACCTAAGAGAGAAGACATAAAGACTCAATTTACCAAAATACCCCTCTTAGCTGCCTCCAAGAACCATCGCTCCACGGTGGAGCCCACCACCCCTACCTCTTTACTCTCCCTATTTCTTGATCCATTTACCAAAAACCAATTTGTTTTCCTTATTCATTGGCCGTTGAATTTTCTTTTGTCTATGTTAAAATAAATACATACATTGTACATTTTTTGTCCTCGTCGATCCCTTCTTCAACCCTTGGTAAGTGATTCTCTGATCCACTCCACACATCACATATTAGAGATAAATAATTGATAGAGAGAGACCTTTTACCATAAACAGGGGGTTCTCTCTGAAAAAAGAATAAAAAAAACCCCACACACCACTCTCTCTTTATAATTACCCACTTTTTTTTTTCTTTTCTTTACAGCTCTCTATACTAATATATATTATTTTATGGATATGTTAATGTATCAATATCAGTGATTGTTTATGAAGGGGAGGTGTTTAAGAAGACAAGAAACGAAAAGGGACCGTTCATTTCTTTCTTTCTTTGACGTGTGCGAATGGGTCTTGATTGGGGATTGTAGCAGCATGGTTTTCTGGTTTTCACTGGGGATGGGGGTATGGGTGGGGTGGAGTGTGGAGGGGTGGTGAGTTTAATTTTTTAATTTTGTGATTTTAAATTTTTAACTCATTTTATGTATTAAAATGTAAAATTATCGTTTTACCCATTAAAAATGGTCTACATTTGGTCAAAGTCAAATTTGTTGATCAACTAACGGTCAAATGGATGATTTCCATCCATTTCAACCTCAAGTGCGAATTTATGAAAGGTGTGGGATTGTGGGTGGCACAAAGTGAAGGTTAGGATAAAGTCTACAAAAAATTGAAATGTTAGGGACCGCTGCTGCAGTTTTTCCTTTTTTTATATGTGAAATTAGCTCTAAGCTTCATCACATGTTGGATATTTAACGGTGATTGTTACAATAAAATTTAGCATGGACCATTCAATTTTTTTATCAGTGAATTTATCACTTGGCATCATCACATGTTGGATATTTAATAGTGATTGTTTCAATCCAATATAATTTAGCGCAGACCATCCAATTTTTTTATCAGTTAATTTATCACTTGGTACCATCACACATTGGATATTTGATATTGACTGCAATATTGAAATGGAAAAAATATTGTTTCAGTCCAATATAATTTGATGCAAATCGTCCATTTCTTTATTAGTGAAATTAGCACTTTGCATCATTACATGATGGATATTTAATAGTGACTACAATATTCAAATAGAAAAAATATTGTTTCGGTCCAACATAATTTGACCCAGACCATTTATTTTCTTTATCAGTGAAATTAGCACTGGGCATCATCACATGTTGGATATTCGATAATTACTACAATATTCAAATGGAAAAATTATTGTTTCAGTCCAATAAACAATTTGACACAGACCATCCATTTTCTTTATTAGTGAGATTAGTGTTTGGCATCACCACATGTTTGATATTTGAAAGTTACTACAATATTCGAATGGAAAAAAATATTGTTTCTGTCCAATATAATTTGACGCAGACCATCCATTTCCTTATTAGCGAAATTAGCACTGACATCATCAGTGTTGGATATTTAATAGTAACTGCAATATTCAAATGGAAAAGATTTTTTTTAGCCCAATATATAATTTGATGCAGACTATCCATTTTCTTTATGAGTGAAATTAACACTTGATATCATTACATGTTGGATATTCGATAGTGACTACAAATTTAAATGGAATTTTTTTTTTCAGTCCACTATAATTTGACGTATATAATCCATTTTCTTGATTAGTGAAATTTGTATTTGGCATCATCACATGTTGAATATTAGATATTGACTACAATATTCAAATGGAAAAATTATTGTTTCAGACCAGTATATAATTTGATGCAGACCGTCCATTTTCTTTATCAGTGAAATTAGCTTTTGACATCATTACATGTTGGATATTTAACAGCGCTTAACAATATTCAAATTGAAAAAATATTTTTTCAGTCCAATATATAATTTAACGCAGACCATCCATTTTCTTTATCTGTGAAATTACCACTTGCCATCATCTCATGTTGGATATTTGATGGTGACTACAATATTTAAATGAAAAAATCATTGTTCCAGTCTTACATATATTTAACAAGCCATCCATTTTCTTCATTTGTGAAATTAGCCATTAGAAACATCACATGATGGATATTTAGCCCGTATTTGAGTCACATTATTTTTTTCATTTTCCTTCTTCTATTCATTTTTAACCACACATTTTCAATAAAATAATATTTTCCATCACATCAATAATTTTTCTTTCTTTTTTAACCACATATTCTCCATCACCTAAAAAAATAATGCATTCTTGGCTACAAAATGTGCACCAAACAAGTGCTTAATAGCAATTACAATATTGAAATGGAAAAAATATTATTTTAGTCCAATATATGATTCGACGCAGAACGTCCATTTTATTTATTAGTGAAATTATAACTTGACATCAGCATTGTTAGATATTTAATAGTGACTACAATATTCTAATGAAGAAAAAATATTGTTTTTGTCCAATATATCATTTGATGAAGACCATTAATTTTCTTTATCAATGAAATTAGCACTTCACATCATTATATGTTGGATATTCAATAGTGACTACAATATTCGAATAGAAAAAATATTGTTCTAGACAAATATAATTTGACGCAGGCCATCTAATTTGTTATATGTGAAATTAGTACTTGACATGATCATATGTTGGACATTTGATAAGAATATAAAATACACATTTTACATCTTTATTTAATGTGTTCATATGACTATTTTATGCCTAAATTTACTTAGTATTTTCATATTTTGGTTTAGGTGGCAATTCGATGGATATGACATAATTTGAAGAAAAAAAGGGAAAATGATCAAAATGAAAGAAAGTGAAAGTTCGGGAACCAAAGTGCAAATATTCAAAAGTTGTATCAAACCTCACAATGAAGACTTGGGAGCGTTAGAAGTCAATTGGATGAAGGAAGGATTCAAATAGATGAAACATAGCCAAAACATTATCATATATCAACTTTCAAGCTGAAAAGTTTTGCAACGATTTTCATCCTCATCTTGAGACCAGTTTATGACATGGTAGATGGTCGAATTTGAAGATGGTATCTGAAGCAAAGTTGTAGCCCTTTCAGTCATCTTCCCAACTATTTTGAATAATCTCAATCAGACATTGAAAGAGGAAGTTACGACGAAAATACTAAAGAGGACACAGATCTTCAGCGCCTAGGCGCCATGCAGCACAAATTAGGTTTTTTCTGTATGTATGGGTCGTGAGAAGCCTAGAAAAGGAGGTCAAAACACATCAGAACCTCTCCAACTTTATTCTTCTCTATTTTTCTCTTAGATTCATGAATTGTAACTAAACTTTTACACTTGGTCGAAGGAGATTGAAGCCTCGGAACCACATATTGTGAGATATAAATGATTTTTCTTAATTTAATTCATGTTTTTTAGTATTGAATATTCTTCTGCACTTATTTCCATGATTGTTATGTTTTATTGCTAGGAGGCCAACTAGTTTATTATTCATTGCAATGTATCACTAAGTTAAATATTAAATCCGTAATTGTTTGATTCCTTTAAGAAGCACTAGAATTTGATGATTTTTGGTGATAGAGGTTATTGAATCTTAAGAAGAATGTTTAAATAGATTGAATGCAACATGTGGTTGTGTTATCTAGTTCATTTAATAATTAGGGTTAATTAGAATGTTGATTTCTAACTAACTAAAAATAAGGAGATATAGGAAAATAATTTCAACGGTGAATATTCAAAATATGAATTGAATTATCTTTGCATCTATGATCAATTGTGAATTTTCGAAGGTGAATATTAACATGGACCAAGGTTAGTCTTTTGATTGTTTTCTTTAATTTAATTTGCATTGTTATTTATTGTGTCACTTATAATTATTTGCATATCAAAACTTCCAATCATTGTACAAAGCATAAAATACTGAATTATACAATCTTCGTGGGATCGACCCTTACTTCCACTACTACATTAGTTTTAAAGGTTTAATGACTATTTTTGAGTGCCTACGACAGCACACTAAATTTTGGCGCTGCTGTCGGGGAGTGGTTCTAATTTGTTTTTGTGATTCTTTAGTTGTTTAATTTATTTTTGAAAAAAATTCATAATTCTCTAGTTTGTTTAAGAAATTTATTATTTTTAGGAATTTTAGCATAAAATTTTATTTGTTTTCTTACTCTAACTTGTTTTTAATTTATTTTATTTGTTTATGCATGCAATTCGATCTTCTAATCAAGGCGAATTGTAGTACGATCCGAAATTAGAAAGAACCTTGCGTAGGTTAAGGAGTGGCAGTCGGTGGAATTTTACAGTGAACAATTTTGATCCCGAGATCCTATTCCCTGGTGATTTTGAATCAAAGGAAGATGAAGTCATGGCTGAGGACAATCGGACTTTGAAAGAGCTTGTAGCCCCTACATTTATTTTTAGGCAATTTTAGCATAAAATTTTATTTGTTTTCTTATTCTAACTTGTTTTTAATTTATTTTATTTGTTTATGCATGCAACTCGATCTTCTAATCAGATGAATTGCAGTACGATCCGGAATTAGAAAGAACTTTGCGCAGGTTAAGGAGTGGCAACCGGTGGAATTTTATAGTGAACAATTTTGATCCCGAGACCCTATTCCCTGGTGATTTTGAATCAAAGGAAGAGGAAGTCATGGCTGTGGACAATCGGATTTTGAAAGAGTTTGTAGCCCCTATATTGAATCAACAACCTTTATGCATAGTTTTTCTTATTTTAGATGCTGTTGCTACTTTCTAATTAAAATCTGGACTAATACACATTTTCCCTAGTTTTCATGGTCTTGCAGGTGAAAATCCTCATAAACATCTGAAAGAGTTTCATGTGGTTTATATGAGTATGAAATCCACTGGAATTACTGAAGAACGGATTAAACTAAGGGCTTTTCTATTTTCTCTGAAAGATTCGGCTAAGGATTTGCTCTACTATCTACCATCGGGAAGCATTACCACATGGGATGGAATGAAGAGATTATTTCTAGATAAATATTTTCCAGCTTCAAGGGCAACAAATATTAGAAACGAAATTTGTGGTGTCAGACAAGATCACATGGAATCTCTAAATGAGTATGGTGAGCGATTCAAGAAATTGTGTGCAAGTTGTCCCCATCATCAGATCAGTGAGCAACTTCTCATCCAATACTTCTATGAAATTCTTCAACCCACAGAAAGGAGCTTGATTGACGCTGCAAGCGGATGAGCTTTGGTTGATAAAACTCCCAAAGGAGCTAGGAATTTAATTGCAAACATGGCAGCCAATTCTCAACAATTTGACGCTAGATTTGATCCCTCTTCTAGACATGTTAATGAGGTAAATGTATCATCCATTGAACAACAAATAGCGAATCTAACTACTCTTGTTTGTCAAATGACTACAAGTAATGTGCAGACAGTGAAGGTTTGTGGAATTTGTTCAATAATGGGACATCCAATTGATGTATGTTCAACTCTTCAAGAAGAACCCACAGAACAAGTTAATGTAGCGGGTGGTTTCCCTGGACAACCATAGAGGAATTATGATCATTCTTCGAAGACATACAACCCAGGATGGAGGGATCATCCCAATCTTAGCTATGAGAATTCGCAATCAAATCAACATGTTGCTCAAAATCACCCAAACTTTCAACAATAAAGGCAGCCATACCCGCCTAGACAACAACATGGCCAAACTTCTAACTCTGGTGTGTCTTTAGAAGATATTATTAAATCCCTTGTCAACAAAACTATGCAATTTCAATAGGAGACCAGGGCTAGCATTCAATGTTTGTAGAATCAAATGGGTCAAGTAACTAATGAGATCAGTCGGCTAGAGGCGCCAAGTTCGAGGAAACTACTCTCTCAAACAATGACGAATCCAAAACAAAATGTGAGCACAATCATCCTGAGAAGTTGTAAAAAGGTTGAGATTCTGGTAAAGGCATCCCCTAGTCCATTGGCGCAAGAAGAGAAAGAAAAAGAGGCTGCAAACAAGACCATCACCAATGATACTGATGTGACTGAGCGTAAGTTTTTACCTCTGTGATTATAAACCAATACCCCATTTTCCTCAAGCTCTAGTAGGATCTAGAAAATATGAATGAGAACATGATGAGCTACATGAAATTTTTAGTAAATGTGAGGTAAATATTCCATTTTTAGATATTTTTAAACAAGTGTCTCGTTATGCTAAATTTTTGAAATAATTGTACACAAGTAAAGGGAAACAGAAATTGAAGAGGATTGAAATGGTAAAAGTTGGAGAACAGGTATCTGCAATAATTCAAGAGAAACTTTCTGCAAAGTGCACGGATCCTATTATGTTCACTATCCCTTGCATGATAGGCGACACTAAGTTTGAGAGGGTCATGTTAGATTCAGGAGCATCTATTAATGTCATGTCATATTCTGTATACACTTCTTTGAAACTTGGAACTTTAAATGAAACTGGTATGATAATTTAACTAGTTGATAAATCTAATGTTTATCCTAAGGGGGTAGTTGAGGATGTTCTCGTGAAAGTTAATGATTTGGTTTTTCTGTTAATATTTATGTGCTTGACATGGGTAATAGTAATCATACTACCCTTATCTTGTTAGGAGACCGTTATGTAAGTTTTAAATGTGGGGGAAGGAATTTAGACTTATTGCATTTCAATTTTGAGTAAGTTTAATTTCAATACTTTTTGCATGATCGAGAGTTAAATGATTGTTTTTTGTTGTGTATGCTATTTGCTAGAATAAATTAGGCTTTTGAAGAACCCATAACGTGATTGAATGAATTATCCTCCAACTTAGATTTGATTAGTGGAGTTATTTTCTTTGAGGATAGTAGTAACTAAATTTTGTAAACAAAAGCCGGTGAGATTTTTGAGCCTTTATACTGATACATCCATAACAATCTCATTATTTTTTTTCATGTGTGATATTCTTCCATGGATTTATTTTTCTAGAACTTACATTAATTCTCTTCAAGATCACATTGACACATACGTGCATGAACATGATTAATGTCATATTTGTTACATAAATGAGCTTCATTAGCCAAATAGCCGACCCTGTAATTGAATTTTCCATTGTTGAGCCCCTTTGAGCCTTTATGCATTTTCTTTGTATAAACCCACGTTACAAGCTTTAAATTGGAAAAAAATGTCTTTACCCAAACCTTAGAGCCTTGGAGTATTGTTGAATGCCATGAGAAGTGTAGGTATGCAGGGGTATCAAGATTTATGGTAGTGTTATTATTGGTAAATTGCAACAAATTTTTTATGTCAATTCAGGGAATTCTATTATTGGTGTATAATTTGGAGTTTATATTGTACAAGAAAAATGCAAGAAGAAGAAGGAAAAAATGAATGATTGAAAAGAAAAAAAGAAAAGAAAATAAGTGATGAAAGAGAATGATTTTAATGTGAAAAAGATCTATATTCATAACTTTTCCTACATCTCAAGAAAGAATTCGATTTGTTTGAGATAGATGCAAAATGAAGAAGCTATTATGTAGAGTGGTTGGTTTTAGATGTCTTATGTATATGTTTGAGCTAACTCTATTCATCTTTACTCTACTAGTTTCGATGGCTTTTGAGTCACATACCCAAATATTTTCCACCTTGACCATTAAAAAGTCATTATGATTCTTGTAAAGCATGTGATCTAAGTGGTGAAAAATGAGAAGATATGCAAGCATATGGTAGAACATCTCAATTGGAATGAATTTGAGCGAAACACTTACCCTTTCAAACACATGAGAGTTGAGTGCTTATATCCGTGAGGGTCTGCATGTTTGGTTTACTCCATCTTTATATGAAAATGCTTGCTAATTGATTACGAGTTGTGTGAAATGTTTATTCATGATATTATATGTGTTTTGAAAAAGCTTAATGGTTCTACATTCTTGGCATTACCTGCTGTTTTTGGGGAATCAAATTTGAGTCTTGCCCGAGGACGAGCAAAAACTAAGCATGGGAGAATTTGATAGGAATGTAAAATGTACATTTTACATCTTTATTTAATTCGCTCATATGACTATTTAAGGCCTAAATGTACTTAGTGTTCTCATATTTTGGTTTAGGTAGCAATTCGATGGATATGACATAATTTGGAAGAAAGAAGGAAAAATGATCAAAATGAAAGAAAGTAAAAGTTCGGGATCCAAAGTGCAAATATTCAAAAGTTGCATTGAACCTCACAATGAAAATTTGAGAGCGTTAGAGGTCAATTGGATGAATGAAGGAGTCAAAGGGATGAAACATAGCCAAAACATTATCATATATCAACTTTCAAGCTGAAAAGTTTTGCACTGATTTTCAGCATCATCTTGAGACTAGTTTTTGACATGGTAGATGATCGAATTCGAAGATGGTATCTGAAGAAAAGTTGTAGATCTTTGCGTTATCTTTCCAATATATCTTGAATCATCTCAATGAGACATTGGAAGAGGAAGTTATGATGAAAATAATAAAGAGGACGCAGAATTTGAAATAGCAACGCAGCGCCCAGGTGCCGTGTTGCCCAGAAAGAACAGATTTTCAGTGCCTAGGCGCTTCTCCCATAGTGCCTAGGCGCCGCGCAGTGCAAATTAGGTTTTTTCTGTATGTATGAGCCGCGAAAAGCTTAGAAAAGGAGGTCAAAACACATCAGAACCTCTCCAACTTTATTCTTCTCTATTTTTATCCTATTTTACACTTGGTCGAAGGAGATTGAAGCCTCGAAACCACATATTGTGAAATCTAAATGGTTTTTCTTAATTTAATTCATATTTTTTAGTATTGAATATTCTTCTGCACTTATTTACATGATTGTTGTGTTTAATTGCTAGGAGGTCTACTAGTTTATTAATCATTACAATCTACCGCTAAGTTAAATATCAAATCTGTAATTGTTTGATTCATTTAACTTGTGAAGCACTAGGATTTGATGATTTTCGGCGATAGAGATTATTGAATTTTAAGAAGAATGTTTAAATAGATTGAATGCAATAACATGTGTTTGTATTATCTAGTTCATCGATTTCTCTATAGTGTAAAGCTGTTGTTAAATTGAATCTCGAGCGCTGGTATGTGGTTATTTAATAATTAGGGTTAATTAGAACACTGATTTCTAACTAACTAAAAATAAGGAGATATAGAAAAATAATTCCAACGGTGAATATTCAAAATATGAATTGAATTATCCTTACATCTATGATCAATTATGAATTTCCGAAGGTGAATATTGACTTGGACCAAAGTTAGTCTTTTGATTGTTTTCATTAATTTAATTTGCATTATTATTTATTGCGTCACTTATAATTATTTGCATACAAAAAGCTCTCAATCATTGTACGAAGCATAAAATACTGAATTACACACTTTTCGTAGGATCGACCATTAGTTCTACTACTACATTACTTTTAGAGGTTTAAGAACTATTTTCGAGTGCCTACGATAGCACACCAATATTCGATAGTGACTACAATATTAAAATGGAAAAAATATTGTTTCGTGCAATATATAATTTGACGCAGACCATACATTTTCTTTATTGGTGAAATTAACATTGGGCTTCATCATGTTGGATATTCGATAATGACTACCTATTCAGATGGGAAAAATATTGTTTGACTAGTCCAATATAATTTGACACAGACCATCAATTTTCCATATTAGTGAAATTAGCATTTTCCATCATTACATGTTTTTGATATTCGATTGTCATTACATTATTCATGTGGAGAAAATATTTTTTGATCAGTACAATATAATTTTGCGCAGACCATCCATTTTCTTTATTAGTGAAATCAGCACTAGGCATGATCACATGTTTGATTTTGATAATGATTACAATATTCAGATGTAAAGAATACTTTTTCAATCCAATATATTATTTGACGTTGACAATTCATTTTCTTTATGAGTGAAATTAGCACTGGGCATATCACATGTTGGATATTTGATAGCGACTACAATTTTCAAATTGAAAAAAATATTGTTTCAGTCCTATATAATTTGATGCAGACCATCCATTTTCTTTATCTGTTAAATTAGCACTTAATATCATCACATGTTGGATATTTAACAGTGATTACAATATTTAAATGGAAAAAATATTGTTTCGGTCCAATATAATTTGATGCAGTCCTTTCATTTTTTTTATCAGTGAATTTAGCACTTGTCATCATCATATGTTGGATATTTGATAGTGACTACAATATTCTAATGGAAAAAATATATTTTTTGAATGCAATATAATTTGACGCAAACCATCCATTTCTTTATTAGTGAAATTAGCACTTGGCATCATTACATGTTGGATATTTTATAGTGACTATAATATTTGAATAAAAAAATATTGTTTTAGTCCAAATTGTCCTATATATAGTTTGACGCACAATATCCATTTTCTTTATCAGTGTTATTAGCACTTGGCATCATCACATGTTGGATATTTGATAGTGACTATAGTATTCAAATAAAAAAATAAATATTATTTCAATCCAATATAATTTGACGTAAACTATCCATTTTCTTTATTAGTGAAATTACCACTTCACATCATCCCATGTTGAATATTTGATAGTTACATTATTTGAATGGAAAAAGTATTGTAACTATTTAATTTCACAACTCATATTGAAATTGAATTAAAAAAAACTACCAAATCGAATATTTGAACCGATTGTTCTACATGTATATAATGATATATGTAATGATTTACGTATACATGATTTGATGAGATATGATTGAGTCAATATTTATTCAACTAAATAAAAGAAAGTATTTCGCTCTCTTTTTGTCACTTTATTTGTATATTAACTATTATGTAAATCAAACAAGGGCTATATATATAAAAATATAATCTAATAGCAGCATAGGCTTGCTTATTATAGTTAATAAGTAATATTGGAAATAATCCTCAAAAGGCACCGTTGGGTTTTGTGACCCAAATCCGATCCAAATTGGGTCTAGGGCTTTGCGTTTTGGAGTATTGGGCAAAGATGTAAAAATATGGCCCAAGAAGGAAAAAGGCGGATTGACGACGTTGGACGGTCGCTCGACTCATGCTCGAGTGAGAGGAGCAAAATTGGAGCAGAACCTTCGTTGCCCCTTGTCGCCGAGCTGTCGCTCAGCGACATGCCGCATATTTGTTTCCTTATTTTTCGATTTTACGCTATCTTTGACCTAGTTTTTATGTTTTAGGGTTTTGAACGATTCTCCTACAAATACTAGGCTCTTCATTCAGTTTATTAGACTTTTAGTTGCATAATTGAATTTTCTCTCATTGGTTGTTAATAAAGTATTCGTTTCCTCTGCCAATTATCTTCTTCTTGTTTTGTTTTTCTTTTAAATCTTGTTCTTAGTTATTAATTGTGCGATCAATACTTCAAAATAGCACACTTTTGATCAAAATTAACAGTCCCTCCAAATCTACCCGTGACTTTTGGTACCAAATCATCATAGAAATTGCTTTTGGTGGCCCATGTAGTTGAATTTCTAAGTGATGAAGGAGAGGCTTTAAACAAACATTGAAAAGTCAATCATATTTGGGATATAGATTTGTTGAGTTACAAACCCAAAGTGTGTTAAATGTTAATTACAGTAGATTAGGAAAATTGATATCTAGATCACTCAAGATTGGTATAGGTAAGCATATACCTATACCTCTACCAATTAAATAAGAAATAGATCTTCGATTAGGATTCTCTCCCAAATTAAACCTTTCTTCCTAAATAAAAACTGCTCTCCCATATTTAATATTTTTATAGATATTGGGGAAGTACACGAATAGTACTTGTAAAAATAAGATGAATACGTGTTCTAATTCGAGAGCATGATGTACATCGATTTGGGCTGTTTTGAAAGATAATTAATACTTTAATTTTATAATTTTGGGGACTATGTTTCTAAATTAGTGTTGCAACTTTTGAATTATTTGATCTCCAAGAATTGAGGAGATTTTCCAAACTTACCTGTTGACTTAATATATTTAAGTTTTTTGTGAAAAAATCTATTTTACCCTTAATGAAATGGGTTTCTTTATTGCAAGACATGTCCTTTTATTTTAAAATAAGTTTTGAATTTGTTCTGTATTTCTTATATTCTGAATTTTAATATATAAATTCATCCTTTGATTTAATGAATTAGCATAGTCTGCTATTTTTTGTTCATATTTTTTTATGAGTTTATCATATTCCTCAGACATTTTATCTATATTTTTTACTTAGGATCTAATACTTCCTATTTTTTTTAATATCATTTCTAACAAATCGTCTAATCCTTTAACTGTATATCCTGGCATGATTGAATAATATTATCATAAAAATTGTCATAGTATTATAAAATAATGATATAAATATTATGGTAAACAATAATTCAAACATCATGAATAATCATAAACATTTATGATCCCTGCGATTCTCTAAGATCTTAAAGGAATTCTTTCAAAACTTAACAAGAAATAGTAGTTCTATCTTAATTTTAATTTGGATCTTTATTCTTATAATCGAGTGATTTTCAGGCTCTGAATATGCAAATTGTTCCCTCCAACAGCCTCTTGCCTTAACAGGATCTTTGCTATTTCAGCTTATTGCCTTCACTGTATCATTTCCAAGGACAAATCCCTAGACTTAGATTAAAGAAAAACTGTCTTGGTTGTTAAAATAAGAAAGAAGTTTCTGCTCAGATCTATCAAGAATCTATGAGAATGGAAATTAGAAACTCATCTTTTTCTATGAAAGAAATAGAATATTATTGATATTTTGAAATTGGTACAAGGATTATATCAAAAGACTGAAATGTTTTGGCTTTCTTACACTCTGAAAGCTCAAGTGTTTTTCTAACTCATTTTGCTTCTATCTTAGCCTAAAGGCTTATATTTATATAACTACACGAGGCTCGATTATTGGCCTCTTACATTATTCCTTATCTCATACTCCACTAATGGAGTTCTATTATTACAACAGTATATCTACTACATAATTGCAGTTCTATTATTGTTTCCAATTGTCCACCTTTCTTTCACATCTTCTTTTCCTCTATTGTCTTCATAAGGAGTTGGCAAGATTCTTCAATAATGTTTGGCATCTTTTTGATAGTGGCGAGACATCTTTTCTATCTTTTTCTTCCTTTATATCTTTATCTTCTTTTCATTTGGGTAGCATGTAAGACATTCTCTTAATTGGCATGATTCCTGTATAGTTGATGGACTTCCATTAATCTGATAGATATCAAATTTTTGGATATATTCTTTTAAAATTTCATATTTTTCTTTTCCATTGTTTGTCAAAAGTGTCCATCCTTCAAATTGGCACATGCATGTAAATTTTTTCTCATATAAGGTTTTTGCAATGTTGTAAAAGAACCTTCATCCCTAGAATTCTTCTGAATTTTATCCATGATTTATTGATATTTGGCAATGGCTTTTTATTTCTGTCGACTTCTATTTGAAAATTTCTTCCAACATGTCCAACTGTGATTATATGTTCAGCAAGATAAAATACTCTTCCATCAAATTCAAGACTGATTGAATAAAATTTGATATATACCAATTTTCCCTGAACAAATCTTGATATTTCGAATTTGAATATGTCATCAAAATTTTCAATTTCATTTAGATCTCTTCCAGGATATATGAGATCTAAGAATCCAAAGTCTGCTGCTGATTTGACCATAAAGGGTATGCATCATTGATAATAATCAATTTTGGGTAAACGTGATCTCCAGAAGAGATGAAATACGAATAATTTCCTTTCAGTTCATAAACTATTTTAGCAAATGATCTATATTCTTCTTCCTTTATTGATAAAGGAATGTCATCTTTTTCATCAGCTCTTATTATGATAATCTTTGTATATTCATCATTATTTTTTATAGTCACCTTTCGAGGACTTGGTGTATCTCTTTTGATTTTACTGGGTCCACTGCTACTTCCTTACTGTGTACCTGTTTGTATTTTTGGCATTTCCTGTTTGATATTTAATGACTCGAATTGTGAAGTAATATCATCAATTCTGTCACTCAATTCATTGGTATATTTGGAATGAGAAATAGAGATTTCTTTCAACAATTTTCCATTTTGCTGAAGTAATTCCACCATTTGCTCAATTTCTTCTTTGATATCTTCATATTCCTCTTTGAGGAATTCCATTCGTCGTTTGACGTCTATCAATGTATTTTTGATATCATCCATTTTCAAATTCAATATTCATGCCTTAAGAAATCAGCAAGATAATTGTTAATGCCTTTAATATGGATAATATCATAATTATAAAATGACAAATATGCTTGTCTTCTGTGCAATCTTCTATATTGAGGTTCCATTGGGAGTTTATTCTTAATTAATCATGTAACATTAGAATTGTCAGTTTCAACAATAAATTTTTTAGATAATAGGAATAATGAGAACTTTTTTATTCCTCTAATAATTGCTAACAATTATTTTTCATGAATTGTATAATTTATTTCTGCTTGGTTAAAAGTTCCACTTGAATATCTGCAAATCTCATTTAAATCTGTTTTTAATATGGCTGCCCAATATCTATCGGAAGCATCAGTATTAACAACCAAATTATCTTTTTATCCGACAATCTTAATTTTGGTAGATTTTTACATTCTTCTTTTAATGATTTAACTATTTCTGTATGTTCTTCACTCCATCCTCTAGTATTTATTTTTTTAAGTAGAACTTGTATTTTATGTCTCTTTTTTGAAAGGTTTTCAATAAATCCTTCTGCATAGTTTAAACATTCTAAGAACTTTTGTATTTGTTCTTTTGATTTTAATTTATTTGAAAAACTTTCTATGTTTTTGGATATATGAGTTTGCAATTTTATTCATTTTTTATCTATTGATAATCCAAGAAAATCAATTTCTTATTTTTCTATTATAGTTTTCTTTTTTGAAAGAACAATTCCTTAATTTTTGCATTCATTTATGAATTGCATCAAGTGGTTTCTATGTTCTTTTTTAGTATTAGAACATATTAATATATCATCAACATATACAATTAAAAATTCATTAAGTTTTTTAAATATATTGTCAATTTATCTTTGATATATTTGTTGTACATTTTTTAATCCAAAAGACATTATTAACTATTCATATTTACCTTGAGGTGTACTAAATGCAGTATATTTTATAATATCTTGTTCCATCTTAACTTGCCAAAAACCTGATTTATAATCAAACTTAAAATAATATTGTTTTCCTTTTGCAAGGTTTATTAGAACTTCTTCGTTTAGTAAAAAGTATCCATCAAATTTAGTATATTTGTTTAATTCTTTATAATTGATTACCATTCTGACTTTTCCTCTAATTTGCCCAGAGCTTTTCATAACCATAAAAGCTGGACAACTATGGGGTCAATTACTAGATCTAATAAGTTTTTGTTCTAGTAGTTTTTTATTTGGGTTTTAAATTCTTGTATAGTATACATGATTAGTCTGATTCTAATTATAACATTCTCTGTTAGTTCTATTTTAGTTTTAGGATGGTATGGTTTTATGGTTTCCAAAATAATAATGGATTTTCTCCACATGTTTTTTCTGATTGTTCTATGATTTTTTCTAGGCTTATTTCTATTCCTTTTTTCAAGACTCTTTTGTATAAGGCTTTTGTATTTATATCTTTATTTATAATTGATTTTTTCTCCCATCTATCACCACGTTGATCTGGCTGAACTCTCTAAGGTCTAAGTTCCCTCGAAATTTTTAATAAGTGTACACATGGTGTTTGTAACATTATCATATAATTATTTTGTTTATAATATTGAAATTGTTGTATAAAGTCATTTCATAATAATGTATCACATTCTAATTTATTATAACTATATATTTTATTTATTATTACTTGTTTATTTCCAAGTATTATACTGATTTTATCAGCACTATTAATTATTTATGTACTTTCTCATATTATTCCTGTTATCTTTATTTTACTATTTTCATTCCATAACTTTACTAAGAAGTTTTTAAATATTTTTATATCAAGTCCAGTATATATTAAGGCATATGTTGTTATATTTGTTTCTACTATAGTAACTTGTATATATACAGCTAATGAAAAACTTATTTGGTTATTCATTTATCTTTTTTCGTATAATATAGTTTGACCATTATTTGTTATATATAATCATTCTCTTTTTATACTATAATTTTCTAATTCATTTAGAAAACTCATTCCTAATAATATATGATGATCTGTATTCATATTATTATTTATATAACATGGTATTACAATATTAATTCATCATATTTTTATTGGTATTTTGGCTTCTAATTCTGTAATATGTATTTGTCCATCAAAATTTACATATCTATATGGTTCAATCTTATGAATCGTTAATCATTTATTTCTAATTGAAGTTATATGACATTCACTTGCTCATGTATCTATTATTATATTTAGTTCTTTACTATGTTCTCTTTCATTATAATATTCTCATTCTATCTTCATATTTTCAGCATTTCTATAAAACTTAATTTCTTTTATATTACTAGCTCCTTCTAACCGTTTTCTAGGTAATCTAAGACTTGTTGATTTTTTAATTAATCTTCTATCTTTAAACATTATTTTATTAGAATAATCCTCTTTGTTATCTTCTGTTATTTCAGGTTTATTCTTGATTATGCTTAGTTCATATTCTTTAGGAATTTAATTTATTTGTTTGCTTAGTTATATTATTTTACTAATATCTTTACATTCCTTATGAACTTTTATGTATGGATTTTTAGAGTATATATTTCCATAATTGGAGTTAGTATATGTGTACAAAACTCTATATTCTATAGTCATAATTCTGTCTCTTGGTTCCATTATATCATCCATATGTAGCTTGAAATATAGTATTAAGATTTTATTGAAGTTTTTGTCTTTTATTGAGACACAATATTTTGGGTAACAAGTAAATATTAATTTATGTTATGCTAAGTTTCCTTATATAGTTCTTAAATGACTATTTTTTAAATTTATTATTCTTCCATCATGTAAACTTACAATCAAAAGCGAATCTATTCATTCACTAAATAAGGAATTAAATATTATCTGTATTCCTGCTAAATAAACATATTGGATTTTTTCTCCTTATTTTTATTAATCTTTATTAACAATTCATCTACTGTAATTTTTTGTTAAAATATTTAATTTATGTGTTCCTTGAATTGTTCTAACATTTATAGCTTTTTTTCAATTTTATGACATTCATTTATTACTATTCTTTCTCTTTTCCATATCTCATATAATGCTTCCTATTTTTCTATTTTTAAATCTAAAGATAATTTTTGCATTTTTTGAATTTGTTATTATCAAATGTTACTTTTAATCCATAACCTTCTATTCCTTCATATTCTTATTTATTTATATTGTCACTTTCTATTTTCTCAATTTCTCTATTAAGATTCTGATCTATTTTCTTCTGAATCTGTTTCACTTATATATACTTCTTGATCATAATATTGTTAAATATATGATATTTCACTCAATTCACTTTATATTTCTAAATATTCTTTTTGTAATATTTTAACTTTTTTCTTATTACAATCATGGCTTATATATCATATTTCTCCACAATTTCAATATTTGCACTGGCTTCTATTTTTTTATATGGTTTTTTCTGTTGTCTATTTGAATTATATTTTCTTTTATAATACATTCTTCTAGATTATATATATATTTTTCCTAAAATTTCTAAATTAATTTTTTTTTTTTTTGAATTTTCTCTTAATAATTTTCCTTTTAAGATTACATCCTCATTGTTTAGGTTTTTTTATATCTTCACAACATATCTTAGTTAATTTTCCTGATTTTTTCATCAATTGTCTTTGTTGACATATATATGCAAGTATTTCAAATAAAAAGTTTAATCTTGATCCTAAAGATCTAGGTGTTTCAAGATTCTCTTTAACATATTTTTCAAATTCTATTCTGAAATATATTCCACATGAACTTGGTAACTTATTATAATACATATCCTTATATACATCTTGATTTTCATTACTATAAAATTGGACACGGTAATATTCTTTAAACTCACACGTATATTCTTTAATTTTACACATATCACATATTGTTAGGTTTATTAATTTTATTCTAGCATTTTCTTTTTCTTTTATTGCTTCTCCATCAAAAATTTTTATACGATCTTCTCCTAAAAATTCATCTGAAATATAGTTTACTAATCTTTCTATACCTTCTCTATCTGATTTTATTATTTCGGTTTGTACATTTCTTTTTATTAGTGCATTTGTATCATTATTTATTCATTCCCACCAGTTCCTAACATTTTCTTCAAAAGATGCTACTAATAAATCTATTATTCTTTCAGTACTTCCCCTGTATCATTATATAAAAAAAAATAATATCATTGAATCCGCCCAAGTTACTAAAGCTTTCTTAATATCTATTTTACAATCTAAATCTAATTTTGCTTCTCCATGATTGACGGGTTTATAATAATTATCATTTGGTTCAAACTTATTACTATATTTGTTTCTCTTGGTGGTTGTCTATTTCTTATCTTGTCATAATATTGTCTATATGGTTTATTGTATATAGGTGCAAAACTTTCCTTTGGGTCTAGTATTTTTTGTTTGTTAGAGGATTCTGCTCTATTTGGTCCTCCTTCAATATTCATTAAAACTTGATATTCATCTAAATTTTCTAAACTTAATTGATCAAAATTTTCTATAAGTAAATCTAATTCTTCATTCATCTTTGTTTTCTTTATCTAAGATTTATTTTATCTCCATTAATTCTATTAGTTTAGTTATCTGAAAACTGTTGTTTTTTATAAATCGTTTATGACGATTCATATGTTTCTATATACTCTTTCAATTTGTATCTAATGGTATTCGATTTTCATATTTTTCTTTATAATATAAATTGATCTCTTCATTTTTTCATTTTTTCATTATTTTATATATATATATATATATATTTCTTTTATTGATTCTATTATTAGTCTATGTAATATTTGTGCTTTAATTTCTCTAGGTAATTTTCTAATTACTTTCACTGTTATTATTTTTAACTTATTGGATATATGTTCTAAAAATATATAATCTCCTCTTTCTGTTTCTAATTTATAATAATTATCTATTTTTATAATTCTGATTATAACATAATTTCTTCTTTTTCAAGTTCTATAATAATTTTTCCATATACATATTCATCTCTTAATGATCCTAATATAAGTTTATCTATAATTTGTTCTTTTACTTCTAGAGGTAATTCTTTAATTTTCATCAATGTTATTGTTTTTAGTTTCTTAGGAGTAGGTTCTAAAAATATATATAACTTCCTTTTTCTTCTTCTATTTTGTAATACCAATTTGTTTTTGTAATTGTAATGTCCATGATCTCTATGACTCTGATACCAAAATACGAGGGTGCTACTTTGAGCTAATAAAAATCAAATAAATCTTAAAATTTAATATATTTTAAACAGTTGTATATTCTATGTATTTCTTCCATTTAACAAGATTCAATCTATTATTAGTTATAGATATATAAAATCTTAAAGTTAAATCAAACTTTCATTTCTTATATTCTTGTGGTAATCTATTTGTGATAGATCTCCTCATTTATAGGTTTTTAATTAAATCTTCAAAATCTAAAAATGTTTGAGAATTTATAATATCAAGATCTGTTATTATATTTATACTTGGTTCAAAATGTATATTATATTTTGAAATATTTTTTTATTCTTTTTCCTAATTTATCTATAATATCTTGTATATCTTTTAATCTTTTATGATTATAGATCTTACAATTCTTCTAGCAAAATTTTCTATTAGGTTTTCTTTGAAACATTTTAATATTTCTTGAGATGCAAACAATTGTTCTTGGTATCATATATTATCAATTTCATTTTCGAATTCAATTTCTTTTTTATTTTTTGCAATTGTTTTAATTTTATATGAACCTCTTTTAGTTCTAGGTCATATAAAATTCTATATGTTGACTTAATTGTTTTAGTTGTTGACTTTAGTTGTAAATTCTATAGTTGAGGATATTTTTGATAGTTTACTACCTTTGAATGGTCAAAGGCCATTTTTGAAAGGCTATCCTTCAATTTTGGCTATTTTCAATTATTTCTCCAAGAATTGACATGTTTATTAGCACAGTAAAATAAAAATAAATAAATAAAGAACTAGGAATGATGTGCTTGCCATATTGTCCTCTAGAAATCATTGCCCATTTTTCTAGATTAGTAAGTACTTAAAAGTTGAAATTATACTTTAACTTTTGACTAAATATTAATTGTATTATTTGATCATAATTGATTATCGAAAAATAAAGGAACTTTTAGCATCAACATATATATATGATAGGTTGTAGGTTTATTGGTGCAGGAATACAACTTTAATCAGGAGTTGTAGTCCCAAAAAGTACATTTTTGCTACTGGTGCAGTCTAGTTAATATTGTATGAGGTAGTCAACATTGAGTTGAGATTTGTCGTTCAATTTTTGTCCTTACATTTATTGTCCACTCAATTAATTATTGACATATCATTTTAAATTAATATGTCTCACTTTTCTACAACTACTCATTATGCTTAAATATATGTGACATATTAATTTAAAATAATAAGTTAATAATTAATTGGATGGACAATAAATTTGACAACAGATCTCAACTCGTCAACATTTTTGCCATTGAGTTTAACAATACTTAAAATAATCAAAGACACACACACACACACACAATGATAACAAATATGTCATCAATGAATGTACAAATAGCATAATCCCATGCCACACTTCTAACATTCCTCTTATATTTTATTTCTTAAGTTCTAAGTTTCCCTCTAGGGACAATTGCAATTTTAGTACCAAACTTTTCATTTTGTTTCAGACTTCACCCAAATCTTTCATTTATATCAACCATGGTACCAAACCTTTCAAAAACTCGCAAGTGAAGTCCAAATTGATGGATTTGACTATTACTTGACCCAAAAGTTGACTTTGACCAATTTTAAAAGGGATAAAATGGTAACTTTGAAATAAAATTAAAAAAAGAAATTAAAAAGTTATCCATTAGTAATTCATACATCGTGATGAGAGTGTTATGAAAGTACTAACATAATTGAAATGTATTAGTATACTTACTCGTCGTAGTCACGACCAACTTTTAGTTAAAAATTGCAAAATGCACAAACTAGCTATGAATTTGTAGGTGAGAGGAGGATGACCACTTTCGGAGCATTTTCTCTATCAATTAGCTTCGTCTATGCCAAATTTTCGGCACCTTAGTGTTTTTTTCTTCTTCCAAACCCACTTTTCTCGTTAGTTATTTTTCAACCTGTTTTGATAATTTTTAAAAGTACTTTAAAAAAGTTTATATATGAAGCTAGCCCGATGTACCTGATTATTTCGTTTGTTATTAGAAGTTCGAAAAGCAAATAAGTTTATTTTACACAACACTTCTAACAAATTTTTTAAAGATACGATGTTGTTGATGAAGATTTTCCCTTCCCACTTGAACTATTTGTGCCATATTTATCCGAAATTTTTTATGAGGTTTCTTATTTTTCTCCAATCCCAGAGAAATAGTGAATGGTTGATTGGGATTCAAATCAATTGTCGACGCGAATGATGTGGAAAATGTTCTTGATTTTGAATTCTTGTTGGCACATTATGCTTGAGTTGGGCTTTTAATCTCTTTTGGCATTTTGATTATTGTAAATTTCATTTCTTTTTAAAATAAAATCACATTTACCGGCTACAATTGAAATTTCCTTGGTCAGTAAAGGAGATTTTCCCCGACCAATCTAATGTGGGCTGTCAATGTTTATCACCACAAGACAAATAATTTTCTTGGTTGTCAAATGTATATTTTCCCGACAACGACCATGGTCAGCTTATGTTTATTACCACCACTCAGGACTTCGTATTATTGTAGACTTCGTTTAGACTTCTATTGACCAAGAAAATGGTCATCGAAACAGGGGCGGAGGGACGTGGGGGCCTGGTGGGGGTCTGGCCCCCACACCATTTTTGACCAAAAAAAAAAAAAATTTAAATTTTTAAATTTTGTTTTTGTAATTACCACTTTCAACACATTTTTCACATAGAAAACATTGAAATTTAGATATGGCTATTTCTAGAAGAATTGTAGCCCTTCGAGTTATCTTTCCAACGAAATTTGAATTATCACAATCGGATATCGGTAGAGAAAGTTATGATAAAAATACTGACAACTGCTCAACCCCTTGCTCGACTTTCGCTAAAGGCTCGCTCGAGCGACCAATGCAGTAACTTTTTGCCGCAGTTTCGCTGACATGATTGATGATCATGTAATTATACAACGTTATCAAAGTATGATTTTGCTAAATTAAATATTGGTACTTTCTTTTATACGTTTCTTGATTTTTTTGTTAATAACGTATCTAAAAAAAATTTCGGGGGCGCTGCCCCCGAACCCTCGTGGACCCCACCCCTACACCTCTACCTCTAGGCCCCCACTACTTTCAAGGTCTAGCTCCGCCCCTGCATCGAAAGACTAACATTCCTGACCAATATATTGTTGGTAAGTAAAAATCTTTACATTTCCGGACCAACTATATTCTTGTTGGTGAAAACATTGGTTGGTTGGCTTTTGGCGACCAGCTACCGACCAACCTTTTCTGTTCAGGAATTGACTTGGCCAACCATGAATAGACTTTTAGTGACCAATTTTCTGGTCGGCAAAACTCAAGTTTCTTGTAGTGCTAGTAATATATATTAACTAGTTTCATGGGCAGTTTAGGAATTTCATTTCAAATCCATTTATGTTTGACAAAAAAATTAGAAGTAATTGTTGGACCATATTATTTTTGCTTATTTTGAATAGACCAATTCAATCATATGATCTATATTGTAGCTATAATCAATTGTTCATGAACCTCCATTATTGTAGAGACCGATTTTTCTATAAATAAATTTGAGAAATTTTTTATAAATAATTATAATATTTTTTATTTGGGTTAATCTAATGGTTTAAATTTATTTAAACTTTTATTATGGTGTGCACGGACTTATGTGTAGGGATTTTAAAAGGTTTTAATATATTTAGACAGTTAGATTATTATAAACTATTGTTTATATATTTAGTCTCCAAACTCCTAAAGACAACAAATTTTAACTAATTTGCAGTTAAGGTTTCCTCAGAGTTGATCCATCAATCAAAATTGGCACGTGCTCTTACGTATTTATATTTAAACATTGAATATTGAGGAAATAGGAGAAGAATAGACGAAAATTACAATGTGAAATAAAGAGCGTGAGAAAAGAGTTGGAAAGACTAGCACGAGAAAAAGAGGTGGAAAGACTATTTTTTTTCCTTCTTGTATTTTAGACTACTCTTGTCCCTTCTTCTCTGGTGGCATTTTGCCGATCAAAAAAGTTGTTGTTAGGATTGATACAACTTGTTGTGACACAAATAATCAGATTGATATGTTAAAGTTATATGGCAATAATAATGAATTATATGATCAAGAATAAAATACAAGAATATAGCAGATGAATTAAGAGGTTTTATTAACTCAAGAATAATGAAGAAGAGGGAAAATTACAATAGATTCTATAATTCTAGTAATCTATTTTCTCACACTTCAAAATTATATAGAAGAGCTTAATATTTATAGGGAACATCCAAACCCTCACAGTAGAATTGTTGTTAAAGTAGGATACCAAAAAATAGAGTTCACAATAAATTACAACTCCCAATGAGCTTCCAAAATAGAACTTCAACCTGACATAAGACTCCAATAGTATTTCAAACTTGAATTCTTCATGACATGTATTTCAATTAGAATTCTTTAATTACTTTAACAACTTCAACAAAGAAATTTGGGTCACACTCAAATTTCAACAATCTCCATCTAGTGTGAGCTTGAAAATATGACCTCAATTTCCTGAAAGCTGTGATAAGTGCTAGAGCCAATTTCTCCATGTCAGGATAGCGAGTTTTCGCTGCTAGTAGTGCTTTACTCACACAGTAAATAGCAATTAGAGGGCCTCTTCTTCTCGTATGAGAACCGCACTAATGGCTTCATTAGAAATAGCCAAATAGAGTTGTAGAATTTCTCCAGACTTGGGCTTTGAGAGAAGGGGTGCTTGCCCCTAGGAACTTCTTCAATCTCTAGAAGGCCTCTTCACATTTTTCCATCCATTGAAACCTTTTCCCCCTTTCTAGATTTTGAAAAAAGGGAGGCATTTATCAGTACCCTTGGATACAAAACGGCTTAGAGTCGCTATTCATCCAATAAGACTTTCCTTAGACTTTTGTGGTGACCTAATTTCAATCAAGGCCCAGATCTTCTCCGAATTAGCCTCTATTCCCCTTTGATTTACCATATACCCCAAGAATTTGCCAGAAGTAAGCCCAAATGCACATTTTAAGGAGTTCAACCTCATTCTATACCTTCAGAGGGTTTAAAAAGTTTCATCCAAGTACTTCACATGACCATTTACCTTTATACTTTTTACCAACATGTTATCCACGTAGACTTCCATGGTATTGCCGATAAGGTTGGCAAACATCTTGTTAACAAGCCTTTGGTAGGTAGCACCAGCATTTTTTAACCCAAATGGCATCATTTTGTTGCAATATAGACCTTTATCAGTGATGAAAGAGGTATTTTTCTCGTCTGCCAAGTGCATATGAATTTGATTGTAGTCTGAGCAGGCATCCATAAAGTTTAAGAGCTCATGTACAGTGGTGGAGTCCACAAGTTGGTCAATTCTTGGGAGGGAAAAACTATCTTTCGGACAAGCCTGATTTAGATTGAAAAAAAATCAATGCACACCCTTCATTTACCATTCTGTTTCTTTACTAGACTAGGTTGGAGACCTATCTGGGGTGGATGGCCTCTCGAATAAATTCATTCTAGATTAACATATGTACTTCCTCCTTAATGGCCTCATACATTTCCAGGTTGAGGGCTTTTCTTTTTTATTTGTGCAGAGTTATCTTTGGATCAATATTTAGGTGATGACAACTGACCTTTGGGTCAATTCCTATCATATCTTAGTGTTTCCAAGCAAAAAATCAAGGTTTTTACATTAAAAACTCCTTTAGTTCCTTCTTGGCCACATGTAGCAGGTTTTTCCCACTTGTAATTTTTTGTTGGGATCCTGTAAGTCTACTTGGAAACTTTCAAGCTCTTCTATTGTTGCGGTCTTGGATTCAAACTCAATGATGTGTGGACCCAATTCATCAAGCATGGTCGGTCGTTCAGCGGCATCTGTCATCTCGGCATATTCCTGTAAGGATTTTGTTCTTGAACGTCTACCATATGGACGTCTACAAGTACCATGTTGATGTTCCTTGTTTTGTCCTTTATTATAGAATTTAGGTAGCATTCTCGGGCTCTTATTTGGTCACTCTTCACAGTGGAAATCCCCTACTCGATGGGAAACTTCATACATAGGTAGTGAATAGAAGTGATTTCCCATAAGTCTTTCAAAGCAGACCTCCTTAGCACCCCGTAATAGGCTGACCAGCTATCAACTATTAGGGATTCCATGAAATTCAAAGTTGTTTGAGGTGGCTCTTCCATCTCAATAGTAAGGGGGATTATCCCCCGTGGGATAATACTATCCCCAGTGAATCCATATAGGGGGTTTGTGATAGAGGTTACCTCGTGATCGACAATCATTTTGTCAAAGATGGTCCCAAATAGGATGTGTGACGAAATTGCCATTATCGATCAACATCCATTTTAACCTATTTCGGACCACGATTGCCCTTACCGCAAGAGCATCAAAGTGGGAATAGTGTATTCCTTCGGTATTTGTCTAAGTGAAAGATATGGAGGGCAATGGTCTCCCTTGTCAACATACGGTCCTCCAAAAATAGTATCAATCTCGTGGATTGGAGCATCTCTTTCATTAACCGAAGGATTCCTACATTGTCGCTGTCGTTGTCCCTCCCTAGGTCCTTCCCTATCACGGTTCTTTATTCGTCATGGAGATGGCTCCCGACGACGAGTTACCTCTTCGCGCATAGGCCTATGATCCTGCCTTGGCGGGGATGTGTCTCTAGGTGGTGGACATTTCTTTGGTCATTTTGCACGTTCATTTGTCTTTGATGTAGAGCAATTTCTCTGCAATATGTCGTATTGTGGCTATTAGAATGATAGTAAGAGCAATACTGAAGGGTGTTTGGCCTATTTCAGTGTGGCCGTGGCGAGTAAATGTCCATGACTGGGGATAATTTCATTTCTAGCCTAGTTCCATTGATGATCCATTAAGTAGGAGGTTAGCCCTTTCCGACGTCTCCATGGAGGTGGGAGACCCCACTGGCTCGGTTCCAGTGGTCAATTAGCTCTTTATTAATGATTTCTTACCTTATCATTTCGAGTAAAGCATCGTAGTTGGTGGGGTCCTGGTTTTGCACATCCCTCCAGAATAGGGTGTTCGCGTTCAAACCTCCTCGCAATCCATACAACGCTTCCCGATCTTTGACCTAAACATAGTATGTCATTTTGTCAGTGAAGTAGGCCAGGAAGCTTTTCAATATTTCTCCAAACCGTTGCCTTATGTCCTGAAGACGTTGGATGAAAGCTTCTCCATCTTTGCTTATTGCAAATCTCTTGAGGAATGTAGTCTTAAATTTCGGCCAGCCCCGAATACTTCCTAAGGGTAGCCTATTGTACCAAATCTCAATCGCTTCTCTCAAATTGAGGTGGAAGGCTCTGCATTTGACGGTGGGGGAGGCGTCTTTATAGCTCATGTGGTTATATAAGTATTTAGATGTTTATTCGGGTCACCACTTTCGTCCTACTTTTGTATTTTTGGTAGCGTATAATGGCTTGGGACATGAGCATTCCTCAATTCTTATGAAAAAGGCAAGTTTTCAACGTCATCATCTAATTCGTATGATCTTTGGGGATCTGAATCCTCCTCGTCGACCTAATATCTTGGTGGGAGATATGATGGGCCTACCTGGTCTCTCGTTTCTTCCCTCATATGCTGCCTATTTCTGAGCGCTGTAACCTAGGGGGCATATTCTTGCCTTTCCTCTGGCTACTGAGTTTCAAGAGGTGGTTGGGACGGCCTATGCCTAGGTCCCGTAGGGCTAATCATGTCAAGTACACTTACGGACCTTTGTGGCATATACTCGGGTTCATATTCGGGGAAAAAAACGTCTTCCATGTCTGCCTGGGCCTCGATGGGTCGGATGTAGGAGTAGTTTGAGGCGACGTCCACTCCTAATTCCTCTTCATTGGGGGATACTTCTTGGTTTCGCCTAGGAAATGACTTTGGACCTCATCCTCTTGAGGATAATGTGGTGCTAAGGGAATATGAGGACCTCTCCGACCTTGCATTTGTGTGAAGAGTTCATGCATGGCTATGTTTTTGTGGGTGATGTTCCTCGTGTTGGCAGCCATGGTTGCTACCTCCTGGGTAAGTTGGTTAACTAACCTCACCCCCTACGCCTGTAATGGTGGTAAGGTCGACGTCAAACATCTGAGGTGGCCATTGGCCGAACCTCTTCAATAGGATTCTCTCTTACCAGTTTGAGCTCATTTCCTTTCAAAGATATCATTGTCTTAACTTTTGGGGCTTCCTCTTGTTCTCTTTCAAGAACAAATCCTTTTCCAAGGGGATGCCCAACTTGTTCACATCAAGCTTTTTCCACGGGATGTTCGTGGTTTTCAATAGAGCTTCTCACAGACGGCGTCAATCTGTTGACCATAAAAAATGTGCCAACAGATACCGGTTCCACTCATGTTTTAGCAAGCTATTTCTGACACGTGTTGATGAATTACTAATTGAAAATGTTGAGTTAAAACGTGAGAGAAGCTTTTGACATGAGACAAATATGTTAAGGATCCGGTAAATAAAAGAACGAAAAGATACGATAATGAACAATTAAATATGAAACTAAATAAACTTCGATATTACACATCGTTCTTCTTCAAAATTACACTATCGAAAAAGAAAGAGTGTATTTGTGTTCTTGATCTCTCCTTTTTTCTTCAACCCCTTCTATGACACTAATAGAATTTATTTACAATATTACATGTACAATGATGACTGTTGGATGGGGGACACGTGGCCTTAACTCCTTAACTGAAACATCATCTCATAGGCATCATTTCAGACTGTTTTAGCTTTAGGGAGCCTTAAATGCTTCTGAAGAGGGCAGCCAACCCATGCCTTGTCTCGACATGACTAACCTTTCCATTCATTGCAGTTGTCCAATCAATCATTCCAAGCAGATTTTTGGTACTTTAAGATCTTCAATTGTAGGTCATCATTTGTCGTGGTTGAACTTTGAATTCTACGTTATTGAGCCTCGATTTGAGGTATGGGCTTCGAAATTTCGATTTGAACAAGTAATGCTTCAGCGTTGGAAATCTATCAATTTGTTCAGTGCTTCTGCTTTTCCTTGAGCCTTGACATTGAGGTGCTTCAATAATATTGAGCTTTAGAATCACGTTGGGCTTCGGCAATGGTGCCTTGGCATCACATGTGGGCTTCGACAAATGGACCTCGGCCAAATGGGCTTCGGTCATTTTTTTACCTTTTGGGCCATTAAGCCTGGGCCAGTGTGGGCGCAACAGTTCTCAACTTCTCACCATTTTACAAATATTTTTGAAAGTAAACATTTTCAAAATTTGGCAGAGTATTTAGAAAGTCAATTGTTTTAGACTAAAAAACTATTTTGGACCATTTATATAATTTTCTGAAAATACTTTGTTTGTTTTGAAAATCTTTTAAAAAATTGGTTAAATGTAACATTCACAAAACACTTTTCTACGAGAAGTGAAGAAGAAACCTTTCCAAACGGACCTTTAACAAATAGACATGGGGCTTATTATGTAGAGGACCAACTCAATGCAGCTATCATCATTTGTTCATGAACGTCCAATTCTAAGTAACAGATATTTACTAATTTCATGGGCAATTTAGGAATTCCATTTCAAATCATTTATTTTTGGCAAAACAAATAAAAAATAAAAGTGATATGATCTATATTGTAGCTATCATGCAGTTCATGACCCTCCATTATTAAAGTAATAGAGACAGGAAACCATTTTTCTATTTATGAATTTGAGAAATAAATTCACGGGGTATTCTCAACTAAAATTTTGATGGACTTTAAAAGATTATAAATTTCATGAATTTGAATAGATTTCGACAAATTTCATAAGAATATCATCAAATATGGTGAAATTTCAAAAGATCAGGTTATACGTATTTTTAAACTTGAAATCGATCCAAATATTTTTAAAAATATATCCATTAATGAAATCTTTATAAATCCATTAGTTATTAAGAATGTCTAAATTTTAAAGAATTTCACTAAATTTCAATTGGGAAACCTAAATTTTAATGTATTTCATTAAATTTCATTAAAATCTCAATTGAGAATATCTAAATTTAGGAAGATTTTTAAAAATCATCACAACCTCAATTGAGGACACCCCCTACAAAATAATTATAATTTTTAATTTAAGTTAATCTAATGATTTAGATCTATTTAAACTTTTTATTATGGTGTGTTAGGACGAGATTTTATGTTGTAGGCTTTCAAAAAAATTTCACTAGCTTTCGATACATTAAAAAGTTTTATGGATCCATTGACAATAATGGAAAACTACATGGTGTGAAATGTAATATTGCAAAGGAATGATTATGGTTGGGCTCTTCTACTTTTTAGGTAGCATAATTTTGGATCCATAACCTACAAACATTAGAATTTGGACTTATATGTGATGGAAAGTGAAAACTATCTATGTGAACGTTAAAATTATACGGACTCTCACATGACTTAAAATTGAAAGTGCTTGATTTGACAATTTTTCCTTTCAACTTTTAATCCAAGATAAAGTCGTGTTCAATTTTTTGACGATTCACATCACATATTGGAACTCAAATTCACAAATTTAGGTTAGGTACAAAACCTTACTTTTGAAAGATTAGAGTCCAACTTTATTGATAATGATGGTCTCCAAACTCCTTAAAAAACACACCAAATTTTCCCTAATTTGCAGTCAAACTTTCATCACACAGTTGATCCATCAACCAAAATTAGCATGTGCTCTTAGATGTTTATATTTAAGCATTGAATATCGAGCATTCACTCCTAATTCTCTAGTCCAGTCACATGAACTTCAAGTTCCATTTAACTCTCTGAACACTTTCGATCTAAGAAGGCTTTGAGTGTCAAAAAAAAAACTCAAACGTTGGGGACTAAAATACCTGTAGCCTAGAAGATTAAGGACCTTCCCTGTAATTTATTTGCTCCCCTAATTTAGGAGCCAGTTTTTCATTACAGCGGAACCAACCGGCCCCACTCGACATCGCTCTCCGATGTTTATATTTTAACACAGAATCCCAAACATTCGCACCCTCCAGAAAGAGTAATGCTATTCATCTCCGATGTTCCTTTTTTTTTTTTTTTTTTTTTTGCAATTGGAACAAATTATAGAACCAATGGTAGATAACATTATCACTTTAATAGACAATTTTCATAAAAGACGAAGTCAAACGGACACCAAACTTTCAACATTTTCCATGAAAAATTATACTATTCAAACATAATTAATTACAATTTCCAGTAAAACAATTTTTAGGAAAATCTTTTCCCTGTAAAATATTTTATTTTCATATATTTTGCACATTTCAATCAAACGGACCCTTATTGTATTTTAGACTACTCTTGTCCCTTCTTCTCCGGCTGGAAAAGTTCATATGCTTTCATTTTGTAATAATAAATCATATTTTAGGAAACAACATTAGGGTTTGTTTATTTTATATACTCTACTTCCATTTACATGAAAGTCACGAGTCTTCTTTACATTATTGTAGTATTAGGATTGTGTTACTTGTACATTAGCATGTACATAAGGGTGTCCATAATGAACACTCGATCCCCCTATTAGAGGGAAGAGTGTCCCTAATGGACACCCGAAGCTCCCCATTGGAGGGAGTGTCGGAGGGTCCGGCACTCCCTCCAATAAGGGAGCGTAATGGACACCCTCATGTACATGCTAATGTATAAGTAGCATTTTTGTTTTCGCGCGTTTTGCAACCCGCCAACAATTACGAGAAAGAGGGGTTAGACGATTGTGTAAGGAACAGACCTCTTGAGACAAAGTCCCAAAAAGGGGTGCGTATGCCAGTGAAGGATTACAATTAGGAAGTAGACAAAACGCCTCCAAAGGGCGCAAGCACACGAGTACTGAAAAAGGATTAAATTTAAACTAAGAAATAAAAATTACATGATCTCTTGTAGAGAGTTTTTGATTCCGTCCCTTTCTTCTATGACGTTACTTCTTTTATACTTCTTGAGCATCCCTTGGTTATCGAAACTACTCAGATTTGCTTCATATCCTTCGTAACCGTCCACTCTTTTAGTGAGGAATCACTTATTCGGGGAGTAGTTGCTTAGTAACCGCTGCCACTACCTTTGTTGCTTCTTGGATCGTGGGATCGTGCCGAGTTTACTTACCAACCGCTTGGATCGTACCGGGTTTACTTGCCAACCGCTTCCAAACTATATCCTTTAGACTTGCTTGATTTTGGGCGACTTGGGGTTCTGGGCGACAATGAGACTTGGGGTTCTGGGCGACAATGAGGCTGTCGTCCTGGGCGATTGTGCCGTACTATCTTTGTTCGGCCTCTGGGCCTACAACTTTGGGGCGATGGTATTCATTTGTTCTTGGGCTTCCAATATTCAGGTTTTTCCACAGGCCTCCAATTTGGGCTTTTCTTCTTGGGCCTTTTAATTGGCTTCCCTTCAATTTTGGGCTGCATTTTAGTGTGTCAACAATTACCCCCCAATATGGCAGAATTAATAATAATCATTAATTTTGCCATATTCATTCTGTATCTTTCCCGCAATTTTTGAACTTCCCCAGAATTTCAATCGTCGCTTTTGTTCTAGCGTTTGAAAGGTTGCGACGTTATAAACCCTTAAGGCCCCAAAAGTACGCGGTATCCTTTTCATTCACATTTCCGCGGCAGTATGTCTTTCTTCGCCATTTCACCGTCTTCCTTGCGGCAGCTTTCGATTTAGACCGAACAATCCTCAAGAACGAACCACCTTCTGTGCCGTAATGACTACTTCTCAAACTTCTTCGGACAATGTTTTCAGTTTTGAGGACTTCCAGACCCTTCTTGCAAGACCATATGTGAACCCGTCTTTTCTTTCACAATCCAACGCTGACCGCAACGAGTTTTATCTGGGTCCATCATTCAATGATGCTGAAGCCGTCGAACGGGCCGCGGTCGGTCATTTGTTCCCGTGCTCTGAGGATCTCCCTTTCTTGCAATCTTTGCCATTGAGGCCGATCCATGATAGAGGTATTCGAACTTGGCCTAAAACTGATGCATCTTTCCGTAGATGACATGCACGTATGGTGGCTCATGGTCCTACCAAATCAATTTTTGAACGTGCTAAAATTCTGGACCTATTGGAGATTACCCTTTCCCCCCCAACATATGACCCTGTGCTTTTTCCAATCGCCCTAAGTTATTGGTCCCCCGAGTTCAATACCTTTGTTTTTCCTCTTGGTCCCATGACCATTACTTTGAGGGACGTTGGGGCTTTGCTGAATCTTCCGCCTTTGGGCGATACTATATTTCCTGGCATGCTAATTTCTAGTGCTGCCCCAAAATTTGATAAGAAACTTACTGAGTCTTACTCGAGCCTGCAGGGCAGTTATGTCACTGCTGTATCTGAGCCTAGCCATTCTGAGCGAGTCGCTTTTCTCCAAGTCTGGCTTTGTAAATACGTTCTTTGTGTTCCTAGCTTGAAACCCTCTATGAGCTACTTGCCCTCATCTCATGAGTTGGCTCGGGGTAGACCTTTGAATTTATGTTCATTCCTTCTGGCTGCTCTTTATAGGGGCATGGCCATGCTCCAATTCCAATTGAAGAATAATGCATCTCCCACTGGCAGTGGGCCTTTATGGCTTGCTTAATTGTGGTTGAGATCTTATTTCCCTCAGTTGGGTATTTCACCTTTTCCTCCTCGCGAGGTTTCCTGTTATGGGCTTTTTATTCATCAACTGAGCCCTGTAAATATGTCCATGAGAGACGTTTTCACTTTCTTCCACACTTTGAATTCAATTCTTTCATTCTTTCCTTTTCCTTCTGAGCAAATTCCTCCTTTTGTGCGGCCTCCCTCTACCTTGGCCGAGGCGGATACATTTCTGCCTGTTTGGGTTCAGTTTTTAGTAGGGAGAGAATTGTTTCATGACATTCTGACAGGGACCAATGCTAAAGCTGGGGTAGAGATATATGCGCCTCAATTTTGTGCTCGCCAGCTTGGTTTCGGCCAAATGTGGCCTGTCCCTCCTTGCTACTCCAATAATATGATGGATCGCTTCTACATTCTTAACAAAGCAGAAGCCCAAGCCATCGATGTCCGTAATAAACTTTTGGCAACCGGCTTTACTTTCGCTCCTTTCAATCCTACTGCTGCTACTCATCCCCTTTTTGACCAACTGTGGCCGTCAGTGAAGCAAATGTTATTTTCAACTGATGCAAATTGCGCCTTCCACCTCCTGGATAAACAGGGTACTTTTCCCGTTTCCACTGCGTCCCCTTCGCGTTCTACACGCTCCCCAGTTTCGAAGCCTACCGCTTCTAAAGGTGCTCATAGTCGCAAGCGGCCAGCTGCGACCGTAATATCCCTGCAGGATGATGATGATGATGATGACACCCCCCTCATCATAAGGAGAAAGGTAATTGAACTTCACCTACTGCACAGTTTGTTTTCTCTTCATGCGATAATGATTTGCTTTCTTTCCAGAAGGATTCTTCTTCCGGGGCTATGGTTTTGGCCGATTCTTCCTCCTCTCCTCTTGTCAAGGCTGCGCCGCCCAAGCATCAAGCTCCAGCAACATCGTCTTCAGTCGATCCTCTTCCTCAGGGTGTCGACCCCCCAAGCGAGGTCCTAGAAGGTAAGGCTTACTTTTGATACCTTTGGCCTTTCTTTATCGCTGCTGTTTTCATTGGTTTACTGCGATATGAAATGTGCAGAGATTCTGGTGTCTTCTTCTGGTGGGGAAGGTCCTTCTTGCCCGGCTAAAGGGAAGTCTCCTCAAGTGATGGAAGAAATAAGGGGAGCGCCTGAATTTCCAACCACCGGCGATGAGGTCTTTTTACTGCGCTCTTATCTCTGATTTTGCTTTGTTGTGTAGAGAAACCTTCAATATTGGTAACTCTCTTTTGCAGGAATCTGATAACATTCTCAACTCTATCCAAGACTTATTCACCTCTTGGGCGCGCATGAAAACATCTTCTGCATCGTCTTCCATTCCTGCGAACGAGGACATGACACTTCTCAAACAGGCACTGTTTGAGTATGTTTCCTTCATGGATATGGAGATCGGCCGTGCCAGCGCTGCTCAGCAAAAAACCAAGCTAGACATGTTGAGTGCGAACCTACTGCAAGTACTCTCACTCCCATCGCTCAGCATTTCTACTGATTTTAAAGTGAAGCTGAGGGTTCTTCACGCCGACATCGTTTCCTTGCTGGCCAAAAACGCAGAATTGAAGACCAGAAGTGCCCAATATCTTCGCGCTTCTTCTGAGAAAGAGTCCTTGCTCCAGGAAATTGACAGGAACCATGCTGATTTGACTGAGGTTTCTTCAGAACTTGTAGTGGAAGACTCTTTGATGTTGAGCCTGACTGCTGAAATGAAGGAGCTGCAAGCGAAAATGAACGATTGCATGGCGAGAATAGCTGCTAAGAAGCGTACTGCCTCCCAAGGAATTGCAAAAACCAAATCTTTATTGGAGCAGTATCAGAAGTTGGAGGTTGACGATGACTTGGTGACGGAGTTTGGTATCCTTTCCTCTAGGCAGGGCGAAGAGTGGGATAGACTTAGGCAGCAGATGCGCTCAGCTTGGGGCGAATTGTAATTGAACATTTACTGTTCTAATTTTGTAACTTTTCGCGCTGACTGCCTTTACTTTATGTAATCTGATATCATTCATCATCATTAATGAATAGTTATTTTGAAGTAGTGTTTATCCTTGATCGCCGATTTTCTTCGTACTCAGTTTTTTGTGCCAACCTTCATGCATATTCTCTTGGCTTTTGAGTTTTCTTCCCTAAATGTTTGGGCCATATTGGTTTCACTCACTGGTCATAAATGTGACCTTCCAGATTCCGGCTTTTGATCTTCCAACCCCTATAAATATGCCTGTTTATACTCATCATTTTCATCCTCATGCCTTCTCAAATTCAATTTCTCACCATCAGAGTTTCCTGCCACTGTATGGCACTCCGGTCGTTTTCCAACAATTTCCTCTTCTACAGGGATGGGTTTCTCGACTCATCTCCTTTGTTTTGAAATTACTTTTGGTATGGGAGGTATAGGAAATGTCAAACCGAGGCAAGACTTTTGCCCTCGGTTTGCTTGTTGAGAGTGCTTCTCTTCGCCTACTATTGCAGCAATGCATTTAGGAAGGCTGTAGGGAACATTTCACTCTCTTATCTGGCCATGGATTGAAGGGCTGCTTCTCTCCGCCTGCCTTTGCAGCAATGCATCTAGGAAGGTTGTAAGAGTAGCTCACCTTCTTACGGCCATAGGCTGAAGGGTTGCTTCTCCTCGTCTACCATTGCAGCAATGCGTTTGGGAAGGATGCAGGGGCAGTTCACCCTCTTACGGCCTAGACTGAAAGGCCGGCCGTACTGGTTTCACTCTTTCTGTCCTTTTCAGTCAGAAGCTAATTTGTAGCGTATCTAGCCTTGTACTTTGCCTGTGTCTTTTAATTCTTGTAAAGAATGGTTTGTAAAGAGCACTGGATAATAAAGGACTTTGTTTTAAATATGCTTTGTTATCTCTAAATTTACTTAGAACGTGATCGTCCAATTTTACTTACCGCCATCGTTCGGCATGAATATACATCACAATTGCAATTATACCACTTACGCATATATTCTGTTTATTTTGCTATTAGAACGTGATCGTCCAATTTTACTTACCGCCATCGTTCGGCATGAACATATATCACCATTGCAATTATAACACTTACGCATATATTCTGTTTATTTTGCTATCAGAACGTGATCGTCCAGTTTGTTACCTGACGTCGCTTGGCATGGTTATATTACGATTGCGATTTTATCATTCATGTGTTTATCTGTTCACTTTCCCAAAGGGATGGAACATATCTCTTCAAGTACTTACCATTAATAAATCTTACATGTCTAGTACCATCTAAATCTTCCAAGTGGTAAGCTCCATTAGGCAACACACTCTTCACTCTATAAGGCCCTTCCCAATTTGGTGACCATTTGCCATACTTTGGGTCCTTACTATCTAAAGGAAGTATTGCCCTCCAAACCAATTCGTCCGCATTAAAGAACTTGGCTATAACTTTCTTATTGTAAAATCTAGCCATTCTTCGTTTCTGAACTTGCAACCTATCTAGCACGTCTAACTTCAATTCGTCTAATTCTAGCAAATTTTGAACCAACGATTCCTTGTATTCATTCTCGTTCAATTCGTGCTGCCGACGCACCCTCATGGATTGCACGTTGATTTCTACGGGCAATACAGCCTCCTGTCCATAAGTGAGTTGGAAAGGCGTGATGATGGTGCTCGAGCGGGGCGACGTTCTGTAAGCCCATAAGGCTTTGTTCAAGCATTCGTGCCAATTTCTGGCGTTTTCATCTATCATCTTCCTTATGATGGATTTCAGAATCTTGTTGGATGACTCTGCCTGACCGTTTGACTGAGCGTAATACGGTGTGGAATTTACCAATTTAATTCCAAACTCGCTCAAAAATTCCTTCACCTGATCTCCATTTAGGGAAGTCTCATGATCTGCCATTAAAGTTTGTGGGATCCCAAATCTGTAAATGATATGGCCTCGGACAAACTCTATGATATTTTTCTGGGTGATTTCCTTTAGAGGGACTGCCTCAACCCACTTGGTGAAAAAGTCCGTGGCGACTATAATAAAGGTGTGTTGTTTGGATGATGGAGGGTAAATCTTCCCTATCAAATCTATCGCCCAACCTTTGAACGGCCAAGGTTTGATAATGGGTGCCATGTTGCTTGCTGGTGCCCTCTGTATTGGACCGTGTTTTTGGCACGCTAAACAATTTTTTGCATATTGAACACATGATTCACCCATCTTTGGCCAAAAATATCCACTTCTAATGATTAGCCATCTCATCTTTTGGCCAGCCTGATGGGCTCCACATATCCCTTCATGTACCTCGGCCATAATTGTCTTAGCCTCTTGCAAGTTCACACATTTTAATAACACACCATCAGAACGTTTTTTGAATAATTCTTCGTCTATTAATGCATAGTTCAATAAACGCAATTTCGTTCGTCTATCAATTCGCCCATCAAGCTCTTTGAAGGCCTCCTTAATTTCATCTATCCAATCCAGCGCGATCCCACTTTCTATGCATTGAATTTCCGTTTTTCTTGCCCTCCGTTGAACAACGGGCAACATAGTTCCGTATTCGTAGATAGATTCCCAACTTATCGCCTTTGAATAGCCAGAAGCCAACTGGGCCAACTCGTTGGCTATGTCATTGTATATTCTATTGACACATTGAAGCTCTACTTGGTCAAATTCTTCCAACAACTCTTGAGCGATTTCGTATAAACTTATGATAGAATCACTTTGGCATTTGAAATCGCCGGTCAATTGATGAATCACCAATTGAGAATCGCCCCTGACGATTAAGTTCTTTACTTTCATCTCTACCATCAATTCCAAGCCTACAATTAAGGCTTCGTACTCGGCTTGATTATTAGTACAGATTCTGTCCAAGATGAATGCGAACTTATAGCAAACTCCTAAAGGGTTTATCAAAGCCACTCCTACCCCTGCTCCTTTAGAAGTTTTCGATCCATCAAAATATAAAACCCATGGTTTTAAATCAAATGAATCGACTTCAAGTTCTAGTTCGTTAGGCACGTCCAGGCATGGATGATCGGCTAGAAAATTAACCAAGGCCTGATTTTTAACTGCCTTTTGGGGTACATACTTTATTTCGAATTCCGACAGTGCTAAAGTCCAAAGACCCACTCGTTGGTGTAAAATAGGGCGAGAAAACATGTATTTGAATAGATTAACTTTGGAAATTAGGTAGACTGTTACAGGCCGTAAATAGACCCTTAATTTTGTACATGTGAAGTATAATGCGAGACACAACTTCTCGATAGCAGAATAATTACATTCACATTTGGTTAACCGTCTACTTAAATAATAAATCGCCCTTTCTTCGCCAACTTGGTCTTCTTGTGCAACCATCCCCGCTATCGATTCTTGTTCAGCCGACACGTACAGTTTCATCGGCCGCCCTTGGATTGGTGACACTAACACCGGTGGGCTTGTTAAGTATGTCTTCAGGCTTTCGAAAGCCTTTTGATGTTCTTCTTTCCAGACGAATTCGTCTTGATTTTTCAGCTTTAGGAGAGGCGAAAACGCTTTCGTTCGCCCTGCACAATTGGATATAAAGCGTCTTAGAAAATTGATTTGGCCCAAAAACCTTTGCAGTTCCTTTTTATTGCTAGGAGCCTTAGCTTCCAAAATGGCATTCGCTTTATTCTTATCAAGTTCAATCCCTCTTTTATGTACCAGGAATCCAAGGAAATTCCCTGCATTCACGCCAAATGCGCATTTCAAAGGGTTCAATCTTAGTTTATGCTGCCTCATTCGTTCGAATGAACATCGCAGTTGTTTAAAATGGTCTTCTTCTTTAACAGATTTGACCACTACATCATCTACATAAACTTCCACAAATTTGCCTATCATATCATGAAAAATGAGATTCATTGCTCTTTGGTAAGTTGTCCCCGCATTTTTTAGTCCAAACGGCATCACTACCCACTCAAAGCAACCTAGAGACCCAGGGCATCTAAAGGCAGTTTTATGTATATCTTCATCGGCTATGTAGATCTGATTATATCCCGAATACCCATCCATAAAAGAGTACATCACATGTCCTGCAGTCGAATCTACTAGAGAGTCTACTGTAGGCATTGGATATTCGTCTTTGGGAGTAGCCAAGTTTAAATTCCTGAAATCTATGCATACCCTCAACTTGCCATTCTTTTTTAATACTGGCACTATATTGGATAGCCACTCCACATATCTGGTCGTTCTAATAAAACCCGCTTTTAGCAATCGCTCTATTTCTTTTTTGATCTCTGGCAATACATTGGGGGCGAAACGTCTAGGAGGTTGCTTATGAGGCTTAAAATTTGGTTTAGTCGGCAACCTATGTTCTACCAAGTTCTTATCCAAACCAGGCATGTGTTCATATTCCCAAGCAAAACAGTCTTTATATTCTTTCAATAAAGCGATTAATCTGTTACTAACCTCGTGAGGCAGCATTTGGCTAACGAACGTTGGGCGATCCTCTCCTTCCTTACCAATGTTAACCTTGACCAAGGGGTCTTGAGCTTGCGCATATCCTGACCTAGGGATCCTTGTCGCTTCATCATCCACGTCGCTCAGAGAGTTTTGCTCTTCCAGGCAATCCACTTTATGAACTTCCCAATCCAAGATCCACTCCATTTCGGACACTATCAATTTGTCTTTCAGCATCTTTAACGCCGTTTCTTCTTTCTTCATACATTCACATTCTTTATTGAAAGCCATCAACTTGGCTCCGAAGGCCTGAACTTCGGCCTTTTGCTTTTGTTGTCGAACATTCATTTTAAGGTTGTTTGGCTTCTTTTTCGCCAATCACTGGCTCTTCCAAGGCCACTATGTTTGGCCTCATTTGATTGAACATTTCCGTAAGTGAATCCATTGAGAAAGGCTCTTCGCTTTGGGCAGTAATTTGAGTTTCTTCCCCATCTTGAACAACTCTGACAGGCCCATAATTCCCTTCATACATGAATCTCTCCACTGAATTCGCTTCCGCGACAAAGGGCCTATGGTCTGCCTGTACCACCTCTGCTTCCCCTTTGTCATTCCAGAAGACTAAGCATTGATGGAGTGATGAGGGAATACATCGACTGCCATGGATCCAGTCTCTTCCTAGTAGCACGTTGTAGCTGGTAGGACCATCTATCACGAAGAAAACAGTAGTCCTGGTGGTTGTCCCTACAGTTATGTCCAGTGGCATAACTCCTTTCGCTGATGTTGCTCCACCATTAAAACTTGTAAGAATGACTTCCGTTGGGATCATATCGCTTTCTGTCTTAGCAAATTTCCTCATCATCCTAGCTGGAATGGTGTTTATAGCCGCTCCATTATCAATGAGTACTTTTACTATTGGTACACCATTAACCAAGGCTTTGACGTACAGTGGCCTTAAGTGTTTGGTTAACCTCATCGCTGGTTTGTTGAAGATGACTTTTTCAGCAGCGTCTATTTCCACTTCCTGCCTATTTTCGGCAGGCTATCTCTTGGTGACAGATCAACGTGTAGCACATCGGACTGAGCTTTCCTTCCTTAGGTCTCTTCCTTCTCTCTTTCCAATATTTCTTCCTCAGTTACCCAATTTGTAGGAGGAGGCATTATTCTAGGGGGCGATCCATATTTTTCAGAGCGAAGTACCCTCTTTTTCCTTTTTGGCGTCCCATACAGCACATAGAAATCAAACGGTCGACCAGATGGTTCTCCTAATAGATCTACTTCGCGGACTCCTTCCTGGTGCAATTGTTTCAACAGGGTGTTGCGCGATACTCCCCTTTTCCGTCTCTCTGCTTCTAAATCAATCTCTTCTTCAATATCTGTCATATCATCGTTCTCGCCATCGTCACACATTTCTCTGGAAGTTTGGCCTTCATCGCAGACTAGCACGCAGGCGTCTTCCTCATTATCCTCTTTTTCTTTGCTTTTGAACTCATCGGCCAACAAGTAGTTGTTAGCCAGGACAGGAGGTAATGTGCCAAACTGGATAGTTAGAGGTAGGTCGGGATCATCTTCGTCTTTCCTGTCTCGCTCAAACTTCGACCTACCAGATGAGCTTTCCGGCAAATCTCCCATTGACTCACCAGTGCCTGTTTCTTCGCTATCTTCAAAAATATTTTCGTTGGCTATTCTGAGCGTTTTGGGCGCTCTAGGGCGCGATTCCTCTTGCTGTTGCCTCATCATCCACCCGTAATTATGTTGGTAACGCCTTTGTTGGGTTCTGGTCATTTCATTGAACGGCATTACCCTTCCTGCGTTGTTCTGGAACGAATGCCATACATTGGGCTGGCGAGGCTGCGGCCTAAAGGTTCTTCTTTGACCGGTCGGTCTAAACCCCCTTTCTCTATGCAATCCTCCGTATAAAGGCATCCTTCGCTCCCTGACGGGCTGAGCTACTGATACGAAATCAGGCCGATGATGGGATGGCCGTGTCATTGATGACCCTGTATTCGCCTTCAACTCGTGCTTACACCTGTCGCACAGAACATCTTCGCCATGTTTGGGCTCTTTCCCTTTGATGCGCTCAAAAACGCTGGGAAGCGGCTTGGGTTCTTCTTCTTCGTCGTCAATCACCAGTTTAAACCTTGGCAATTTATTTTTCAAGCCAGTCGTTATCATGTTCATTGCTAGTGGCCGTGGAAAGGGGTCTTCGTCCACCGCCATCTTCTTCTTTTCTTCGAACGTAATTCGTCCTGATTCGATAGCATCCTGCAACACATGGCGAAAAACCATACAATAATTAGTTGCATGTGACCATGCATTATGCCATTTACAGTACTTTTTACCCTTGATTTGTTCAGAGTCTGGCAATTTGTGTTTGTCGCTCAACCTTATCTGCTTATCCTTATATAATTTATCGAATATAAGATCAGCTTTAGTTATGTCGAACGAGAACGCTCGCATTTTTCTGTTTTCACCTTTTGCAGGTTCATCTTTGCCTGCTATTTTTGGCTTAACTAACATAGGACAAATATATGCTTCTCCTTTTACTAGCTCAGCCAAGCATATTTCGGTCTGGTCATAATAACCATCATCAATAGTATGAATATTGAAATTCGGGTCTTTATAATAAGTCCCTTTACTGGAATTTTTCATTTGTTCTTCCTCTCTTACCAGTCGTTCATATCTAACGACATTCGCGCTAAGTTGGAATAAATCTGAAAATTCTCTATCTTGGAATTTCTTCTTAAGATCAAAGCTTAAACAACTTTGTGCTATTTTGACAAATTCCTTTTCAGGTAATGGCACGAAGCATTTACTTCTGGCCGTTTTGAACCTTTGTAGGAAATTTTCTGCCCACTCGTTAGGCAATTGACGTAAATTCGCCAAATCGGCCAGTGTAACTTCGGACTCAGTTTTATAAAATTGAGCATGTAATAATTGCTCCATTTGTTGCCAAGTTTGGACGGAGTTTGCTGGCAAATTAATGAACCAAGAAAAAGCCACTCCTGTTAAGGAACTTGGGAACAACCTCAACTTATGGTAGTCATTCACCTCACCACTTTGCAACGTGAATCTCCCTACATGTTCTAGTGTAGATACTTCTCCTAGGCCAGTGAATAGTGAGAATTCCGGTACTTTGTAACCTCTAGGCCATGGATATGCCTGATCTATCCAATCAGGGTATGGCTTGGTGTAAATTGGCCTAATCACCGGACGTACCCCAACGGCTATTTGATCTTGTACTATTTCCATAATTTGGTTTCTTAGCACGGCGTTAGGGTCATAAGGGTTCCCCATTGGCTGATTTACTGGCTGATTCGTGGGAGGTCTAGTGGTCTGCCCTTGATTGGCCATAAAAGTGCCATTATTCAGGTTGTTATAACCGGCAAACTGAGTGTTTAAACCGTCATTCGTACGCAACCCGTTCTGTCCAATATTTGGGACATTATCTCTCATGGTGGTACTACCCCCAGGTTAGACATAGTGTTTCCATTATTCACGTTCATGGTTCCACTTCCCCCTTGGTTTGAAGTAGAAGGGCCAAAAGGTGGCTCCAAATTTGGGCCAGAATTTACACCAAGAGAATTGTATGGCGAGGTATGCCCCACAATAGTCCTAGATTGGAAGTGATTATCTATAGGCATAGCAGGTTGACATATTTGGCCTACCAACTTATTCATGATTTCATTCAACGTATTTAGTTGTTTAGCCATATTATCAAAATGCATATTCTCGTTTTGGGTAAATTTCTCCATATTATGAATGCTACGTAGATTTACCTGTTCAACGACATCTTGCGTGAGTTCTCCCAGCAATGCACGCATCGTGTGAGGGCTCAATTTTGTCATTGGCTCGTAGCGGCTGTGACTGATTGGACTTTGTCCATCTGTCTGTGGAGAGTGTTGTTGCTCCTCTATCGCTCAACCACAGACTGGACTACTCCTTGACTTGCTGGTTCTTTATCGGAATTTTTATGAGGCATGATATCTTTTCTCTTTTGTATCTTCACTTACCAAACACCAACTGTCCCACCGGGCGTGCCAAATTGTTTTCACGCGTTTTTGCAACCCTCCAACAATTACGAGAGAGAAAGGGGTCAGACGATTGTGTAAGGAACAGACCTCTTAAGACAAAGTCCCAAAAAGGGGTGCGTATACCAGTGAAGGATTACAATTGGGAAGTAGACAAAACGCCTCCAAGGGGCGCAAGCACACGAGTACTGAAAAAGGATTAAATTTAAACTAAGGAATAAAAATTACATGATCTCTTGTAGAGAGTTTTTGATTCCACCTTTTCTTCTATGACGTTACTTCTTTTATACTTCTTGAGCATCCCTTGGTTATCGAAACTGCTCAGATTTGCTTCGTGTCCTTCGTAACCGTCCACTCTTTTAGTGAGGAATCACTTATTCGGGCTTAGTAACCGCTGCCACTACCTTTGTTGCTTCTTGGGTCGTGGGATCGTGCCTGGTTTACTTGCCAACCGCTTGGATCGTGCCGGGTTTACTTGCCAACCGCTTCCAAACTATATCCTTTAGACTTGCTTGATTTTGGGCGACTTGGGGTTCTGGGCGACAATGAGGCTGTCGTCCTGGGCGATTGTGCCGTACTATCTTTGTTCGGCCTCTGGACCTACAACTTTGGGGCGATGGTATTCATTTGTTCTTGGGCTTCCAATATTCAGGTTTTTCCACAGGCCTCCAATTTGGGCTTTTCTTCTTGGGCCTTTTAATTGGCTTCCCTTCAATTTTGGGCTGCATTTTAGTGTGTCAACAATTTTCTTTGTTGTTATTGTTCTAATGCATCTGATATTTCACAAAATGTAGCTAATGGAATTATGTGTTGCCCGGTATCCTTTTATCTAAGCGCAGTCTGATGAAATTCACTGGTGGGCTGTCACAGCATTTTGTATATAATCTTTTTTTTTTTTAACATTTATCAGTATATTTAACCCCTTTAGTTTCTTATGCAACATAAGCACTGAATCACTTGAAAGGGCAAATCGAGGGAGTCATCAATGATGCCAAAGGCTAGCGTGCTACAAAAATGACTGGCTCGAAGCACGTGATTCGAGTACAAGCTGAAGCCTTTTTGCTTGAATTTCACTTTTAATTAAGCATCTCAAGTGAATTCAGAGCTTTTTTTTTTTTTTCCATTGACCGTTTTCAGGATACTAGCTCCAACAACATACACTTTCTTTGCTTCAACTCTCCCCGTCATTGCCTTTGGCGAGCAACTTAGTAGAGAAACGGGTATACGTTTTTTGAAATATGATTATTTTAGAAATGAAAGATCTCTAATTTGTTCTAAATAATCATACTAAATCCATATTGAAGATGCATTTTATATTTATCTGAAGACATTTGTTTGATTTGTGATTGATGGAAGCTTGGGCACTGTTGAAACTTTTGTATCCACGGCTATCTGTGGAGTTGTCCATTCAATTTTTGGGGGACAACCAATGTTGATCTTTGGAGTTGCAGAACCAACAATTATAATGTACACATACTTGTACAGTTTTCCAAGATAGGAATGGGAAACGAGCTGTATTTAGCCTGGGCCGTGTAGTATGGAACACAAATTTGCAATAAATCTCAAATAATACAACATATTCGAAATTAATCATGTAAAAACACATCATATGAACTCACCTTAGCCGTGTACCTCGAATTCATCAATAATGTTCAAACCACTTCGAATACATGAGAATGTGTCAAGTGCTAGAGGGTTCGCAAGAATGTCGGCCAATTGATTTTCAGTGTTTACAACTTCTAACACAATATCTCTTTTTGTGCATGATCTCGTAGAAAGTGGTGTATAATCTCAATATGTTTCGTTCGAAAATGTAAGATAGTATTCTTTGATAAGTTTATGGTACTAGTATTATCACTCATGATAAGTATATGATCAAAGGATAAATGATAATCATTAAGTTTATGGTACTAGTATTATCACTCTGCTCATAATTTCCTAGCCAAACGGATCTTAAGACAAATTTACTTTATTCCTAAAAATCATATATTTTAACTTCTTTTAGGCTATATCACAGTGCATAGATAGGAATGCCCAAAAGCTTAACTGAGGTGCATCAATGAACAAAGGTAGATGTACTGATTGCTCATCTTGGTTCTCGGAATGTAGTTATGGGTACATGTTCAATAAGTTCTTATTTTATAACTCATTTTTAATTGTATATTTCATGGAACTCACAACTTTTTTCAACTTTTAAACAATATGATTTATCAACTATTACTAAAATTCATAAAAAAAATCTGATTTTTAGCTACATGAGCTAAATATGCAACGGTATCACACAGTTATACGAAAAAAAAAAAATATTGAAAACACAATTCAAAATCCAAATCTTTGTCGAGCTAAGAGCCTCTCTAATGGTGGTGTAAAATTGGGTTTGAAATTGAATTCTTCAAAACCACTTTTATATTCCGATGGATCTTAATTCAAATCTTGCTCCAATGGGAAGATATAAATTTACTTTTGCCTCTTGTGAATGTTAAAAAGATGTAAACATTTTCTGCCTGAAAATGCAATTTCTATTTTCTTTGCGTCTCTCAATTGAAGATGTTTTCGGTCACTTTAGAACTCTAAATCACAATTTAGATCTATTTTACATCACAATTGAAGATTGCCTTAAGAGTATATAATTGAGAGAAATAAATCTTATTACGACTGACAACAATATCTTTAAACTATTTTATTATGCAAGTTTATAAGTCTCTTAGTAGAAGAAGCTTCCCACAAGCCTGGACTTCAACAACATTAACAATCAAAAAGTAAAATCTTGACGATTAGATGATTGCTGCATTTGTATAACAAAGTAAACAAAAACATGTCATTCGTAAGATAGTTAATTTTAGTTTTACATCAAACGCAGTCTCTTTTTTAGTATCACCTAATTGATGTTTGGATTTCATTTGATTATTCTAATTAATTAAGGTCAAACATTTGATATCCTAATATTAATTTCCATACACACTTAAGAATTTTCTATGACTCTAGAAGGCAAGAAGCATTTTCCTAAAACTAATGGAAATCCAAGAATTCATAAAGTGAAATCAAAGTAGAAAAGTTGTCCACCGATATTGATAGAGACCCCCATGAAATGTCTCTTAGGGGGATCTAACTTTAACAAGATTGCTTTTTCTAGAATATCGAATTTTTTTACGCGTATTTGGAATACTAGACGAAATATGCTGATTCCTCTCAATGAAATTTGCCGTGTTGCAATAAGTTACTTACGGTTCTATGCATGCACTCCAGGAACACTTTGGGGGTAAATTCTTTGGGAGACCTCAGTTATTCTTGAAGAAAAGAATCAAACTCTAGACCGTCGGTTTGCAGCTCCCACTGCTTAACTTATTTGTGAAAATCTATGTGCAATATTATAAAATAAAATTCAATTTTATCTATTATAAATTTATTTCACGTATGGTTCTAGAATTTCATATGTAACAGACAGTAAACTTCCTTAGCGAATCTAAAACCAAAAATCGGAAAAATTCAAGTGTAAAATATTTCGAAAAGAATGAAATATTTTCTATATGTTTATTGGTACTTGAAGATTTTTGCTATTACTTTACTTTTAATACACTTTGTAACATCGTTTGTTGACATTGATCTTGAAATTAACTGTTACTCATTTTGTGTTCTTGATCTCGTACTACCTATGTTTTGTGTTTATATGTTGTGAATTAAGATGTTACCCAAAATAATGTCTTTACATGCTATCAAAAAAAAAAAGCAACTAAAAAACTACTAGACGAAAGTACGTTATCTAGAAAAGGAATTAAAAAAGTTATTTTGAAGCACGAATAAACTTCTTTGCTTTTGAGCCATTTTTTATTCTGAAAAATAGATTATGTCACTACACCAAAAGACATTTTGCAGCGGTCAAAAAACGTTGCGATAGACCTTTTGCAGCGTTTTAGCGTATGTGCGGTCGATGTTGTCATTGAAGGAAGACTTCTTGCAGCGTTTATTCCCCGCTGCGAAAAATAATGAATAGTTATTTTGAAGTGGTGTTTATCCCTGATCGCCGATTTTCTTCGTACTCAGTTTTTGTGCCAACATTCATGCATATTCTTTTGGCATTTGAGTTTTCCTCCCTAAATGTTTGGGCCATATTGGTTTCACTCACTGGTCATAAATGTGACCTTCCAAATTCCGGCTTTTGATCTTCCAACCCCTCTAAATATGCCTGTTTATACTCATCGTTTTTATCCTCATGCCTTCTCAAATTCAATTTCCCACCATCAGAGTTTTCTGCCACTGCATGGCACTCCCGGTCGTTTGCCAACAATTTTTTCCTTCCAACGGGATGGGTTTCTCGACTCATCTCCTTCGTTTTGACATCACTTTTGTTATGGGAGGTATAGGAAATGCCAAACCGAGGCAAGATTTTTGACCTCGGTTTGCTTGTTGAGAGTGTTTCTCTTCGCCTACTATTGCAGCAATGCTTTTAGGAAGGCTGTAGGGAAAATTTCACTCTCTTAATTGACCACGGATTGAGGGCTGCTTCTCTCCGCCTGCCTTTCCAGCAATGCATCTAGGAAGGTTGTAAGAGTAGTTCACCTTCTTACGGCCATGGGCTGAAGGGTTGCTTCTCCTTGTCTACCACTACAGCAATGCGTTTGGGAAGGATGCAGGGGCAGTTCACTCTCTTACGGCCTAGACTGAAAGGCTGGCCGTACTGTTTTTACTCTTTCTGTCCCTTTCAGTCAGAAGATAATTTGTAGCGTGTATCGCCTTGTATTTTGCCTATGTCTTTTAATTTTGTAAAGAAATGGTTTGTAAGGAGCACTGGATAATAAATGACTTTGTTTTGAATCTGGGCCTTTCTCATTCTTGATTTTCTTAGAACGTGGTCGTCCAATTTACTTACTACCATCGCTCGGCATGGAAATACATACAATTTGTAATCATAACATTTACGTATATATTCTATTTATTATTTGGCTAATCAGAACGTGACCGTCCAGTTTGTTAACTGCCTCGCTTGGCGTGGTTATATTATGATTGCGATTTTATCACTCAAGTGTTTATCTGTTCACTTTTCCAAAGGGATGGAACATATCTCTTTGGTACTTAACATTAATAAATCTTATGTACCTAGTACCATCTAAATCTTCCAAGTGGTAAGTCCCATTAGGCAACACACTCTTCACTCTATAAGGCCCTTCCCAATTTGGCGACCATTTGCCATATCTTGGGTCCTTTACTATCTAAAGGAAGTATTGTCCTCCAAACCAATTCGTCCGCATAAAAGAATTTGGCTATAACTTTCTTATTGTAAAATCTAGCCATTCTTTGTTTCTGAACTTGCAACCTGTCTAGCACGTCTAACTTCAATTCGTCTAATTATAACAAATTTGAAACCAATGATCCCTTGTACTCATTCTCGCTTAATTCGTGCTGCCGATGCACCCTTATGGATTGCAAGTTGATTTCTACGGGCAATACAACCTCCTCCATTAGTGAGTTGGAAAGGCGTGACGTTGGTGCTTGAGCGGGGCGACGTTCTGTAAGCCCATAAGGCCTTGTTCAAGCATTCGTGCCATTTCCTGGTATTTCCATCTATCATTTCTTATGATAGATTTCTGAATCTTGTTGGATGACTCTGCTTGACCGTTTGACTTAGCGTAATACGGTGTGGAATTACCAATTTAACTCCAAATCGCTCAAGAATTCCTTCAGCTGATTCCATTTTAGGGAAGTCCCATGATATGCCATTAAAGTTTGTGGGATCCAAAATCTGTGAATGATGTGGTCTCGGACGAACTCTATGATATTTTTCTGGGTGATTTCCTTTAGAGGGACTGCCTCAATCCACTTGGTGAAAAAGTCCGTGGCGACTATAATAAAGGTGTGTTGTTTGGACGATGGAGGGGATTAATCTTCCCTATCAAATCTATCGCCAACCTTTGACGGCGCAAGGCCTTGATAATGGGTGCATGTTGCTTGCTGGTGCACTCTGTATTGGACCGTGTTTTTGGCATGCTAAACAGCTTTTTTCATATTGAACACACGATTCACACATCTTTGGCCAAAAATAATCACTTCTAATAATTAGCCACCTCATCTTTTGGTCAGCCTGATGGAGCTCCAATATCCCTTCATGCACTTAGGCCATAATTGTCTTAGCCTCTTGCAAGTTCACGCATTTTATAACACACCATCAGAACGTTTTTTAAACAACTCTTCGTCTATTAACGCATAATTCAATAAACGCATTTTCGTTCGTCTATCAATTCGCCCATCAAGCTCTTTAAAGGACTCTTTAATCGCATCTATCCAATCCAGTGCGGCCCCACTTTCTTTGCATTGAATTTCCGTTTTTCTTGCCTTCCGCTGAACAACGGGCAACATAGTTCTGTATTCGTAGGTAGATTCCTAACTCATCGCCTTTGAATGGCCAGAAGCCAACTGGGCTAAATCGTTGGCCATGTCATTGTATATTCTATTGACATATTGAAGCTCTACTTGGTCAAATTCTTCCAATAACTATTGGGCGATTTCGTATAAACTTATGATGGAATCACTTTTGGCACTTTGAAATCACCGGTCAATTGATGAATCACAATTGAGAATCGCCCCTGACGATTAATTCTTTATTATTCAATTCTACCCATCAATTCCAAGCCTACAATTAAGGCTTCGTACTCGGCTTGATTATTAGTACAGTTTCTGTCCAAGGTGAATGCTAACTTATAGCAAACCCCTAAAGGATTTATCAAAGCCACTCCTGCTCCTGCTCCTTTAGAAGTTTTCGATCCATCAAAATATAAAACCCATGGTTTTAATTCAAATGAATCAAATATCCGAGTTTCTAGTTCGTGATGGTACGTCCGGCATGGATGATCGGCCAGAAAATTAACCAAGGCCTGATTTTTAAATGCTTTTGGGGAACATACTTTATTTCGAATTCCGACAGTGCTAAAGTCCAAAGACCCACTCGTTGGTGTAAAATTGGGCGAGAAAACATGTATTTGAATAGATTAACTTTGAAAATTAGATAGACTGTTACAGGCCCCCCCGTTAACAAAAAATAAGCCTTTAATTTTGTACATGTAAGTTAGAGACACAACTACTTTTCGATAGCAGAATAATTACATTTACATCTGGTTAACCGTCTACTTAAAGTAATAAATCGCCCTTTCTTCGCAAACTTGGTCTTCTTGTGCGACCATTCCTGCTATCGATTCTTGTTCAGACCGACACGTACAGTTTCGTCGGCCACCCTGGATTGGTTGACACCCAACACTGGTGGGCTTGTTAAGTATGTCTTCAGGCTTTCGAAGGCCTTTTGATGTTCTTCTTTCCAGCCGAATTCGTCTTGATTTTTCAGCTTTAGGAGAGGCAAAAACGCTTTCGTTCGCCATGCACAATTGGATATAAAACGTCTTAGAAAATTGATTTGGGCCTAAAAACTTTGCCAGTTCTTTTTTATTATTGGAGCTTTAGCTTCTAAAATAGCATTCGCTTTATTCTTATCAGGTTCAATCCCTCTTTTATGTACAAGGAATCCAAGGAAATTTCTTGAATTCACGCCAAACGCGCATTTCAAAGGGTTCAACCTTAGTTTATGCTGCCTCATTCGTCGAATGAACATCGCAGTTGTTTAAAATGGTCTTCTTCTTTAACAGATTTGACCACTACATCATCTACATAAACTTCCACAATTGCAGTTATCATATCATGAAAAATGAGATTCATTGCTATTTGATAAGTTGCCCCCGCATTTTTAATCCAAACATTACTAACCATCAAAGCATCAAAAGACCAGGGCATTCTAAGGCAGTTTTGTGTTATATCTTCGTCGGCTATGTAAATTTGATTATATATCCCGAAATATCCATACATAAAAAGAGTACATCACATGTCCTGCAGTTGAGTCTACTAGAGAGTCTACTGTAGGCATTGGATATTAGTCTTTGGGAGTAGCCAAGTTCAAATTCCTAAAATCTATGCATACCCTCAACTTGCCATTCTTTTTAAATACTGGCACTATATTGATAACCACTCAACATATCTGGTCGTTATAATAAAACCCGCTTTTAGCAATCGCTCTATTTATTTATTGATTCTGGCAATACATTGGGGGCGAAGCGTCTAGGAGGTTGCTTATGAGGCTAAAAATCCGATTTAGTCGGCAACCTATGTTATACCAAGTTTTTATCCAAACAAGGCATGTGTTCATATTCCGAAGCAAAACAGTCTTTAATAATTCTTCAATAAAGCGATTAATCTGTTACTAACCTCGTGAGCAACATTTGGCTAACGAACATTGGACGATCATCTCCTCTTCACTAATGTTAACCTTGACCAAGGTGTCTTGAGCTTGCGCATATCCTGACTTAGGGATCTTCGTCGCTTCATCATCCACGTCGCTCAGAGAATTTTGCTCTTCCAGGCAATCCAATTTATGAACTTCCCAATCCAAGCTCTGATCCATTTCGGACACTATCAATTTGTCCTTCAGCATCTTAACGCCGCTTCTTTCTTTCTTCATACATCCACATTCTTTATTGAAAGCCATCAGCTTGGCTCTGAAGGCCTGAACTTCGGCCTTTTGTTTTTGTTGTCGAACATTCATTTAAGGTTGTTTGGCCTCTTTTTTTGCCAATTACTGGCTCTTCCAAGGCCACTATGTTTGGCTTCATTTGATTAAACATTTTAGTGAGTGAATCCATTGAGAAAGGCTCTTCGCTTTGGGCAGTAATTTGAGTTTCTTCCCCATCTTGAACAAATCTGACGGGCCCATAATTCCCTTCATACTTGAATCTCTCCACTGAATTCGTTTCCGCGACAAAGGGCCTATGGTCTGCCTGTACAACCTCTGCTTCCCCTTTGTCGTTCTAGAAGACTAAACATTGATGGAGTGATGAGGGAATACATCGACTGCCATGGATCCATCTCTTCCTAATAGCACGTTGTAGCTGGTAGGACCATATATCACGAAGAAAACAGTATTCCTGGTGGTTGTCCCTACAGTTATTCCAGTGGCCATAACTCCTTTTGATGATGTTGCCCCACCATTTAAACTTGTAAGAATGACTTCCGTTGGGATCATATCGCTTCCTGTCTTAGCAAATTTCCTCATAATTCTAGCTGGAATGGTGTTTATAGCCGCTCCATTATCAATGAGTACTTTTACTATTGTTACACCATTAACCAAAGCTTTAACGTACAGTGGCCTTAAGTGTTTTGTTAACCTCATCGCTGGTTTTTTGAAGATGACTTTTTCAGCAGCGTCTATTTTCACTTCCTGCCTATTTTCTTGCGGGCTATCTCTTGGTGATAGATCAACGTGCAGTACATCGGACTGAGCTTTCTTTCCTTGGGTCCCTTCCTTCTCTTTTCCCAATATTTCTTCTTCAGTTACCCAATTTGTAGGGGGAGCATTATTCTAGGGGGGCGATTCATACTTTTCAGAGCGAGTTACCAACTCTTTTTCTTTTGGGCGTCCCATACAGCACATAGAAATCAAACGATCGACCAGATGGTTCCCCTAATAAATCCACTTCGCGGACCCCTTCTGGTGCAATTGTTTCAACAGGGTGTTGCGTGACACTTCCCTTTTCCGTCTCTCTGCTTCTAAATCCATCTCTTCTTCAACATCTGTCATACCATCATTCCCGCCATCATCATACGTTTCTCTGGAAGTTTGGCCTTCATCGCAGACTAGCACGCAGGCGTCTTCCTCATTATCCTCTTTTCCTTTGCTTTTGAATCCATCGGCCAACAAGTAGTTTTTAGCCAGGACAGGAGGTAATGTGCCAAGCTGGATAGTTAGAGGTTGTTCGGGATCATCTTCATATTTCCTGTCTCGCTCAAAATTCGATCTACCAGATGAGCTTTCCGTCAAATCTCCCATTGATTCACCAGTGCCTGTTTCTTCGCTATCTTCCAAAACGTTTTCGGGTTGGCAATTCTGAGCGTTTTGGGCGCTCTAGGGCGTGATTCCCCTTGTTGTTGCTCATCATCCGCCCGTAATTACGTTGGTAACGCCTTTTTTGGGTTCTGGTCATTTCATTGAACGGCATTACCCTTCGTGCGTTGTTCTGGAACGACTGCCATACATTTGGTTGGAGAGGTTGCGGCCTGAAACGTTCTTCTTTGACCGGCCGGTCTAAACCCCCTTTCTCTATGGATTCCTCCATACAACGGCATTTTTCGCCCCCTGACGGGCTGAGCGACTGATACGAAATCAAGCCGATGATGGGATGGTCGTGTCATTGATGACCCTGTATTCACCTTCAACTCGTGCTTACAACTGTCGCACAGAATATCTTCGCCCTGTTTGGGCTCTTTCCTTTTGATGCGTTCAAACACGCTGGGAAGCGGCTTGTGTTTTCTCTTCTTCGTCATCAATCACCAGTTTAAAACCTTTTGCAGTTTAATTTTTCCAAGCCAGTCGTTATCATATTAATTGCTAGTGGCCGTGGAAATGGGTTTTCGTCCACCGCCATCTTCTTCTTTTCTTCGAACGTAATTCGTCCCGATTCCGATATGGAATCCTGCAACACATGGCGAAAAACCATACAATAATTAGTCGCATGTGGCCATGCATTAAATGGCCATTTACAGCTACTCCGTTTTACCCTTAATTTTGTTTCAGAGTCCGGGCATTTTGTGTTTGTCGCTCAACTTAATCTGCTTATCCTTATATAATTTATCGAATAATAAGATCAGCTTTGGTTATGTCGAACGAGAACGCTCCGTTTTTTTTTCTGTTTTTCACCTTTTGCAGGTTCATTTTTGCCTACTATTTTTGGCTTAAATAACATGGGACCAGTATATGCTTCTCCTTTTACTATCTCAGCCAAGCATATTTCGGTCTGGTCATAATAACCATCATCGATAGTATGAACATTGAAATTCGGGTTTTTATAATAAGTCCTTTACTGGAAATTTTTCATTTGTTCTTCCTCTCTTACCAGTCGCTCATATATAACGACATTCGCGCTAAGTTGGAATAAATCAGGAAATTCTCTATCTTGGAATTTCTTCTTTAAGTCAAAGCTTAAACAACTTTGTGCGACTTTGACAAATTCCTTTTCAGTTAATGGCACGAAGCATTTACTTCTGGCCTTTTTGAACCTTTGTAGGAAATTTTCTGCCCATTAGTTAGGCAATTGACGTAAATTCGCCAAAGTCGGCCATGTAAACTTCGGACTCAGTTTTTTAATAAAATTGAGCATGGAATAATTGCTCCATTTGTTGCCGTGTTTGGAACGGATTTTGCTGGCAAATTAATGAACCAAAAAAAAGCTACTCCTGTTAAGGAACTTGGGATCAACCTCAACTTATGGTAGTCATTCACTTCACCACTTTGCAACGTGAATCTCCCTACATGTTCTAGTTTAGATACTTCTCCTAGGCCAGTGAATAGTGAGAATTCCGGGTACTTTGGTACCCTCTAGGCCAATGGATATGCTTGATCTATCTAATCAGGGTATGGCTTGGTGTAAATTGGCTTAATCACCGGACGTACCCGACTGCTATTTGATCTTGTACTATTTCCATAATTTGGTTTCTAGCACGGCGTTAGGGTCATACGGGTTCCCTATTGGTTGATTTACTGGATGATTCGTGGGAGGTCTAGTGGTCTGCCCTTGATTGGCCATAAAAGTGCCATTATTCAGGTTGTTATGAACGGTAAACTGAGTGTTTAAACTGTCATTCGTACGCAACCCGTTCTGTCCAATATTTGGGACATTGTCTCTCATGGTGGTACTACCTCCCAGGTTGGACGTAGTGTTATTATTATTCAAGTTCAAGGTTCCGTTTCCCCTTGGGTTTGAAGTAGAAGGGCCAAAAGGTGGCTCCAAACTCGGGCCAGAATTTACACCAAGAAAATTGTATGGCGAGGTATGCCCTACGATAGTCCTAGATTGAAGGTGATTATCTATAGGCATGACAGGTAGACATATTTGGCCTACCACTTATTCATGATTCATTCAACGTATCTAGTTGTTTAGCCATATTATCAAAATGCCTATTCTCGTTTTGGATAAATTTCTCCATATTATGAATGCTACGTAGATTTACCTGTTAAACGACATCCTGCGTGAGTTCTCCCATCAATGCACGCATTGTGCGCGGGCTCAATTCTGTCATTGGCTCGTAGTGGCTGTGACTGATTGGATTTTGTCCATCTGTCTGTGGAGAGTGTTTTTGCTCCTCGTATCGCTCAACCAAAGACTGGACTACTCAACTAGGTCATGTAAAAAGTAGAATATACAAGAGGATAAATAGAAAGAAAGCTAGAGTATCAAGAACTTGACTTGAAAAATACGAATTTTTGGTGCAACAAGATCTGTTTTCGCGCGTTTTGCAACCCGCCAACAATTACGAGAAAGAGGGGTCAGACGATTGTGTAAGGAACAGACCTCTTGAGACAAAGTCCCAAAAAGGGGTGCGTATGCCAGTAAAGGATTACAATTAGGAAGTAGACAAAACGCTCCAAGGGGCGCAAGCACACGAGTACTGAAAAAGGATTAAATTTAAACTAAGAAATGAAAATTACATGATCTCTTGTAGAGAGTTTTTGATTCGGTCTCCCTTTTGTCTTCTATGACGTTACTTCTTTTATACTTCTTGAGCGTCCCTTGGTTATCGAAACTGCTCAGACTTGCTTCGTGTCCTTCGTAACCGCCCACTCTTTTAGTGGGGAATCACTAATTCGGGAAGTAGTTGCTTAGTAACCGCTGCCACTACCTTTGTTGCTTCCTGGATCGTGGGATCGTGCCGGGTTTACTTGCCAACCGCTTCCAAACTGTATCCTTTAGACTTGTTTGATTTTGGGCGACTTGGGGTTCTGGGCGACAATGAGGCTGTCGTTCTGGGCGATTGTGCCGTACCATCTTTGTTCGGCCTCTGGTCGTCCTACAACCTTGGGGCGATGGTATTCCTTTGTTCTTGGGCTTCCAATATTCAGGATTTTCCACAGGCCTTCAACTTGGGCGTTTCTTCTTGGGCCTTTTAATTGGCTTTTGTTGGGCCTTTCCCTTGGATTTATCAATTTGACCTCCTTTCGATTTTGGGCTGCATTTTAGTGTGTCAACAATTACCCCCCAATATGGCAGAATTAATAATAATCATTAATTTTGCCATATTCATTCTGTATCTTTCCCGCAATTTTTGAACTTCCCCAGAATTTCAATCGTCGCTTTTGTTCTAGCGTTTGAAAGGTTGCGACGTTATAAACCCTTAAGGCCCCAAAAGTACGCGGTATCCTTTTCATTCACATTTCCGCGGCAGTATGTCTTTCTTCGCCATTTCACCGTCTTCCTTGCGGCAGCTTTCGATTTAGACCGAACAATCCTCAAGAACGAACCACCTTCTGTGCCGTAATGACTACTTCTCAAACTTCTTCGGACAATGTTTTCAGTTTTGAGGATTTCCAGACCCTTCTTGCAAGACCATATGTGAACCTGTCTTTTCTTTCACAATCCGATGCGGACCGCAATGAGTTTTATTTGGGTCCGTCGTTCAATGATGCTGAAGCCGTCGAACGGGCCGCGGTCGGACATTTGTTCCCGTGTTCTGAGGATCTCTCTTTCTCGCAATCTTTGCCATTGAGGCCGATCCATGATAGAGGTATTCGTACTTGGCCTAAAACTGATGCATCTTTCCGTAGATGGCATGCACGTATGGTGGCTCATGGTCCCACCAAATCAATTTTTGAACGTGCTAAAATTCTGGACCTATTGGAGATTACCCTTTTCCCCCCAACATATGACCCTGTGCTTTTTCTAATCGCCCTAAGTTATTGGTCCCCCGAGTTCAATGCCTTTGTTTTTCCTCTTGGTCCCCTGACCATTACCTTGAGGGATGTTGGGGCTTTGCTGAATCTTCCGCCTTTGGGCGATACTATTTTTCCTGGCATGCTGATTTCTGGTGCTGCCCCAAAATTTGATAAAAAGCTTACTGAGTCCTACTCGAGCCTGCAGGGCAGTTATGTCACTGCTGTATCTGAGCCTAGCCATTCTGAGCGAGTCGCTTTTCTTCAAGTCTGGCTTTGTAAATATGTCCTTTGTGTTCCTAGCTTGAAACCCTCTATGAGCTACTTGCCCCTATCTCATGAGTTGGCTCGGGGTAGACCTTTGAACTTATGTTCATTCCTCCTGGCTGCTCTTTATAGGGGTATGGCCATGCTCCAATTCCAATTGAAAAATAATGCATCTCCCACGGGCAGCGGGCCCTTATGGCTTGCTCAATTGTGGTTGAGATCTTATTTCCCTCAGCTGGGTATTCCACCTTTTCCTCCTCGCGAGGTTTCCTGTTATGGGCTTTTTATTCATCAACTGAGCCCTGTAAATATGTCCATGAGAGACGTTTTCACTTTCTTCCATACTTTGAATTCAATTCTTTCATTCTTTCCTTTTCCTTCTGAGCAAATTCCTCCTTTTGTGCGGCCTCCCTCTACCCTGGCCGAGGCGGATACATTTCTGCCTGTTTGGGTTCAGTTTTTAGTAGGGAGAGAATTGTTTCATGACATTCTGACAGGGACCAATGCTAAGGCGGGGGTAGAGATATATGCGCCTCAATTTTGTGCTCGTCAGCTTTGTTTCGGCCAAATGTGGCCTGTCCCTCCTTGCTACTCCAATAATATGATGGATCGCTTCTACATTCTTAACAAAGCAGAAGCCCAAGCCATCGATGTCCGTAATAAACTTTTGGCAACCGGCTTTACTTTCGCTCCTTTCAATCCTACTGCTGCTACTCATCCCCTTTTTGACCAACTGTGGCCGTCAGTGAAGCAAAGGTTATTTTCAACTGATGCAAATCGCGCCTTCCACCTCCTGGATAAACAGGGTACTTTTCCCGTTTCCACTGCGTCCCCTTCGCGTTCTACACGCTCCCCAGTTTCGAAGCCTACCGTTTCTAAAGGTGCTCCTAGTCGCAAGCGGCCAGCTGCGACCGTAATATCCCTGCAGGATGATGATGATGACACTCCCCTCATCATAAGGAGAAAGGTAATTGAACTTCACCTACTGCACAAGTTGTTTTCTATTCATGCGATAATGATTTGCTTTTCTTTCCAGAAGGATTCTTCTTCCGGGGCTATGGTTTTGGCCGATTCTTCCTCCTCTCCTCTTGTCAAGGCTGCGCCGCCCAAGCATCAAGCTCCAGCAACATCGTCTTCAGTCGATCCTCTTCCTCAGGGTGTCGACCCCCCAAGCGAGGTCCTAGAAGGTAAGGCTTACTTTTGATACCTTTGGCCTTTCTTTATCGCTGCTGTTTTCATTGGTTTACTGCGATATGAAATGTGCAGAGATTCTGGTGTCTTCTTCTGGTGGGGAAGGTCCTTCTTGCCCGGCTAAAGGGAAGTCTCCTCAAGTGATGGAAGAAATAAGGGGAGCGCCTGAATTTCCAACCACCGGCGATGAGGTCTTTTTACTGCGCTCTTATCTCTGATTTTGCTTTGCTGTGTAGAGAGCCCTTCAATATTGGTAACTCTCTTTTGCAGGAATCTGATAACATTCTCAATTCTATCCAAGACTTATTCACCTCTTGGGCGCGCATGAAAACATCTTCTGCATCGTCTTCCATTCCTGCGAACGAGGACATGACACTTCTCAAACAGGCACTGTTTGAGTATGTTTCCTTCATGGATATGGAGATCGGCCGTGCCAGCGCTGCTCAGCAAAAAACCAAGCTAGACATGTTGAGTGCGAACCTACTGCAAGTACTCTCACTCCCATCGCTCAGCATTTCTACTGATTTTAAAGTGAAGCTGAGGGTTCTTCACACCGACATCGTTTCCTTGCTGGCCAAAAACGTAGAATTGAAGACTAGAAGTGCCCAATATTTTCGCGCTTCTTCTGAGAAAGAGTCCTTGCTCCAGGAAATTGACAGGAACCATGCTGAGTTGACTGAGGTTTCTTCAGAACTTGTAGTGGAAGACTCTTTGATGTTGAGCCTGACTGCTGAAATGAAGGAGCTGCAAACGAAAATGAACGATTGCATGGCGAGAATAGCTGCTAAAAAGCGTACTGCCTCCCAAGGAATTGCAAAAACCAAATCTTTATTGGAGCAGTATCAGAAGTTGGAGGTTGACGATGACTTGGTGACGGAGTTTGGCATCCTTTCCTCCAGGCAGGGCGAAGAGTGGGATAAACTTAGGCAGCAAATGCGCTCAGTTTGGGGCGAATTGTAATTGAACATTTACTGTTCTAATTTAGTAACTTTTCGCGCTGACTGCCTTTACTTTATGTAATCTGACATAATTCACCATTATTAATGAATAGTTATTTTGAAGTAACGTTTATCCTTGATCGCCGATCTTCTTCGTACTCAGTTTTTGTGACAACCTTCATGCATATTCTCTTGGCTTTTGAGTTTTCTTCCCTAAATGTTTTGGGCTATATTGGTTTCACTCACTGGTCATAAATGTGACCTTCCAGATTCCGGCTTTTGATCTTCCAACCCCTATAAATATGCCTGTTTATACTCATCTTTTTCATCCTCATGCCTTCTCAAATTCTGTTCCTTACCATTAGAGCTTCCTGCCATTGCATGGCACTCCGGTCGTTTCCCAACAATTTCCTCTTCTACAGGGATGGGTTTCTCGACTCATCTCCTTTGTTTTGAAATTACGTTTGGTATGTAGGTAAGGCAAACGTGTCAAAAACCGAGGCAAGAACTTATGCGCCCGCGTTGCGCTTGTCTAGATGCTTTCTCTTCCGCCTATCTATGCAGCAGATCAATATTAGAATGTCTGATAGGGAACATTCACTCTCTTAATCTGGCCATGGATGAAGGGCTAGCTCTCCTCCGTCTACAATTGTCAAGCAATGCCTTTGGAAGGAATGCAGGGGCAGTTCACCCTCTTACGGCCTAGACTGAAGGGCTGGCCGTACTGGTTTCACTCTTTCTGTCCTTTTCAGTCAGAAGCTAATTTGTAGCGTATCTAGCCTTGTACTTTGCCTGTGTCTTTTAATTCTTGTAAAGAATGGTTTGTAAAGAGCACTGGATAATAAAGGACTTTGTTTTGAATATGTCTTGTTCTCTCTGACTTTATTTAGAACGTGATCGTCCAATCTTACTTACCGCCATCGTTCGGCATGAATATACATCACGATTGCAATTATACCACTTACGCATATATTCTGTTTATTTTGCTATTAGAACGTGATCGTCCAATTTTACTTACCGCCATCGTTCGGCATGAACATATATCACCATTGCAATTATAACACTTACGCATATATTCTGTTTATTTTGCTATCAGAACGTGATCGTCCAGTTTGTTACCTGCCGTTGCTTGGCATGGTTATATTACAATTGCGATTTTATCATTCATGTGCTTATCTGTTCACTTTCCCAAAGGGATGGAACATATCTCTTCAAGTACTTACCATTAATAAATCTTATGTGCCTAGTACCATCTAAATCTTCCAAGTGGTAAGCTCCATTAGGCAACACACTCTTCACTCTGTAAGGCCCTTCCCAATTTGGCGACCATTTGCCATACTTTGGGTCCTTACTATCTAAAGGAAGTATTGCCCTCCAAACCAATTCGTCCGCATTAAAGAACTTGGCTATAACTTTCTTATTGTAAAATCTAGCCATTCTTTGTTTCTGAACTTGCAACCTGTCTAGCACGTCTAACTTCAATTCGTCTAATTCTAACAAATTTTGAACCAACGATTCCTTGTACTCATTCTCGTTCAATTCGTGTTGCTGACGCACCCTTATGGATTGTGCGTTGATTTCTACGGGCAATACAGCCTCCTGTCCATAAGTGAGTTGGAAAGGCGTGACGTTGGTGCTGGAGCGGGGCGACGTTCTGTAAGCCCATAAGGCCTTGTTCAAGCATTCGTGCCAATTTCTGGCGTTTTCATCTATCATCTTCCTTATGATAGATTTCAGAGTCTTGTTAGATGATTCTGCCTGACCGTTTGACTGTGCGTAGTACGGTGTGGAATTTACCAATTTAATTCCAAATTCGCTCAAGAATTCTTTCACCTGATCCCCATTTAGGGAAGTCCCATGATCTGTCATTAAAGTTTACGGGATCCCAAATCTGTAGATGATATGGTCCCGGATAAACTCTATGATGATTTTCTGGGTGATTTCTTTTAGAGGCACTGCCTCGACCCACTTGGTGAAAAAATCCGTGGCGACTATAATAAAGGTGTGTTGTTTGGATGATGGAGGGTAAATCTTCCCTATCAAATCTATCGCCCAACCTTTGAACGGCCAAGGTTTGATAATGGGTGTCATGTTGCTTGCTGGTGCCCTCTGTATTGGACCGTGTTTTTGGCACGCTAAACAACTTTTTGCATATTGAACACATGATTCACCCATCTTTGGCCAAAAATATCCACTTCTAATGATTAGCCATCTCATCTTTTGGCCAGCCTGATGGGCTCCACATATCCCTTCATGCACCTCGGCCATAATTGTCTTAGCCTCTTGCAAGTTCACACATTTTTAATAACACACCATCAGAACGTTTTTTGAATAATTCTTCGTCTATTAATGCATAGTTCAATAAACGCAATTTCGTTCGTCTATCAATTCGCCCATCAAGCTCTTTGAAGGCCTCCTTAATTTCATCTATCCAATCCAGCGCGATCCCACTTTCTATGCATTGAATTTCCGTTTTTCTTGCCCTCCGTTGAACAACGGGCAACATAGTTCCGTATTCGTAGATAGATTCCCAACTTATCGCCTTTGAATAGCCAGAAGCCAACTGAGCCATCTAGTTGGCTATGTCATTGTATATTCTATTGACACATTGAAGCTCTACTTGGTCAAATTCTTCCAACAACTCTTGAGCGATTTCGTATAAACTTATGATAGAATCACTTTGGCATTTGAAATCGCCGGTCAATTGATGAATCACCAATTGAGAATCGCCCCTGACGATTAAGTTCTTTACTTTCATCTCTACCATCAATTCCAAGCCTACAATTAAGGCTTCGTACTCGGCTTGATTATTAGTACAGATTCTGTCCAAGATGAATGCGAACTTATAGCAAACTCCTAAAGGGTTTATCAAAGCCACTCCTACCCCTGCTCCTTTAGAAGTTTTCGATCCATCAAAATATAAAACCCATGGTTTTAAATCAAATGAATCGACTTCAAGTTCTAGTTCGTTAGGCACGTCCAGGCATGGATGATCGGCTAGAAAATTAACCAAGGCCTGATTTTTAACTGCCTTTTGGGGTACATACTTTATTTCGAATTCCGACAGTGCTAAAGTCCAAAGACCCACTCGTTGGTGTAAAATAGGGCGAGAAAACATGTATTTGAATAGATTAACTTTGGAAATTAGGTAGACTGTTACAGGCCGTAAATAGACCCTTAATTTTGTACATGTGAAGTATAATGCGAGACACAACTTCTCGATAGCAGAATAATTACATTCACATTTGGTTAACCGTCTACTTAAATAATAAATCGCCCTTTCTTCGCCAACTTGGTCTTCTTGTGCAACCATCCCCGCTATCGATTCTTGTTCAGCCGACACGTACAGTTTCATCGGCCGCCCTTGGATTGGTGACACTAACACCGGTGGGCTTGTTAAGTATGTCTTCAGGCTTTCGAAAGCCTTTTGATGTTCTTCTTTCCAGACGAATTCGTCTTGATTTTTCAGCTTTAGGAGAGGCGAAAACGCTTTCGTTCGCCCTGCACAATTGGATATAAAGCGTCTTAGAAAATTGATTTGGCCCAAAAACCTTTGCAGTTCCTTTTTATTGCTAGGAGCCTTAGCTTCCAAAATGGCATTCGCTTTATTCTTATCAAGTTCAATCCCTCTTTTATGTACCAGGAATCCAAGGAAATTCCCTGCATTCACGCCAAATGCGCATTTCAAAGGGTTCAATCTTAGTTTATGCTGCCTCATTCGTTCGAATGAACATCGCAGTTGTTTAAAATGGTCTTCTTCTTTAACAGATTTGACCACTACATCATCTACATAAACTTCCACAAATTTGCCTATCATATCATGAAAAATGAGATTCATTGCTCTTTGGTAAGTTGTCCCCGCATTTTTTAGTCCAAACGGCATCACTACCCACTCAAAGCAACCTAGAGACCCAGGGCATCTAAAGGCAGTTTTATGTATATCTTCATCGGCTATGTAGATCTGATTATATCCCGAATACCCATCCATAAAAGAGTACATCACATGTCCTGCAGTCGAATCTACTAGAGAGTCTACTGTAGGCATTGGATATTCGTCTTTGGGAGTAGCCAAGTTTAAATTCCTGAAATCTATGCATACCCTCAACTTGCCATTCTTTTTTAATACTGGCACTATATTGGATAGCCACTCCACATATCTGGTCGTTCTAATAAAACCCGCTTTTAGCAATCGCTCTATTTCTTTTTTGATCTCTGGCAATACATTGGGGGCGAAACGTCTAGGAGGTTGCTTATGAGGCTTAAAATTTGGTTTAGTCGGCAACCTATGTTCTACCAAGTTCTTATCCAAACCAGGCATGTGTTCATATTCCCAAGCAAAACAGTCTTTATATTCTTTCAATAAAGCGATTAATCTGTTACTAACCTCGTGAGGCAGCATTTGGCTAACGAACGTTGGGCGATCCTCTCCTTCCTTACCAATGTTAACCTTGACCAAGGGGTCTTGAGCTTGCGCATATCCTGACCTAGGGATCCTTGTCGCTTCATCATCCACGTCGCTCAGAGAGTTTTGCTCTTCCAGGCAATCCACTTTATGAACTTCCCAATCCAAGATCCACTCCATTTCGGACACTATCAATTTGTCTTTCAGCATCTTTAACGCCGTTTCTTCTTTCTTCATACATTCACATTCTTTATTGAAAGCCATCAACTTGGCTCCGAAGGCCTGAACTTCGGCCTTTTGTTTTTGTTGTCGAACATTCATTTAAGGTTGTTTGGCTTCTTTTTTGCCAATTACTGGCATTTCCAAGGCCACTATGTTTGGCCTCATTTGATTGAACATTTCCGTAAGTGAATCCATTGAGAAAGGCTCTTCGCTTTGGGCAGTAATTTGAGTTTCTTCCCCATCTTGAACAACTCTGACAGGCCCATAATTCCCTTCATACATGAATCTCTCCACTGAATTCGCCTCCGCGACAAAGGGCCTATGGTCTGCCTGTACCACCTCTGCTTCCCCTTTGTCATTCCAGAAGACTAAGCATTGATGGAGTGATGAGGGAATACATCGACTGCCATGGATCCAGTCTCTTCCTAGTAGCACGTTGTAGCTGGTAGGACCATCTATCACGAAGAAAACAGTAGTCCTGGTGGTTGTCCCTACAGTTATGTCCAGTGGCATAACTCCTTTCGCTGATGTTGCTCCACCATTAAAACTTGTAAGAATGACTTCCGTTGGGATCATATCGCTTTCTGTCTTAGCAAATTTCCTCATCATCCTAGCTGGAATGGTGTTTATAGCCGCTCCATTATCAATGAGTACTTTTACTATTGGTACACCATTAACCAAGGCTTTGACGTACAGTGGCCTTAAGTGTTTGGTTAACCTCATCGCTGGTTTGTTGAAGATGACTTTTTCAGCAGCGTCTATTTCCACTTCCTGCCTATTTTCGGCAGGCTATCTCTTGGTGACAGATCAACGTGTAGCACATCGGACTGAGCTTTCCTTCCTTAGGTCTCTTCCTTCTCTCTTTCCAATATTTCTTCCTCAGTTACCCAATTTGTAGGAGGAGGCATTATTCTAGGGGGCGATCCATATTTTTCAGAGCGAAGTACCCTCTTTTTCCTTTTTGGCGTCCCATACAGCACATAGAAATCAAACGGTCGACCAGATGGTTCTCCTAATAGATCTACTTCGCGGACTCCTTCCTGGTGCAATTGTTTCAACAGGGTGTTGCGCGATACTCCCCTTTTCCGTCTCTCTGCTTCTAAATCAATCTCTTCTTCAATATCTGTCATATCATCGTTCTCGCCATCGTCACACATTTCTCTGGAAGTTTGGCCTTCATCGCAGACTAGCACGCAGGCGTCTTCCTCATTATCCTCTTTTTCTTTGCTTTTGAACTCATCGGCCAACAAGTAGTTGTTAGCCAGGACAGGAGGTAATGTGCCAAACTGGATAGTTAGAGGTAGGTCGGGATCATCTTCGTCTTTCCTGTCTCGCTCAAACTTCGACCTACCAGATGAGCTTTCCGGCAAATCTCCCATTGACTCACCAGTGCCTGTTTCTTCGCTATCTTCAAAAATATTTTCGTTGGCTATTCTGAGCGTTTTGGGCGCTCTAGGGCGCGATTCCTCTTGCTGTTGCCTCATCATCCACCCGTAATTATGTTGGTAACGCCTTTGTTGGGTTCTGGTCATTTCATTGAACGGCATTACCCTTCCTGCGTTGTTCTGGAACGAATGCCATACATTGGGCTGGCGAGGCTGCGGCCTAAAGGTTCTTCTTTGACCGGTCGGTCTAAACCCCCTTTCTCTATGCAATCCTCCGTATAAAGGCATCCTTCGCTCCCTGACGGGCTGAGCTACTGATACGAAATCAGGCCGATGATGGGATGGCCGTGTCATTGATGACCCTGTATTCGCCTTCAACTCGTGCTTACACCTGTCGCACAGAACATCTTCGCCATGTTTGGGCTCTTTCCCTTTGATGCGCTCAAAAACGCTGGGAAGCGGCTTGGGTTCTTCTTCTTCGTCATCAATCACCAGTTTAAACCTTGGCAATTTATTTTTCAAGCCAGTCGTTATCATGTTCATTGCTAGTGGCCGTGGAAAGGGGTCTTCGTCCACCGCCATCTTCTTCTTTTCTTCGAACGTAATTCGTCCTGATTCGATAGCATCCTGCAACACATGGCGAAAAACCATACAATAATTAGTTGCATGTGACCATGCATTATGCCATTTACAGTACTTTTTACCCTTGATTTGTTCAGAGTCTGGCAATTTGTGTTTGTCGCTCAACCTTATCTGCTTATCCTTATATAATTTATCGAATATAAGATCAGCTTTAGTTATGTCGAACGAGAACGCTCGCGTTTTTCTGTTTTCACCTTTTGCAGGTTCATCTTTGCCTGCTATTTTTGGCTTAACTAACATAGGACAAGTATATGCTTCTCCTTTTACTAGCTCAGCCAAGCATATTTCGGTCTGGTCATAATAACCATCATCAATAGTATGAATATTGAAATTCGGGTCTTTATAATAAGTCCCTTTACTGGAATTTTTCATTTGTTCTTCCTCTCTTACCAGTCGTTCATATCTAACGACATTCGCGCTAAGTTGGAATAAATCTGAAAATTCTCTATCTTGGAATTTCTTCTTAAGATCAAAGCTTAAACAACTTTGTGCTATTTTGACAAATTCCTTTTCAGGTAATGGCACGAAGCATTTACTTCTGGCCGTTTTGAACCTTTGTAGGAAATTTTCTGCCCACTCGTTAGGCAATTGACGTAAATTCGCCAAATCGGCCAGTGTAACTTCGGACTCAGTTTTATAAAATTGAGCATGTAATAATTGCTCCATTTGTTGCCAAGTTTGGACGGAGTTTGCTGGCAAATTAATGAACCAAGAAAAAGCCACTCCTGTTAAGGAACTTGGGAACAACCTCAACTTATGGTAGTCATTCACCTCACCACTTTGCAACGTGAATCTCCCTACATGTTCTAGTGTAGATACTTCTCCTAGGCCAGTGAATAGTGAGAATTCCGGTACTTTGTAACCTCTAGGCCATGGATATGCCTGATCTATCCAATCAGGGTATGGCTTGGTGTAAATTGGCCTAATCACCGGACGTACCCCAACGGCTATTTGATCTTGTACTATTTCCATAATTTGGTTTCTTAGCACGGCGTTAGGGTCATAAGGGTTCCCCATTGGCTGATTTACTGGCTGATTCGTGGGAGGTCTAGTGGTCTGCCCTTGATTGGCCATAAAAGTGCCATTATTCAGGTTGTTATAACCGGCAAACTGAGTGTTTAAACCGTCATTCGTACGCAACCCGTTCTGTCCAATATTTGGGACATTATCTCTCATGGTGGTACTACCCCCAGGTTAGACATAGTGTTTCCATTATTCACGTTCATGGTTCCACTTCCCCCTTGGTTTGAAGTAGAAGGGCCAAAAGGTGGCTCCAAATTTGGGCCAGAATTTACACCAAGAGAATTGTATGGCGAGGTATGCCCCACAATAGTCCTAGATTGGAAGTGATTATCTATAGGCATAGCAGGTTGACATATTTGGCCTACCAACTTATTCATGATTTCATTCAACGTATTTAGTTGTTTAGCCATATTATCAAAATGCATATTCTCGTTTTGGGTAAATTTCTCCATATTATGAATGCTACGTAGATTTACCTGTTCAACGACATCTTGCGTGAGTTCTCCCAGCAATGCACGCATCGTGTGAGGGCTCAATTTTGTCATTGGCTCGTAGCGGCTGTGACTGATTGGACTTTGTCCATCTGTCTGTGGAGAGCGTTGTTGCTCCTCGTATCGCTCAACCACAGACTGGACTACTCCTTGACTTGCTGGTTCTTTATCGGAATTTTTATGAGGCATGATATCTTTTCTCTTTTGTATCTTCACTTACCAAACACCAACTGTCCCACTGGGCATGCCAAATTGTTTTCGCGCGTTTTGCAACCCGCCAACAATTACGAGAAAGAGGGGTCAGACAATTGTGTAAGGAACAGACCTCTTGAGACAAAGTCCCAAAAAGGGGTGCGTATGCCAGTGAAGGATTACAATTAGGAAGTAGACAAAACGCCTCCAAGGGGCGCAAGCACACGAGTACTGAAAAAGGATTAAATTTAAACTAAGAAATAAAAATTACATGATCTCTTGTAGAGAGTTTTTGATTCCGTCCCTTTTCTTCTATGACGTTACTTCTTTTATACTTCTTGAGCATCCCTTGGTTATCGAAACTGCTCAGATTTGCTTCGTGTCCTTCGTAACCGTCCACTCTTTTAGTGAGGAATCACTTATTCGGGCTTAGTAACCGCTGCCACTACCTTTGTTGCTTCTTGGGTCGTGGGATCGTGCCTGGTTTACTTGTCAACCGCTTAGATCGTGCCGGGTTTACTTGCCAACCGCTTCCAAACTATATCCTTTAGACTTGCTTGATTTTGGGCGACTTGGGGTTCTGGGCGACAATGAGGCTGTCGTCCTGGGCGATTGTGCCGTACTATCTTTGTTCGGCCTCTGGACCTACAACTTTGGGGCGATGGTATTCATTTGTTCTTGGGCTTCCAATATTCAGGTTTTTCCACAGGCCTCCAATTTGGGCTTTTCTTCTTGGGCCTTTTAATTGGCTTCCCTTCAATTTTGGGCTGCATTTTAGTGTGTCAACAATTTTCTTTGTTGTTATTGTTCTAATGCATCTGATATTTCACAAAATGTAGCTAATGGAATTATGTGTTGCCCGGTATCCTTTTATCTAAGCGCAGTCTGATGAAATTCACTGTGGGCTGTCACAGCATTTTGTATATAATCTTTTTTTTTTTTTTTGTTAAACATTTATCAGTATATTTAACCCCTTTAGTTTCTTATGCAACATAAGCACTGAATCACTTGAAAGGGCAAATCGAGGGAGTCATCAGTGCTACAAAAATGACTGGCTCGAAGCACGTGATTCGAGTACAAGCTGAAGCCTTTTTGCTTGAATTTCACTTTTAATTAAGCATCTCAAGTGAATTCGGAGCTTTTTTTTTCCATTGACCATTTTCAGGATACTAGCTCCAACAACATACATTTTCTTTGCTTCAACTCTCCCCGTCATTGCCTTTGGCGAGCAACTTAGTAGGGAAACGGGTATACGTTTTTTGAAATATGATTATTTTAGAAATGAAAGATCTCTAATTTGTTCCAAATAATCATACTTAATCCATATTGAAGATGCATTTTATATTTATCTGAAGACATTTGTTTGATTTGTGATTGATGGAAGCTTGGGCACTGTTGAAACTTTTGTATCCACGGCTATCTGTGGAGTTGTCCATTCAATTTTTGGAGGACAACCAATGTTGATCTTTGGAGTTGCAGAACCAACAATTATAATGTACACATACTTGTACAGTTTTCCAAGATAGGAATGGGAAACGAGCTGTATTTAGCCTGGGCCGTGTAGTATGGAACACAAATTTGCAATAAATCTCAAATAATACAACATATTCGAAATTAATCATGTAAAAACACATCATATGAACTCACCTTAGCCGTGTACCTCGAATTCATCAATAATGTTCAAACCACTTCGAATACATGAGAATGTGTCAAGTGCTAGAGGGTTCGCAAGAATGTCGGCCAATTGATTTTCAGTGTTTACAACTTCTAACACAATATCTCTTTTTGTGCATGATCTCGTAGAAAGTGGTGTATAATCTCAATATGTTTCGTTCGAAAATGTAAGATAGTATTCTTTGATAAGTTTATGGTACTAGTATTATCACTCATGATAAGTATATGATCAAAGGATAAATGATAATCATTAAGTTTATGGTACTAGTATTATCACTCTGCTCATAATTTCCTAGCCAAACGGATCTTAAGACAAATTTACTTTATTCCTAAAAATCATATATTTTAACTTCTTTTAGGCTATATCACAGTGCATAGATAGGAATGCCCAAAAGCTTAACTGAGGTGCATCAATGAAAGATAAATAAACAAAGGTAGATGTACTGATTGCTCATCTTGGTTCTCGGAATGTAGTTATGGGTACATGTTCAATAAGTTCTTATTTTATAACTCATTTTTAATTGTATATTTCATGGAACTCACAACTTTTTTCAACTTTTAAACAATATGATTTATCAACTATTACTAAAATTCATAAAAAAAATCTGATTTTTAGCTACATGAGCTAAATATGCAACGGTATCACACAGTTATACGAAAAAAAAAAAATATTGAAAACACAATTCAAAATCCAAATCTTTGTCGAGCTAAGAGCCTCTCTAATGGTGGTGTAAAATTGGGTTTGAAATTGAATTCTTCAAAACCACTTTTATATTCCGATGGATCTTAATTCAAATCTTGCTCCAATGGGAAGATATAAATTTACTTTTGCCTCTTGTGAATGTTAAAAAGATGTATACATTTTCTGCCTGAAAATGCAATTTCTATTTTCTTTGCGTCTCTCAATTGAAGATGTTTTCGGTCACTTTAGAACTCTAAATCACAATTTAGATCTATACAATTGAAGATTGCCTTAAGAGTATATAATTGAGAGAAATAAATCTTATTACGACTGACAACAATATCTTTAAACTATTTTATTATGCAAGTTTATAAGTCTCTTAGTAGAAGAAGCTTCCCACAAGCCTGGACTTCAACAACATTAACAATCAAAAAGTAAAATCTTGACGATTAGATGATTGCTGCATTTGTATAACAAAGTAAACAAAAACATGTCATTCGTAAGATAGTTAATTTTAGTTTTACATCAAACGCAGTCTCTTTTTTAGTATCACCTAATTGATGTTTGGATTTCATTTGATTATTCTAATTAATTAAGGTCAAACATTTGATATCCTAATATTAATTTCCATACACACTTAAGAATTTTCTATGACTCTAGAAGGCAAGAAGCATTTTCCTAAAACTAATGGAAATCCAAGAATTCATAAAGTGAAATCAAAGTAGAAAAGTTGTCCACCGATATTGATAGAGACCCCCATGAAATGTCTCTTAGGGGATCTAACTTTAACAAGATTGCTTTTTCTAGAATATCGAATTTTTTTACGCGTATTTGAAATACTAGACGAAATATGCTGATTCCTCTCAATGAAATTTGCCGTGTTGCAATAAGTTACTTACGGTTCTATGCATGCACTCCAGGAACACTTTGGGGGTAAATTCTTTGGGAGACCTCAGTTATTCTTGAAGAAAAGAATCAAACTCTAGACCGTCGGTTTGCAGCTCCCACTGCTTAACTTATTTGTGTAAGTGTATGTGCAATATTATAAAATAAAATTCAATTTTATCTATTATAAATTTATTTCACGTATGGTTCTAGAATTTCATATGTAACAGACAGTAAACTTCCTTAGCGAATCTAAAACCAAAAATCGGTAAAATTCAAGTGTAAAATATTTCGAAAAGAATGAAATATTTTCTATATGTTTATTGGTACTTGAAGATTTTTGCTATTACTTTACTTTTAATACACTTCGTAACATCGTTTGTTGACATTGATCTTGAAATTAACTGTTACTCATTTTGTGTTCTTGATCTCGTACTACCTATGTTTTGTGTTTATATGTTGTGAATTAAGATGTTACCCAAAATAATGTCTTTACATGCTATCAAAAAAAAAAAGCAACTAAAAAACTACTAGACGAAAGTACGTTATCTAGAAAAGGAATTAAAAAAGTTATTTTGAAGCACGAATAAACTTCTTTGCTTTTGAGCCATTTTTTATTCGGAAAAATAGATTATGTCACTACACCAAAAGACATTTTGCAGCGGTCAAAAAACGTTGCGATAGATCTTTAGCAGCGTTTTAGCGTATGTGCGGTCGATGTTGTCATTGAAGGAAGACTTCTTGCAGCGTTTATTCCCCGCTGCGAAAAACTCCTTTGCAACATTGTTTAAACGTTGCGATAGACCATTTTGCAGCGTTTTTTCAACGTTGCGGTAGACCCTTTTGCAGCGTTTTTTAAGCGTTGTGGTAGACTATTTTACAGCGTTTTTTCAGCATTGTGATAGACCCTTTTGCAGCGTTTTTTCAACGTTGCCGTAGACATTTTTTTATAGTTATATAAGGTAATTGACCGTCAAAATTGAAAATGACACTTTGTGAACAAATTTTGGAATTGCATAAAAATTGATAATTTCATTATAAATTTTTGAATCAATACAACATTAGAATGTGTTTACAACACAACCTATCTAAAAAGGAGTAGAGATTAAAGAGCGAAACTATAATAAACTAGTTACAACACAACATATCTAAAGTTCTTGTTGCCAATTCTCAATATATTTCTGCACATGAAGATACAAAAGCATAAACAACATTGAGCTAAGTTGCCATGTTGCACCAAGTTACTTACGGTTGTATGCATGCACTCCGAGAACACATTGGGGGTAAATTCTTTGGGAGACCACCGTTTTGCAACTCCCCGTGCTTAACTTATTTGTGAAAGTCTAAGTGCAATATTATAAAATAAAATTCAATTTTATCTATTATAAATTTATTTCGCGTATATTTTCAACCTTTTTTTTTTAATTGTTTTCTAGTAGTCATCGTGAATACGTTTCCAAACTTTGAGCAATTTGATGTATTATACCTGGGGTTCTAGAATTTCATATGTAACAGACAGTATACTTCCTTAGCGAATCTAAAACCTAAAATTGGATAAATTCAAGTGTAAAATATTTCAAAAAGAATGAACTATTTTTCTATATGTTTATCGGTACTTGAAGATTTTTGCTATTCAAGTGTAATATCGTTTGTTAACATTAATCTTGAAATTAAATGTTACTCATTTTGAGTTCTTGATCTCATACTACCTATTTTTTGTGTTTATATGTTGTGAATTAAGATGTTACCCAAAATAATATTTATTTATTAAGGTATTTGACTTTTTTTTTTTAAGATGGTTTTTGACTTCTGAAAATGATTGGCAAGCTGAAGATAAAATATAGAAAATTTTGATTTGGCTGCAAATTTAGGTTAGAGAAAAAGAAACGTGAAAGAAAATTCGTGTACTCTAGAAAAAGATTGAATTATTGCGCTGAACAAGATTGTTTGTTTGTATTTATTTATTTAATACATTGAGCTCGATCTTTGTTGAACATTTTGACATTTGACCCTTTTTCAGATCGATTTTCAAAACATTGATATTTTCGCAAAAATCAAAAATAGTTTTATTACTAGACTCTGGTGCAATAAGACGAGTACACAAAATTTGAGGTGAAGTTACACTTGGATTAATAGATTAAGGACCAAGTATGTAAAATTTCCTATTTATAATTAAACCAATCTCCATTTTCGGCTGTCTACATTGATATGGCAATTCCTAGCAGATTCACATGTTACGCCGTGCAATTTGCGCCGCCAATTATGCTGTTACGAAGTGCAGTTTGCTTTCTTGATTCTTGTAGAATATATTCACTCTAATTTGGAATATAATTTTGAAGTGTAGAATTGAGTCATTGATCAGATGTAATTGCATAATGATGATTGAAAATGTTCAAGAAAGGTAAATGATGGACGGACTGATCGACAATACCTTTTTGGATTTTTTTTCAAATTATCTAATCATGCATCGAGATATGTCCCATTTGTTTTTTTAACCTTTTTGAACATATTTGTTTAGCATGATTGTACATAATTATGCATGTTACGTCACTATTTGTATTATTTTGGTGCTTTTTAACTATGCCCTATTTGGTATTTTAAAAATATATATATAATTATTTTTAAAAAATATATATTTTCAATCATACATTTTGAGACCCATAATTTTTCAACCACACAAATTAGCTTATGTCGGGTGAAAATTAAAATTAGATTTTTAATATATTTTGATAAAAGTTTATTAAATGTGTGACTAGAAAATTGAAAGTCCCCATAAATATGTTATTAAAATTCATTGTTGACTTTAATTTAGATTAAAATCTCTTACTCTTAGCTAAACCAAACAAGTGGCATATTTCATGACATTTCAAGTTATTTGTCATGTGAAGAATGGACTATTAACTTGTTATGTGTTTGATTCAAAACAAATCTAAACTAAATTTGACATGTTATCAATCCCATTTCAAAGAGAGGTTGATGATTCGCAAAAACCAATTTAGAGGATGTATTCAATTAAAACTTTTAATGACTTTTTGGGATTTAAAAAGTTTAGGGATATTCAATGTAGACTTTTAGAGACACTCTAAAAGTAGTGATGTATTCAATTGAAACTTTTATAAATTTTTAAAAAGTCTCTAAAAAATCACAGTATATTCAATTAAAACTTTTTAGAAGTTTTTATAAGTTTTAAGGTATTCAATTTTTTATGACTTTTAGAGACTTTTATAAAAATCTCTATAGTACTAACTTTTAAGCAGAAAATACTAAAATAAAAACTCAAAATTTGTCTTTCATTAATCACAAAATTTTGGGAGACTTTCACATAAAGAAAAAAAATAATAATAATAATAATATTATTATTATTATTATTATTATTATTATTATTATTATTATTATTTGTTTTCAATATTTCTCTTTCCTTTTCTTTTCTACGAAGATTAGAGTTATGATTAAACTTTTTTTTTCCTATTGATTATATTAGTTTATATTTTTCTTTTTCTCTCTCTTATTGTTAATGAAAGAATTAAATTGTATTCTTATAACATTTTTTTTTCTTTTTTCATTCATTTTTTCTAAAAGAATTTATTTTTAATTAAATTATAAAATTTTATATAGACTAATTTATAATTAAACTTAAATATATTTTTTATTTACTATTTAAATGTATATTATATTAATAACGCTGAATATGAAATTTAATTTTTATATATAATTACTATTATTTATTAATTAAGGTATTAAATTTTTATTCTTTTTAAAATATTTTTTATTATATGGGGAGAAAAGGAAGGAAAAGGGGGAATCGTTAGAAGCATCAATTTATTGTTACTAACATTTAATTGAATCCACAATTTTATTCATTTTTAATCACACAATTCAATGGACCCATCAATTTATAATCTCAAATAACTTTGCCTAAAACTTTGCAAGTGACGTAAAAAACTGAGAAGAAAAAAATTGTAAAGAAAAATTACTGCAAATAAAGGAAGACAGAAATTTTTGGAGATAATTAAGTACTCAAATTAATAATTTGCTTATCAATATTATTACAACCATTTTCTAGAAACTAATCAAGCCGGCTTCTTCATGAACTTTCAAATCCACCTCAAACCCTGCACACAGTAACACAATTTGATTTATTGTTAGTAACGAATGCACTAAAATGCTGAAAAATAATTTAAATAATTGACTTTAAATTTATTGATTGTGACACTTAAATTAATTGCTTTATATATTTCAAATTCACCACCCATAGAATATAGACGAGTTATTAGAGCAATTCTTCTAAAGAAAACACTTTTTACATGCTATCAATTGGAAACTTATTCAGAAGAGACTAATCTTAGATATACTCACTGTTGAATTTCAATGTTCATGGAAGTTGCAGGAGGATTTCCAATTGTACGAAATGCTGTATTTGATAGTACTATGGTGACTCCTTCTCTGGTTGGCCGAGAAACCGAAGTTTGAGCCCGATCAACTATCTTCACTTGAATTGTCTGTCCCGGAATGCAAGTGTCGGGAACGGCGGCGCTGATACATCTCACCAAGTATTGACGTCCGCATGAGGCACCATTATCCCATATCCCCTCTCCGGCGGCTGCAAACAGGTTGCTCGACGGGAATTGTGAAGCAACACTACCGTAACACGCGGTGGCTGCATATAGATACAAATGCAGTTTATATATATTCTTGAATCAGTGGTCAGTAAGATCAAACAGAAGAGTTGAATCCTATATTCTCAGTTAGAGGATAACTTACGTGTATAAGGGGGATTGTATAGGCTAGCGGTGCCCACGTCAGCATGGGTGAAATCGTAGATGCAAACGAAGAAAAAGAAGAACAACATCCACATAATCACTGGATTTGACATCCTATAAATTCAATGGGGAAATAAATCGCGTTATGTACAATGTTTTAACAACGTATATTAATTACAAAACTATTTATATAGAAACTGAGAATGACTATTCAAAGTCAACTTTGACATATTTTTTTATAAATTTTTAAAATAATTATATTTAACTTTATGGAATTTACAACTTTTTAATCACACGTTTAATCAATTTATATCAAAATCTACTAAAAATATGATTTTAATTTCTACGAAATGAACAAAATAAATAGGCCGAGAATCAATTTCCTTTTTGCATGAGCATCAAGATACTTTTTACCTAATTTGATTGCTTGTAATTCGAGTGAAAACTAAGACGTCTAGAAGCATTCCTTTTTGTAAACATTGAAAATACAAAAGGATCCAATACTTGATCATAAGCATATTTAGCATGGACGATTCGATACTCCATTATTATTCTTTGATTCATAGAACATATCGATTTCAAGTAAAAAGTAAAAATAGTATAAAAAATAAAATACTACTATTTGAGATTTTTCAGTTCAATTTACTATAAATGTAAATGTGAATTTAAGATTATGTATAGTGAGGATTAAAATCAGATTTTTAGTATATTTCAATAAAAATTGATTAAATATGTGGTTGAAAAGTTTTGGATCACATGAAATATGTAATTAAAATTAATTGTTAACTTTAGATTAAAATTTTAATTTTAATTTCTACCTAACAGGGCATAGAAATTGAAAATATACGTCTTCTCAAATACTATATAACCTAAAAGCTCCCAAATTTTGGTACTTAGTACATGATCAAAGCCTCAACGTCAACTCCAAAATTCACAAAATAAGATCGGTGAATCAAAAGAGTCACATACAACTTTCAGTGGATTCCGATACAAATTAATGAAATATATATTATGAAATTAATAAAATTTGTGGATCTCGTAAAATTTATGATTTAAAAAAAAAAAAAACTCGAGAAAAAATAGGGCCCAAGAGATGCTAAAAGTTGGGATTTCATTAGTTTCTATCGTGATGGACGGCGGGCATATGTTATTGGGCAATGAATATTCTATGCAAACGCCGAAAGTTAACGCGTATTTCATTTTGAAGGGTTCAAAATTAGGGCCATAGCTATGAGCAACTGTACCTTGGAAGGTTCTTCGAAAATTTGGGGTGTTTAATATGTTAAATGTAGCCCAGGTTTGGCCCAGTTAAAAATTTGAACTAAAATTTAATAATTCATTTTAATAACAAATTTTATGAGATTCACAATTTTTTAATGACATATTTCATGAATTTTTTTTTATCTAAATAAAACATGATCTTAATAATATCTAACAAGAATTAAAAATGAAAAAGTTTTTAAAATCTTATTCATTATCACGTCACTGTTTTCAAGGCCACACATAAATATTGGCTGATAAAGATGTAAATCTAACAAAACAAAATGTTTCAACAAGACAATAAATGATATTAAATGAGAATTAGACTTTAATTGAACCTATCACATATTGCCATCTAAATTGATGTTATAGCATCAATAGTACTAGATAATATTACAATTATGCTACATGTTCAGGAAAAATTTGACAGGATTTTTACAGGACAACATTTGAATAATGACAGAAAATCATGTGTTCCTGTGAATAATTCCAATATTATTCGGCGTCTATGGTTGACTGGTCTCTATGATTGGACCAAGTACTATTTCTAGAAGATCTGTCGGGACATTTTTTTCAAGCCTAGGAAAATAAAACAGAATCAGGACAAACCATGGGCACAATATTTGAAAAGTTAAAAGATAGTAAATTTTGTAAATTTGAATAGATTTTCGCAAAATTGATAAGAACTTCACTAAAAATTGTGAGATTTTAAAAGAGTTTTTATATGTATTTTTATATTTGATATTCACTCACGTCTTTTAAAAACCATCTACTAATGAAATTTTTATAAATTCACTAGTTATTGAGAATGCCTGGATTTTATACGATTTTATTGAAATTCATAAAAATCTCGGTTGGAGATACCTAGATTTTAATAGATTTCATTAAAATCTGAATTGCGTACAACTCAATTTAGAAAGACTTTTAAAATTCATTAAAATCTCAATCGAAGACACTCTTTAAATTAATTTATTTTCGAAACCTAGAACTTGTCAAATTAAATAACCGCAGGAATCTGCCTCACTTTAGTTTCTATCCTCAAATGATAGGTTGACAATATCATTCATTCCCACGAATGAAAAAAAAAAAAAAAATACCAAAATAAAAGTCAAGAAAGAGCAAGTAAAACAAAACCAAACAACTACTTAAATTAATGAAACAGAGATACGTTCAATCAAAATGGTGGGGGACGGGAAGGGGAAGATGAAGCTTGTACGTACCTGATATCGGAAATGAAATACTGCAAAATATTACTTTTCTTTTTTTTTTTAATAATGAGGGTTTTTTTTTAATGAAAAGTTTGATAGATGTTGAAACTTATATTAAGGTACAATTTTTTGGAAAGGGATAAGAATTCAAAAAACTATATATAGAAAATCAAGAATCAGATTGCTTAATTACCTTTACAAATTATAGCAATCCACACGGAATAATAATGTGTATGTTACAAATGCCAGCAGAGGAAAACTTACCTAAATTAGTATACGTTTGGTGTGTGAAGACATTACTAATTTGGTTGATGAACCACCTATCCCTCCTAAAGGAAAGCTTATTCACCTGTTTTGATGGTCATTATTGATCGTTCCTGAATTTATGTTTCAAAAGTCAGTTGAATTATTATTATTATTATTATTATTAAATTCTGCTTGGAGTTTAGAGCTCGATTAAAAATCGATGTTATAAACTCAATACTTCCCAATACATATTCAAAGTGGCATGATTACTAAAGAGAGTGGAAAAATAGGATAGGAGTTTTACATGTGAGAAGTATGAAGAATTGAAAGTGATTGAAGTTCGGAAAAATGTATCATTCATCTTCTTCATGATCCATAAAAACCTATAATAAAATTTGAAGTTATATATAAGATGGTAACACAATAGATTACCCTCCATTTTATGTGCTATTTAAGAAATTTTGCCTTTTAGCATTGTGCACCATCAATAGTTTTGGACCCGAAAATGGAATTATGTAAGAATTCTATATTGTACGCCACGAAACTCCCACTTGATATTAACTTTTGAGATTAATTGTTTCAAATGCATTCAAGTTTTGGCAAGCAAAAGAGAAGCTTTCGAAGACAATTATTATTGGAATTGTCTCGTAAATTTTCTTTAAAAAATAAGAACTGTATCTACAAGACATTTCATTTAGACCACCGATTCAGTTGTGACACACATTTCAACACAAAAATCTTATGTATTTTCCAAGTCATTAAATCATTAGGAATTTTTGCGAATAAGTAGAATGGCCAATTAAAAATTGAACGTCAAATCGAATAAATAATGAATTTCAATATGAGACGATGACCTAAATGAAACGTTTTGTGACGTTCAATCATGAGGACGAAACAAATTAAAGTTCAGTAGCCAATATGAAAGTATAAAATAGAGTGGACATTAGTTAAGTTAACCTTATTTATAAATGGCTTATAACATAAATAAATTTAGTTATTTAGATTGTTAATTCATCGTACTTAAGTACACCTAAAATGTGTGGGATTCCAATCCCCACAAGCCTTGGCTTTTGGGAAAGATGGTTGGGTCCCCACCAATTGGTATTAGAACTTGCCCCATGTCTGGGAAGGGCCGGTGGGTAATGCGAAGGTCATCTTGGAGTGGACCACCATGGATGTTTGACTTGAGGCGGGGGGGTATTGTTAAGATCTAAAGGGTACGGGATTCAAATCCCTACAAGTCTGGACTTTTGGGAAAGATGGTTGGGTCCCCGTGTGTGTGTGTGTGTATTCCGGAGATTTTTTGACTTGTGAAAATGATTGGCAACAAAATAATAGTTTTCTATTTTACTTCTCGAGTAAGTTAGAGAAAAAAGATGATTGAAATAACATTATTGCATTCGTAAACATGATAATGATTTTAATAGAGTATATGGTCCACTAAATATTATGGTCATATATATTGGTACTAGGTACAATACAGATCGAATAAATTTCTGCATTTGATTATTACAATTTTATAAAACATCACCTGCCACATAGATTGATAATAATCTTTAAAGAAAAAAAAAACATTATTTGTCCACAAAGACACAAATTATAATTCCTAGAAGACTCGTGTCACACAATTCCATTATTTGGGAAGTGATTACACATATTTTAAATTATAAATAGATAAAAAATAATTGCATATAACTGATAGGGATGACAACAAGGCGGGTATGAGATATGTCGCTCATTCTCATCCCCGTCCCGTCGAGTATTTATGTTACTTTATTCCTTCCTCATATCTGATTAAAGAGGGACATGATGGGAAAGGATCAGAGCGGGGCGAGGTACCGAACTGCCCCATTTATCATCGTTTATTTTTTTTCATTCATTTTATTTTTTGCTTTTTTTAGTCTTCAGTTAGTAAATATTATTTTTTTCTCAATTATGATGATAAATCTTTTATTTTTGTTTGATAAAAAAATTTGAATTTGAAATTAATTTTAAATGGAATGGATAGCTAGTCGGAGACTATATTTCCCATCCTTGTCCCGTTTACTCGGTTTGGCGGGTAATGCCCTACCCATTCGGGGCAGAGCCGCGAGTATCGGGTTGAATGTGTTTTTTTTTTGTTTTTGCCATCCCTAATAAGCAAATAATATTTATAGATTTTGGGAAAGATGGTTGGGTCCCCGTGTGTGTGTGTGTGTGTGTGTGTATTCCGGAGATTTTTTGACTTGAGAAAATGATTGGCAACAAAATAATAGTTTTCTATTTTACTTCTCGAGTAAGTTAGAGAAAAAAGATGATTGAAATAACATTATTGCATTCGTAAACATGATAATGATTTTAATAGAGTATATGGTCCACTAAATATTACGGTCATATATATTGGTACTAGGTACAATACAGATCGAATAAATTTCTGCATTTGATTATTACAATTTTATAGAACATCACCTGCCACATAGATTGATAATAATCTTTAATGAAAAAAAAAAACATTATTTGTCCACAAAGACACAAATTATAATTCCTAGAAGACTCGTGTCACACAATTCCATTATTTGGGAAGTGATTACACATATTTTAAATTATAAATAGATAAAAAATAATTGCATATAACTGATAGGGATGACAACAAGGCGGGTATAAGATATGTCGCTCATTCTCATCCCCGTCCCGTCGAGTATTTATGTTACTTTATTCCTTCCTCATAACTGATTAAAGAGGGACATGATGGGAAAGGATCAGAGCGGGGCGAGGTACCGAACTGCCCCATTTATCATCGTTTATTTTTTTTCATTCATTTTATTTTTTGCTTTTTTTAGTCTTCAGTTAGTAAATATTATTTTTTTTCTCAATTATGATGATAAATCTTTTATTTTTGTTTGATAAAAAAATTTGAATTTGAAATTAATTTTAAATGGAATGGATAGCTAGTCGGAGATTATATTTCCCATCCTTGTCCCGTTTACTCGGTTCGGCGGGTAATGCCCTACCCATTCGGGGCGGAGCCGCGAGTATTGGGTTGAATGTGTTTTTTTTTTTTTTTTGCCATCCCTAATAAGCAAATAATATTTATATATTCAGAAAAGATAAACTTACCCCAAACCTTACCTTTTAACTTCCATTTCCATTTCAATAATCAAACAATATAATTATTATTTCAAAAATTAGATATAGCCCACCTACTCCACCCGATTCCACACCACAACCAACCAACCTAACCCTAATTCATTTCCCTAAACCCAAAGGTTAAAATCCATCTACTAATGAAATTCTTATAAATTCACTCGTTATTGAGAATGTCTAGATTTTAAACGATTTTATTGAAATTCATTAAAATCTTGATTGGAAATATTTAGATTTTAATAGATTTCGTTAAAACTTACTAAAATCTCAATTGGGTACGACTCAATTTAAAAAAACTTTTAAAATTCATTAAAATTTCAATTGAGGACACTCCTTAAATTACTTTATTTTCGAAACCTAGAACTTATCAAATTAAATAACCGCAAGAATCTACCTCTACTTTAGTTTCTATTCTCAAAACATAGGTTGACAATATTTTCATTCCTAAAAATGAAAAAAAAAAAAAAAAAAAGATAAAGACCAAAATAAAAGTCTAAGAAAGTATTCAAAGAGCAAGAAAAACTGAACCAAATAACCACCTAAATTAATGAAACAGAGATATGTTCAATCAAAGTGGTGGGGGACGGGAAGAGGAAGTGGAAGATGAAGCGTGTACGTACTTCCTATCGGAAATGAAATACTGCAAAATATATAATTTTTTGAAATTATGGGTTTTTCTTTTATTGAAAAGTTTGATAGATGTTGAAACTTGTATAATGTTTAATTCTTTGGAAAGGGGTAAAAAATGAAAAAAAATTATATAGAAAAAAATCAAGAATCAGATTGCTTAATTACCTTTACAAATTACAGCAATCTGCACGGAATAATAATATGTACGTTACAAAAGCCAACAGAACATGCAGAAGAAAACTTACCTTAAAACCCGTTTTGCTAAATTAGTATACGTTTTGCTAATCTTAAAAGTAATATATTTGGTTCAAACTTGCTTATCTCAAAATTTCATTAATAAAGTTTTATTTATTTTAAAATTAAATTTATTTACTCATGAGTAGATATTTTAACCTTATTTAACCGAAAAGTTAAATACATCACAAATGGTGAATTATAAGGCTATAGGTCCGTTTGATTGCAAATGTGAAAAATGGGTGGAAAGAAAATGAATTCCAGGGAATTGAAATGCCTAGAATTTGTTTTACTGGAAATTGTAATTAATTGTGTTTGATTGATATAATTTTCCACCTGGAAAATGTTGAAAGTTTGGTGTCCGTTTAACTTCATTTTTTATGGAAATTGTCCATTAAAATGATAATTTTTTCTACCACTGAGTCTAGAATTTGTTCCAATTACCAAAAAGTAAAAAAAAAAAAATTTAACAATTAGAAAAAAATATCATATTCGTTTGACTTTGTTTTGTATAAAAATTGTCAACAAAAGTGAAAATCATTTTTGCAATAGTTGATAGAATTTGTTGTTATTGCTAAAAAAAAAAAAAAAAAAGGTGGAAAATGTTTTCCCACATATATCAAGCTTTTATGCATCAAATGATTGTACCTAGAAAATAGGTGGAAAACGAATTCCCTGGAAAAGAAGACGCATCAAACAGCTAAAAAGTGGGAAAATGGAAAACATTTTCCATTTTCCATGGAATTCACGGCGTATCAAACGGACCCTAAATAAAATCCCTTTGCTAAACCTAATTGTATCATATATCGCTCATGCGAAGACCTGGCTTCTGAGTTTACGAGCATTTTGAGTACCCTTCCTTTGCAATCCTTTTTCTTTTTCGGCTTTTAACCCTCTTAATTGATTTCTATTTTAACTACAACATACTTCACAATATAAATTCAAACATTTTTTTCCGTCTTTGATGAACTATAGTTCAACATTTCTCATGTTCAATCTACCGGTGGTTGGATTTGATACTTGATGTCCAAAATAATAAACGTGACAACAACTTTGAGAGCGCCCTTAACCTAGGCTATTTAATTATGTTGAATTTTATTGAATTTAAATCAACATGCGTTATGAAAGTAGTGGGATGAGATGCTGAAATTCTAACCTCATACGGAATTGCTAGGTGATAGTTAGATGAAATTGAGGGTGTATATGTCTCCCATTATTGAGAGAAGAATGATATAATGAATATTATTTTTTGAAAAATGTTTGATTGAAATTTAAAGTAACTTTATTGGTTTGTGTGTAATCAATAATTAACTATTCAAATCCAGACTGCATTTCATAGGGCTAGGTACTTACTTGATTAGACGATTCGACCTGAAAATCGATGACTAGCTCTTTCATAAGACTAGGTATTTACTTGATTAGACGATTCGTGTGAAATCAATCATTAACTATTCAAATCCAGGCAGCATTTCAACTGGTTTATCATGACCCGTGTGGTTCACATATAAACGTACAACTTTTAAAAAAAATGCTGAATTGGTGCTTTGGAACGAGGACCATTTGTCAGTTGTAACTATGCTAACGCTCGTTCCTATTGTTTTTAGTAACTATGAAAATATATAGCCACTGTTTAGTTAACTTTTTTAAAAGTGGAAATCACACCCAGCACTCCCAATTAATTCCTAATTCCATTTTTCAATTTGCACTTTTTTTTAATTCCAGAAATACTATGAATATGTAGTAAAAATGATCAAACATTAAAAAGCATAAATAACACATAATTTCTAATTATACAATATTGGTATTCAAATCTTCCATTTTTGGACTCAAAAAGATTACACAACATTGGTATTCAAAATCTAAACACCATATGTTAAGGAAACCCTAACTTTGTACCTCAAATCTCTCATTTCCTCTGTTGATCGAAACCTACATTTCTCCAAAATCTGAAAATGCTCACCAAAAAATGGACACGCTCAGAAAGAAACACTCTCATGCAGTGGTTATCAAGAATTCTCCGATGGAGAACATGTCTCCAGTTGCCCATTAAAATCGACTTGTCCACAACTCTTATACAATCAGTCATAAAGATCTATTTGCTGAAGATGAAAACCGTTGCTTAAGAGTGCACAAAATGCATTGTCGACTGAACATTTCATGTGCCAAGAACTCCACTGAGGATCGTGTTGGTCTAAGAATCAAAGTTTTGCAACACAAACAAAAACCATAGAATGAAATTGCAGAATCGAAGAACACAAAGAAAGTTTTCACCATTTGGCCCTGATGTTTAGCTTAATGCCTACTCACCCAATGAGCATTCACTTCATAGATTTTGCTCGAATCCACTAAGAATCATAAAGTACAGTACAACGAATGTATGAAGAAATCTCACTAAGTTTTCTCTGGCCTTTCCTATACAAAGTTTTCACTCTACAACCACTAATGTATACAAAATACACCCAAGAATATCACTAAAACATTACAGAGATCACAACAAAAAGATCTCAAGAAACGAACAGAGAGAAAACACTCGAGAGAGAAAATGAGAGAAAACCCTAAAATACCAAAACAATAACCATCGAGGGATCCAGAGAAAATGGGTTATAAATTGACCCTTTAACTACTCAATCCAACGGTCCAAGACATGCCAAGTGTAAGGCCAAGATTACACCATTAAACAAACAGCAAACCGATGGCCCAATCAACATAGTAAAACCCAAGTAACAAAATAGAGAGGCCCAAATAGAATAGAGAGGCAGCCAAAACCAACAATCTCCATCTTGCCGAACTATTTTGGGTATTCTTTTGTGGATTCAAACTCAATTTACTAGTTTCATTTGCTTTAACATACCTGTAAAAAGAAAACAATCAGATTTGGATAAAAACAAAAAAAAAAAGTAACTATAGATCTTAACATTGATTAATTACCTTCAGATCATATTCAACATTTTCAAACAATTTCTGAATTTATTTAAAGGTAACACCTTAGTACCAAAATCAGCAGGATTGAATTCAGTTAGAGTTTGATCAAACTAATCAAACCTTTATCGGACATATTACTAACAAAATGAAATTTAATATCAAGATGTTTAGTCCTATCATGAGAAATAGGATTTCTACTAAAGTGAATAACACTCTGATTATCAGTATTTATTATAACCACTTCATTTATAAATTTAAATTCATTTAAAAGACTTCTTAACTACAGTCCTTCTTTAACAGCATCACAAGCTGCAATATATTAAGCTTCTGTGGAAGAAAGTACTACAATCTTTTGTAATTGAAATTTGCAATTAACACAACAATGACAAAGAGTACAAACATAAGAAGATGTAAATCTTCTTTTTATCTAAATTACCTGCAAAGTCAAAATCTGTGTATCCCTTTAAAATAACACATTTATTACATCTTTGAAACTTTAAACCTAAATCAGTTGAACCCTTTAAATAGCTTATCATCCATTTAATAGCCAACCAATGTGTTTCACGGTTAGCCATAAATCTACTAAGAATACATATTCCATGAGTTAGGTCAAGTCTGGTACATATTATAAGGTACATAATAGAGCCAACAACATTGGCATAGGGTATTTTACACATTCTGTCATGTTCTTCAATAGTTTTAGGAGATTGCTCACTAGAAAGTTTGAAATGATTTGCAATATGTAGAGTTACTTCATTATAATCGATACCCTCTCTTTGTGTAAATCCTTTTGCTACAAGTCTGACTTTATATCTTTTTCCCAAGGTATTAGTTTCACCTTCTTTAATCTTATAAACCCATTTACAGTCAACAATTTTTTGATGTTTAGGTTTATAAACAAAAATCATGTCTTGTTTTTAAGTAAGGAATCAATTTCTTCTTGTATGGCTTCCAACCAAAGTTTAGAATCTTTGATGTTAATAGCCTCTTCAAAAGTTACAAGTTCAGAATTAACAGATTCCAATTCAGAATAGAATTCATTAGTGTTAATTCTGGTAGAAGGGATCCTATTTCTTCTACCCTTATCCTGACCAATTGATAATTTTCAAGAGAAATATCTTGAAAATGTTCCTCAGTTTCAAATTCATTTTGAAATTGACCAGTTTCAGATTGAGCAGACTCCACCTCAATAAAATTTTTAGGTTCATTTTGACATTATTCTTGATTTTCCAGCACAATTTCTTTAACAAGGGTCGGATGGTCAGTATTTTGACTTGAAGAAGTCTTACAGGGAAACTGACTCAAACCCATTCTTCTTTCTTACACAAAGTCTATAACCCTTAGTTTCTTCTTCATAACTAAGAAAAACACATTTTTGAGACCTGAGTTCCAGTTTGCTTGTATCTTAATGAGCATAGGCAGCACAACCAAATACCCTTAGTTTGAAATAATTTGGAGACTCTCCAGACTATAAGTGTTCAAAGAATTCTATTTATCAGATAAGTAGCAGTTTTTAGGGCTTCACCCTAGAAAATTTTTGAAAGATTAGAACTGAGTAACATGCATATCTCATTTTTCAATAATGAACTCATTATCTCAGCAATACCATTTTGTCGAGGAGTGTATGTTACTGTTCTATGTCTTAAAATTCCACATTCTTTGCAAAAACAGTCAAATTCATGATTACAAAATTTCAAACCATTATCTGTCCTAAGTGATTTTACCTTTTTATTAGTTTGATTTTCAATCATAAGTTTCCATTACTTAACATTTTGAAAAGTATCAGATTTGGTTTTCAAAAGAAAAGTCCAATTTTTTCTTGAAAAATCATCCACAATCAATAAATAAAATCTGAAACCACTTAAGGTATTTATAGAGGCAGGACCCCACAGGCTACATGTAGATACTCAAGGATTGAAGTGGATTTGTGAATTCCAATTTTGAAAGACAATTTATTTTGTTTTCCAACAACACAGTCTTCACAAAATTTAAGATTTTCAATATTATCCTTTCCAAAGCATTTCATTTTATTCAAAATCATCAGTCCATTTTCACTAATATGACCTAGTCTCCTATGCCAAATCAGGGCTTTATCAACATGAGTCTTCACAGCTGCAGAGCTATTACCAACTAAAGGTTCAGCTTGCAATATGAAGATCACATTGGATTTAGGAGAAGAAATTATCTCTTTTGAGTTAAGACTTATTTTGGTAAAACCTTTATGAATTTTTATTTCATATTCATCATCCAGTTGTCTCAAAGAAATTAAGTTTCTTTGAAGATCAGAAACATATATTGTCTGAAATAGTTCAAGAGTATGATTATTGTCTAGTAAGAGTTTAAGGTTACCAATCCCTTTAATTTGACAGGTCATATCATTTCCCATTTGAACTTGACCACCACTAAGATCATTAAAGTTAACAAACCACTCTTTAACAGGATACATATGGAAAGAAAAACCAGAATCAAGCACCCATTCATTCAGATTCCTTTTAGTTGTAGCGACAAGAGCAACACCTTGTATTTCATAATCATTATTGCAAACAATATCTGTAGACCCATCTGTATTGAATTTTGCTTTCATATCAAATATTTTCTTAAAGAAATCTTTTATAAGATGTCCAATCTTGCCACAGTAATAGCATTTTCTGTCTTGCATCTTAGGTTTGGGTTGGTTCTTGTTTTGATTTCTGAACTTAGGAAATTGTGATTTTCCTTTCTTAATAGAGTTTTAATTGTTTTCCTTTCTTGTTCTGATTTACTTTTTCTCTAACATTCAAACTTTCTCCAAACTTAGAATCTTTAACTTTAGTTTTTAATTCTAGTTCTCTGTTTCTTAGAGATGATATCACAATATCAACAGTAATTTCAATTCTCCCATACTCTAAACCATTTCTCATATCTCTGTATCTATCACCCAAATCATTTAATAGAGCAACAACTTGTTGATCCTCAAATAATTCTTCATCACAGTTTGTTAGTTCTTGAACCAATTTTGGGAATTTATCAATGTTTTCTTGCAAATTGGAGGAGGGATTAAATCTAAAAGACATGGTTTTAGTTAGATACAGAGATTCAAGTTTGGCCTAAAGGCCATGAGTGATAGTTGTTTCTCCAACATTTCTAACTACAATATCAGATAAATGAAGAAATATAGAACTCCAGGAATCTCATCTAACACTTGTCTTTTGTAGACACTAAATTTAGGAGGCCAAGTCCCATCAATAACAACAGCACATCTCTATTGTAACAACAGAGCCCTAACCTTTCTGACGCCACAAACTAAAATCCCCACTCCCTTTCCAAATCTCTACTTCAAATTTATGTGCAATAGACATGATCACAAACAGACTCACAATAGATTCAAGTTTATGTCTCACACAAAGTGCAACAAGTATAGACAATGTAATAAAGAATAGTAACAAAACCAGTATATGATCAGCAAGTAAAGATATATCGAAAAAGATTGTCAGTTTGATAGGTTTAAAATGTGATAACTCTTTAATCCGCTACTCCCTCAGATTCTCAGATCCTCAATGAGATCTTGGACAAAGGAAAGTAAAGGAAGATTAATTACCTAAATAACTAAATCAAAAATAGACAATGCATTTTAATAATTGTACTAAGAAATCAAAGGAGTTTAGAGAATTATACCAGAGCTGACACTTCAATGGTTCAGAGAAGAAGCATTGTAAGAAAAATACCAGAACCGGATCAGTTTCTTGAATTGAGTACCAAGAACCAACAAGTCACATCAACTCAGTAAGACCAAAAGTGAGTCAGGTAAAACCACCAAGAATCGGAGTGAGTCAACCCCCTAAGAATAAAAAAAGGGTTTTCAAAAAAGGGATTCAATCAAGAATTGGATCGAAGAACAACGAAACACAGTTTCAGAAAACCACAATTTTATTTTTCAAAAAATTAAAGATTTTGAAAAATCATTCTTCGTTTCAACTGTAAACCCTAATCCCCCTTCAACGATACTCTGATACCACTTGTTGGTATTAGAATTGAAGTTTTGTAACACAAACAAAACCATAGAAAGAAATTGCAAAATCGAAGAACGCGAAGAAATTTTTCGCCCTTTAGGCTCGAATGTTCAGCTTAACGCCTACTCACCCGTTGAGCATCCACTTCATAGATTTTGCTCGAATCTACTAAGAATCACAAATTATAGTACAACGAATCGATTTCTTCACTAAGTTTTTCTTTAGCCTCTCCTATACAAAGTTTTCACTCTACAACCACTAATGTATACAAAATACACCCAAGAATATCACTAAGACATTACAGAGATCATAACTAAAAGATCTCAAGAACGAACAAAGAGAAAACACTCGAGAGAGAAACCCTAGAATACCAAAATAGTAACCATCGAGGGATCCTAAGAAAATGGGTTATAAAGTAACCCTTCAACTACTCAATCCAACGGCTCAAGACATGCCAAGTGTAAGGCCAAGATTACACTATTAAACAAACAGCAAACCAGTGGCCCAATCAATATAGCAAAGCCCAAGTAACAAAATAGCATAATAGAGAGAAAGCCAAAACCAACATATCGCAAAATGGAAAAAGGGTAATCGAAGCTGTGAATTCGATGTCCGACAAGACCAAGAAGAAAGAAACAAAACTTCTACATAATTCACAATATTTAATCTTTTTTAAAAATATATAAATTTTTTTATATTCGAAAAATCATATTTTTATAGGTTTTTTATTCTTTACAATTTTTGAAGAAATACATAATATGAACCACATTTGTTGCTTTTTGTTTCTGGTTAAGTCCATTTTTTTAGGTATAAAATGTTAGAATTTCGTTTAGAGAATGACAATAAAATTTAGTTAAGTACGGAAAAGTGACTTTCGTGTCAACTTTACTCAAATATTCAGACTTGATCCGATAGTCAAATCATGAATATAAATAAACTAACTTGTTCCACTCATCAAGTAGATCGTCGTGATATATTTAAAATCTCAAAATCATTTCCGCATGAATGAGAAATTATGGTCTAAAGTTAGATAGAAAAGAAAAATTACGGGTTGGAAAAATGGCTAACTCCATAGCTCGCCTGTTGCTCGAGCTCGAGCGATTAGATCGTCACTTGCGAAAAGTGAATGAGAGAAGTTCTGAAGAAAATGTGTCACTATTGCTCAAGCGTAAGGCTAACGACATACTAGCAATAAAAAGGGATGCTTCCCTTTGTGAATGTTGCCGAGTGCGTGACATTTCACTCACAACCAGTGTTCTAAAAGGTGTGTCTAGGCTGCGAGGCCAAAACGCCAAACGTTTTGTTGTTGACTGCTAATGTGCACCTAGGTACAATTATGCGCGCCTTGGCACACATTATCATTATATTTTTAATTTTTTTTACAATTTTTTGAAGTTAAAAATTATTAAATGCTAATTTTTTTCAGTTTGCCCTAATTTAAAACAACCACTTGAACCCAAAAATTTCTCTCCTCCAATCTGCAACATCTCAGCAGTCAGAAAATGATATCTTACAACCTTCGAGAGGTACTAAAAATGCTCAGTATGAAATAAGGGAGCTCGACGAAGAGGATTTTGTATCAGAAGATACAAAGGACGAATTAGATAAAGAAGAGGATATTGAATTGAAGTTCGATAAAGAGTTAGATAAGATTTAAGTTCCTATGCTATTTACTTAATATTTTGTATTTAAATTTGAAATTTATCTTTTTGTTGGAGATTTTGAAAAAATGTATAAATATCATATAAATTTGTTTTAAATGTTTAGTAAGTATTATTTTTAATTATTAAATGATTTTTAATTGATTAAAAATTAAAATAATATTAATTAAGAAAACATTTTTTATGTTTTTTACGCATATGAGGCCCTAAGAGCGCCTAACCTATAGTTTGGCCTCCTCGCATTGTCATGCATTACGCATTTTATAACATTGCTCACAACCCTTCATCTTCTATATATAGGACTCTTGGGATGTCCATTATGCATCCCATATCATTTTACATTGATCGTTACATCAAAACTCTTGCAAAACACTCTCCAAAAGTCATTCAAAAACCATTTTCTTGTAGAGGAAAATTTTCGTTCCAAGTTCGTTGTTATTTGTGGTTTGAAGTATTTCTACAACAACTTGTATCTATTGTTTCTTGGGAGACAAGTGCCGTAGTGCGTCGTACCGTTGCGGGACAATATTGTCTTAAGGAGAAAGTGTTTTTCACTTACCTTGGATTTCAGTCTTTGTTTTTTTTTTTTTTTAACCTTCTTTCTTTCCTGTTTCCAAGAATTTAATTACACCTCTACGAATTAAATATTTTCTTTGTCCAAACAACCATTCACATATACTACCGATCCAACATATAAAACCCAAAGTTTTGATTTAGGATTTTTGATTCTCATCAATTGTTACTAATGAAAAGTTGATATATCTGAATATTTTTGTATGTTTATGTTATGTCAGTTCAACACCTACATTGCACCAAAACCTCTATTTTTAAATACATTTTATATTTCTTCATTTTATCATATTTCCAAACCTTAGGTAACCAATATTGTTAGTTTGGTGTTTCTAGCAATTTCAGGGCAAGTACTCCATTTAATTTTTAATTTTTAATTTTTTTTGTTTGTAGGCATAGGCTTCTCAAATATGACCTTGTTCCTAACGCTTTTAGATAACAAGGTTCTTTCTAAGATTTTATAGCTTGACATGGTACTCAATGCTAAGATAACATTTTACGTGGACAACACAGTTTCAGCATCGATGCAATAACAAAAAGATTGTATCATAAATTTCCTGGTTTTTATAGATAGATGAAACTTAATAATTTCTGTTGGTATTATATTTGCGTTTGAGGGTTGCACGGGATTGGATGTACATGTTCCATTAGATATCCATCTTTGAATGATTGATTGAGACAAGAAGCATAGAATCTTTGGCAAAATCTAATGGATTTGTTATGATTAATCTCTACGTTGGAAACATAAAAGTAGTAAAACCCCATTTGATCAACTTACAATATTTTACAATGTAGTGACATAAAGAACAAAATAATCTTGGCACGATGAAAGTTCTCCATTCTCTAGTGTAGGAAAGCTGATAGAATCTTGTTGCAAAAATATCAAGTATGAAAAAGTATAATTTCTCTCTTCGAGTTCAGTACAATTTAACTAACCACAATAAAATAAATGACCAATTTGCAATATCAAAAATCCTGAAATCTACCTCGGCACAACTACAGCATTTCTAAGAATCAAATACAGTTGTACATAATCATTAGGAAGTGGTCTTATCATCTTGATTACATCAGCATTGGCATAATGGAGTTTGGTCCTTGGATCTAAGTAAGGTGCCTGCATGGAATTGAAAAGTTCATAAATTGAATTGATAAATAGAGAGAACTTTCACGAAGCAGTATTTCAGCATTGGAATTCTATTAAAATTTTAAAAGACAATCAAAGACAGTATAGGATTATTTTGATTCAATTGAACTTGTCATCATAAATTTTGCTCAGTGCATCATCATAAATTTTGTTTACGCGTTTTTGTCAATTAAATTTTAAATATCGTAGTTTAATAACTAAGTTCGACTTTACGTGCGGAATTACGCTAATTAAATCAACAAGTCACTTTTAATTAGTTTTTAGATGGTTAAGCATACAATCCAATTTCTCTAAGTTGAATTACCGCAATTGTAATATTTAAAAAGCAATAAATAACACAAAATTTGATAACAGAGAAACCTAATTGGGTAAAAACTCTGGGACCAAGCCAATTACCTCCACTATAGACAATGTGGATTACATTTCAATTCCAAACTAGTTCCACTAGCTATTGTAAACCCTGCAACTCCAAAATATGATGTTCCTTCCAGACTCACGATTTGCTACCGCAGATACTATCTAACCAACCTACTAGATCTCCCTATATACCTCCTTTAGCTTTCAAGATCTGCTGTAAATTCCATACTCACAATCTTCTACCAAGATTTGATGTATCAGTCTTACAATCTTCTGCATACGTCTCTTCCAAGTGGATATCCAAGAATCACCTATTCATGTTCTTCTTCTTGCGCTTGAATCCAATCCTTAAAGTTTTAAGGAAATCAGATGTTTTGGATTAACGAACCTTGATGTTTTCACAAAACTTGGTTGTCAGATCATAAGAATGATGTGGATAAATCAATCATTGAATTTCCTCTTGGATCTCTCAAACAATGGTATGAAAGTGTTTTACAATTGTAGCACAATGAAGCAACCTCATAAAATTCGTCCCAGACATCTGTATTTGTAGTTGGAGAAGCTAAGGTATTACGGGTCATGTAAAACTCTTTAAAATCACAAATTAGGTATGGCCGCATAAACATGTCGCTCGAGTGAGGGAGTCTTTCACACGAGCGAGGGTGTCGTCACTTGAGCTACAGAGAGGCAAAAGGCGGGCGACAATACTTCTGTTTTTACCGCTCGAGCAAAGTCAGACGACAATCTAGCGAAATTTCAATGCTGCGTTTTCCTTGTTTTCAACTTCTAACCCTAACCTAACTCATCTATACAAAATTGCATCTCACCCCTTGACTTTTACATATGTTTAATTAAGTCCTTTGTAAACAGAATTGCCAAATACAATATTGAATCTAATAATCTTCTCCTTTGACATTCTATGACAAAACTATACAAATAATGTCAAGGTAGTAAAATAAATCAAACTATCAAAATCAACTACCCAAGTTATCCAAGCTCTTCCACTTCTTGCATTCCTTGATATACCTGTTTCCTGAAATCAAAAACTCAATACCCAGTGTAAAAAGCACATGATACAGGAAATCAAGAAACTCATGAACACCGATAAGCATGCTGGTTTGAGACTTGACATTAATGTCAATCAAAACACTAACCGAAACATTATCACATAACATCAAGACTCAAACAACTATTCATATGATATGCAATGCAAATTATCCCCCTTATTGCAAACTCTAAATATTTTTCATGTAGTAGGCAAATATCTCTATGTCTCTCCTCAACGACCCCTCAGACATAAAACGCAAATTCAATATCATTCAATGCTCCCCATGTATATATTCTCTCTAATCTTCCCCCTTTAGTCACAAATGACTAAGGGTGTAATTTCAAATTCAACTTTAACCATGAATATACAACATTCCAAACAAGCAGTTGATAGCATGCACAAGCATAGTTAACAAGTAGTAAACCTCTCCACATACTCAGTTTAGGTCAGAATGAAGTAAATTGTATAAGTGACTCATGTGTGTAAAGTGTCACTAATCCAAGGTAGACATGACTCTAAACCTTAAGTTTGTGAGATGAGATATGCTAAATATCACTGCCAACAAGTGTATTCTCCTACTAATAAAAGTCAAATCATAAAGTACATTAGAACCTATACATTAAATATGGATAATTTTGTATGGATAATTTCTTTTCTCCCCCTGACTTTTAGCATATATATTTTTTTCACAACTTTAAATATTTTAAGCTCATAATTATTTTTCAAATCTTAAGTGCAGACTCTTCTCCATTAACCGACTAAAATGACCCATGTAGCGAGATTTAGGCCAGTTAACCTAAGTCAGTTGATCCTAGGCACTAAGTTATGAGAAACCTCTGCATGCTTAATTGCTCGAGTCAAATAGGTTGAATAAGAATATAAGATATTGAGCATTTTATTACCAGGGATAAACTTGAACTTAAGTCTAATAAATAAGGTCAATTCATGTTCAAAATCACCTTACTAACATGTGACTGTCATCTCAAATCTCACACACAGTAGAGTCACACTAACAATATCATAGTGTGTGCAGATGGTAAATGCAGACCCATATACTAAATACTCTATAAATAACATAAGCCAGCAATAGAAACTATGTTACAACTCATTGATTAAACTTATTCATGATCACAGCACACAAGTTCAAGAATGTTATATATTATGCTGTAGTAAAAATCTCATCATTTTTTTATTTTTCAATTTTTATTTTAAAGTATGAATGCAGTACACAAAAAAATATATATGTGTGTGTTTGTGTGTGCATTTTTTTACCTAAAAAACAAATAAACAAATATGATGCATGCATATATCAATGTCATATAATGATAAAGTACGAGCATGTACCAAAAAATACTTAATTAGTTATGTATGCAAATGTTCTTACCTTTAAGAGCACCATAATCTATTTTACAATTTTTCATATCACTCTTCTTCACCCAAACTTGCCTAGTGACATGAATATTTCTAGTCATCTGTGTCATTAACTCGATCAATTTACTTACCCGATTAGTAAGGAAGTCAATCTAACAAACATAATCCTGATTCTTATTCCTATTTAAGTTTCGATTTCTATTCTTGTTCAGGAAATGACGACACCTAGGCCTTATGTGTCCTAACTCACCATAGTGAAAACATGTTAGGATAAACCTAGGACCAAAGTTATGTGATCGTTGATATCTATTCCTCGGTTTGCGGATCCTGTGCTGTCTAGTAGGCATCCGTCCTACATATCTCTTATTCTTAAGATCGAGGTTAGGCACATGTTTGGGTTGGTCAATGGTAGGGACAAATGTCACCTTAGAAGTACTAGCAATGTTTTCCTTAAAACCTAGATATCCCTTATTTTCATTCGACTTGCCTATTCCAAAAATGTTGTCTAACTTTTCAAAACCACTAGAAAAGGTAAGCAGTTGAGACTTAGAATATTCTAAATCACTCAGAAAGTTCTTAACCTGAATTTCTAAGGTCTCTTTCTTAGTGGTCAACCTACTGAATCTCCCAGAGGACTTCTCAAGCTCACTGGTAAGGTTATTAACTTGAGTCTTTAAAGTTTCATTCATGGATTTCACTTCACTCAAAATCGATGTAGATTCTATAATGTGCTCTACTAACTTCTCATTTTCCAATCCAAATTCCTTATTCTTCACACTAAAGGATTTGTTATTAGTAAGAATTTTAAAACTCTCATCATACATCTCATCATAAGCCTCTTGGATATCTTCCTCACTCACAGACTCTTTATCAAAATCCTCATCACTATCTAAGTCCCCTTCTCTTTCACTCCCCGGATCAGATCCATTCTTAATTCTCGTAGTAAAGACAATATATTTTTCACTTTCCTCATGAGTGGATTTCTCACTCTAATTGTCTGTTAGATTTGTCATCAATGAGAGTATCATTCATAGTCTTATCCGAATTTCTCCTACTGCTAGGGCACTCACTCCTAACATGACCAGAACCTCGACAATTATAACATTTCACAGATTGAGATCGCCTTTTAGATTCACTGGAATCACCTCCCTGTCTCCCTTTAAGTTTCTGTTTATTCCTGAACATTTTTGAAATTTTTTAGCAAGGTAAGCTCCTCATCATTAGGAGAGTCTGAATCTGAGGACTCCCTGTTACTATTGCTCACAGTGTTTAAGGTCAAAGACTTATCGTTCGTCAGTGTAGCTAATGTCAGCTCATAAGTTTGGAGAGATCCAACCAGCTCTTTCACCTTAATAGAGTTTATATCCTTACTCTCCTCAATAGAAGTGATTTTCGCCTAAATCACTTGGGTAAGGATCTAAGAATTTTACGCACTATCTTAGGCTTGGTGATTTTATCTCCTAGGTTGAAGTTAGAATTCACAATGTCGTTTAAGCTCACATAAAACTCATCAAAATCTTCATTCTCTTTCATCCTAATCTCTTCAAACCTAGTGGTCAACATTTTCAATTTTGAGTTCTTAACAACCCAAGTTACCTCATGTGTGGTCTGTAGAATATACCAAACCTCTATGGCTACCTCACATATAGACACCCTCCTAAACTCTTCCAGGGATACTGCCATCAATAAGGTAAGTAAGGCTTTAATGTTCCAGTTACATTCATATAAGTTTGCCCTAGTCCAATTAGCAATGAGAGTGGGGGTCACTATGTTGTCTACAATTGTGTTACGGGCACTCCAGCCATTCACCACACTCAACAAAATTTGGTCATCCATAGATTTTAAGAACGCTCTCATCTTAACTTTACAATAGGCATAGTTAGTACCATCAAAGTATGGCGGGACGGATAATGAACTACCCATCTAGACAAATTCAGGTCAGGACTCAAAATTAGGCTCTGATACCAATTGAAATATCATAATTTAATAACTAAGTTCAACATTGCGTGCGGAATTACGCTAATTAAAGCGACAAGTCATTTTTAATTAGTTTCTCGATGGTTAAGCATACAATTCAATTTTTCTAAGTTGAATTACCGCAGTTGTAATGTTTGGAAAGCAATAAATAACATAAAATTTGATGACGGAGAAATCCAGCTGGGTAAAAACTCTGGGACAAAGCCCATTACCTCCACTATAGACAATGTGGGTTACAGTTTAATTTCAAACTAGTTTCACTAGTTGTTTTAAATCCTGTAACTCCAAGATTTGCTGTTTCTTCCAAACTTACGATCTGCTACCGTAGATACTATCTAGTCAACCTGCTGATCTCCCGACCTACCTCCTTTAGCTTCCAAGATCCGCTGTAAATTTCATACTCACAATCTTCTACCAAGATTTGTTTTATCAGTATTACAATCATCTGCACACGTCTCTTCCAAGTGGATACCCAAGAATCACCTATTCCCTCTCTTCTTCCTGCGATTGAATCTCTTCCTTAAAGTTCTAAGGAAGCCGGTGTTTTGGATTAATGAACCTTGATGTTTTCTCAAAACTAAGTTGCTGGATTACAAGAATGATGTCGATAAATCGAGCAATGAATTTCCTCTTGGATCTCTCAAACAATAATATGAAAGTGTTTTGTAATTGTAACACAATGAAGCAACCTCGTGAAATTCGTCCCAGACATCTGTATTTATAGTTGAGGACGCTAAGTTGTTATGCGTCGTGTAAAACTCTTCAAAATCATAAATTAGGTCTGATCGCATAAATATGTCGCTCGAGCGAGGGAGACTTTCACTCGAGCGAGGGTGCCGTTTTCGCTTGAGTTACAGCGAAGCGAAAGGTGGGCGACAATATTTATGTTTTTGCCACTCGAGTCAAGTTATAGCGACAGTCTAGCAAATTCCGGAGCCGCATTTTCCTTGTTTTCAACCTCTAACTCTAACATAACTCATCTATACAAAATTGCATCTCACCCCTTGACTTTTACATATGTTCAATTAAGTCATTTTTGTTCTCAGAATTGCCAATTAAAATATTGAACCTAACAAAATTTATCTGCAAGTTACATATCATTCGTAATTCTTATGGGAGCCATGTTTCCACTTAGATCATACTCTACTTTCGTAGTAGTAATGGATCACATCCGATAAAGAAGATATATATCAGATGAAAGTATCAGTAATATTTCCTAATACTTATATGCGAAATCACGTTCTTTGTAATCTAAATCACAAACCGGACATTCCTGTTAGATAAAATCCTTCCACACATCGCTGTAAAGAAATAATCAAATTGAATTCGAATTAGCAGGAAAAATGGAATCACAATTATTGCTTAACATAATGTTAGCCAGGGGCGGAGCCAGAGAATTACGTTAGGCTGGGCTGAAATTTAATTTTTTTTCAATGAACTTATACTATAAAAGATGCTACAAACCACACGGTAATACAAAAATTGGACCCAAAATCGGACAAAATCATGCCCAAATAACCGATTATGACAAAATCACTCAAAACTCATTGAACAACCGCTTCAACCGTAAATCGATGAATTAGTCGCGGTTTGGTGGTTTTCCCGATTTTTTTTAATTTAAAAAAAAATTAATTTCATAAATGGACATCATAAATTATTACAATTTAAATGCTCATAGAAAACTATTAGATGACATGCTCATTTTATATATGCACTTCTCTCAAATGGTTTCATAAACTTCCAATGTCCCAATATTGTTTTTTATAAATGCTCATCTCTAATGGTTTCATAAATTTCCAATGTGGGATAGTGACATAATAAAAAAAATTAAAATACTCATCAAAATCATTTTCCAAATGCATGTCTAATTTACTAATTTGATTTTGAATCTTAACTAATTAAATTGTAATATTCACCTTCATCATTTTATTTATTTAATTTTCAAATTTAATTTAAATCGCACTTGATTATTAATATATTAATGTTAGATATCATTTTTTATAAGTTTAACTTATTTTAATTTAACGAAATAAAATATTTTAACATATTGATTTTTAATTTTTGAAGTATCGAGACTAATTGTAAGATAATGAATCTAATTAACAAAGATAGATTTACTTAAAATTATTAATATGAAATTTAAAATAAATTTTTTTTCATAGTATTTTATTATTTTTGTATGTATTTATTGTATTTGATTCGATCCCGGTTCGACCTCGGTTGAACATTTTGACCCTTCACTTTTTTCCAGGTCGATGACCAAGTCGATTTTTAAAATATTGGTCATAATATATTTTTGAACACTCGTAACAAAGTTCTAACAAATATATTTTTAAACTAATAAAATTAAATATATAGCATATTACTTATTTTGATAATAACATCGTTTCAGAAGCAAATTCATTGTGAAAAACAAAAAAGAATAACATTAGCCCAGCCCAAAAATTAATTCCCCCAACCCAGAAGCAAATTCATGGTAAAAAATTAAAAATAACAAAATTTTCCATTCCAAATATTAATTTTAGCACAATTAACTTCATTTCCAACCCAAGTTTAAAAATTAAATAATACACAATTAACCAAATATTTAAACCCAATTAACCAAATATTAATAGTTTTTTTTACAATCTTGTCTTCTAGAGATAAAAAAGGAGAAAAAAATTAACTTGAAAAAATGTTATTGGGCTGGGGGTAGGGTGGGCTATAGCCCACCCCAGCCCATCCCTCCCTCCACCCATGATGTTAGCCCTTTTAGTTTTCAGTTATAAATGGAAAAACGAGAATTTTTGAATACCGGTATTTTTGAGATTATTTATTTCGTTTTATAGTATTACTAGGATATATATCATCCATTAGTATTTTAGGATTTTTTTTTTTTTTTTTTTGTGTGGGTATATGCCATTTTTTCACTTTTTAAAATATAATTTAATTATATTATGTCCACACTTAATGTACATCACTTTATTGTTTGACTAATTCAACATGTTGTAACATAAGCACTTTAAAAAAAATCGTAATTGCAATATAAAAAAAAAAAAAACCAATAATGTAGACTATGAAGATTCATGATAACAATTGAAATATTACCTTAAAAGTAATAAAAATCAATTACTGACTTAAAATAATAAGGAATTATATTAAATCTTTAATTATATATTTATTACTCATATTTTATTTGTCAAGTAAAATATTTAGTTAGAATTTCGATCCAATAAGGGCCCAGTGGTTGAAGCACTGACCTTCTAGTTAAACCAACGGCTCACGAGATTTGACTAGTTAGTGACCTAATTGATTCTGCAAAGTATAGAAAAGTAAACGTTGCGTTTGTTAGTAATTGAGGAAGCCCATTTCTATGGGCTGAGTTTTTTTATCCAAGAAAACGTAGGAGCTAAACTGCCAAAAAGTACTTAAAGTTAAATTATAGGAAAACTTTCAAGTTTCAATTTATTTATAGGGAAAAGTGCATGGATCATGCTTTTTCTTTACCAAAATCACAAATCAGGTCCCAAGTTTTAAATTTACAAAAATCAGGTTTTTCAAAAATTAATTAATTATATTTTACAATTATATTAAATTAAATATTTAACTATAATATAATATAATTAACCCACCCACCCACCCACCACCTCCAGCCCCACCCCCACTGCCCCGGCCACCGTGACTGTTCCGACGACGGGGGCTACTCCGACGATCACTCCGGTGATCGTTCCGCCGCCACTTAATTCCGGCGATTGGTCAGATTCTGACCAGTATAGGTCACAGATTTTTAAAATTTGTCGGTCACAAATTTAGTATAGGTCACAGATTTTTAATTTAGTCACGAGTTAAAATTAGTATAGGTCACAATTTTTTAATTTAGTCACAGAGGTCACATATTTCCAAAGTTGTTAATCACAGATCATATATTTGTTGGTCACAGATTTTTTATTGATCACAGGTTAAGAAATTTTGTTGGTCACAAATCAAAAAAAATATATGTCACATGTCACATATTTTCAAATTTGTGAGTCACGGTTAAATAGCTAAGTCACAGACACCAAAATAATCAACTATAGCTAGGTCACAGTTCAATAACTTGGTCACATACACAAAACAAATCACCACGGTCACAGTCACCACCGCAAAATCAAAAAATCACCGCACCACCATTTCCAAAATCACAAATCAGGTCACCATTTTCATTTTCAAAAACTCATCACATTGTGCAAATAAGATCTGAGAATGAAGAAAAATAATTCCACCTTCGCTGCTGCACTCAGCAGCGTCGCTGTGACGCTGCTGAACCGGCAGCAGCGTCACAGCAAAGCTACTGCCGCTGCTGAACCGGCAGCAGCTTCGCTGCTACGAATCGCTGCTGTCTGCAGCAGCGATTCACAGCAGCCGCAATAGATGGAGGGAGAGGGGAGGGGAAGGGGAGCGGAGAAGGGGAAGGGAGGGGGAGGGGAACAAACCGGCGGCGGCGGGCGGGCTTCGCTGCTGCGAATCGCTGCGCCGCAGCAGATGGAAGGGGAGGGGGAGGGAGGAAGAGAGAGGGGGAGGGATCGGCGACCAGGTGACCGGCGGGCGGTGGCTGCGGCGGGTGAGAGGAAGTAGATAGGAAATGGATTAGAGTTTGGATAGGATAGAATGTTATATTTAAAATAAAGTTGGTGGGGTAGGTGGTGGGGTGGGTATATTAGATTAATTTAATTTAAAATATTATTATTAATTGTGAAATTAAAACCTGATTTTTGATTAAATAAATGTAAAATCTGATTTTTTAAAACCTCAAAGTTAACCCCTGGTTTTTTGTAATTTTCCCTTATTTATATTGGTTTTATTCCTTATTTCATTGTTCAGAAGAACTTTAATGTCTTTTGGCACGAGTGACCCATTAGCAATTTAAAGGACTTTTAGAAGGTAAATTTATATTTGCAGTCACTGAACTTCCAGAGAGATTTTAATTGGGTCACTAACTTTAATTTATCTTAATTGAGTCACTGAATTTCTATTTATTTTTAAATATGACATGTAATCGTTGCGTGACATGTCATTTTTCCAATATGTTTTAGTCATAAACGTGCTAAAAATAAATGTCCTTTAAGCTTTAAATATAGAATTCCATTACGTGCATTCTTACGACTTCATTTTAAGGATACCATTTAGCGATTTAAGTAGAGGATCAGTAATGGTTTGTTGCCACCTAAGCAGCTTCAGTCACATTTTGGGAACAATAGGTAACGGAACGTAATAGAGCAATTATATTTGAAATTAAATTGAAGTTCATTTAACTCAATCTCAATAAATTAAAGTTCTAAAATTTCATTAAAAGTTGAATAACAACAAATGAGATTTATCTAATTTAAGATATCTTTCTATATATAAAAAGTGGATATTAAACGGAATATATTGGTTTAACGGAAAAACTAACGGAATTTCTTGTTTTAACGGAAAATCTTTTTTTACCACCCCTTACTTTCAAAATTATAATTAAATAATAACAAAAATAAATTAGCTTTTGATAATTCCTTCAAACTAAAATATCTTGGAGCTAACTTATCCGAATCGACTTTTTCTCGAATCTGATTCATGTATCTAATTATGATTTATCCAACGAGACCAATATTCATATATTTACGATAACTTCATCAATATCTAAATATTTGACACAAATAAAATATAATTTGATAAATGTATCATTTAGTCCATAACTTTCAAAATATTAAAATATAGTATATAAAAATTGAATTATATTTTATGAAAATTTTCGAGGTATTACATTATCATCCCCTTAAAATATTTTCGTCCTCGAAAATTTACCCGTCACTTACCAATACTAAGTCTAACACATGATATACATATATTATCGTAATACATATCATACTTTAGCGATAAAATAAATTGCATTATTACTTTAAAAAGAGTAAAGACTTAAATCATGCAAAAATTTTAAACCTCCGTTTGTTTCTCATTAAAAACCCATAAAAATGAAAAATATGACCATTATCCATCACATCAATCTATCAATTTTGAATTTCTATCTCTTGTATGAGGTCCAATAACGGCTATATTTTTCATTCTCATTTTACATTAATGAGAATCAAACGGAGCCTAAGTAAATTCATATTCTTACCCCTTAACATACCTTGAGTTTTCTGTTTGTGATTTTGGGTTGGAGATGACAGAGAGAAGCACTTTATTTAATTATTTATCAATTACATAAACATTACATCATTAATTATTTAATTAACAAAAAAAAATTACATCTTTATTAACAACAAATTAATTCTTAAACAAAACTATTAAATATAAACTAAGCAAACGTGCATTGCACGTTGCTTGCACCTAGTATTTTATAAAGTACGTATTTATAGTAAGTTAGTTCATGAGGCAACTTAGTAGGATACGTCATACGTAAAAGTGATTGGCGCAATTCACTTCACCCTTCTAATTTTTAATTTTTTATTTGCGTTTAAAAATGTATCATTTATCTTCTCATTGATCTATAAAAACCATTAATAAAAATTGAAGTTATATATAAGATGGTGAAAAAATAGATTACAATCCATTTTATGTACTATTTAAGAAATTTTGTCCTTTAAGATTGTGCACAATATTGCATCTAGTGGAAATTGCACCCAACTAGATTTTTTAAGATCCAACTTAAAATTTATCTAATTTAAGATCTATTTTATAAAGTACGTATTTATAGCAAGTTAGTTCATGAGGCAACTTAGTAGGATACGTCATACATAAAAGTGATTGACATGATTCACTTCACACTTCTAATTTTTAATTTTTTATTTCAATTTAAAAATGTATCATTTATCTTCTCCTTGATCTATAAAAACCAAAAATAAAAATTGAAGTTATATATAAGATGGTGAAAAAATAGATTACATTCCATTTTATGTGCTATTTAAGAAATTTTGTCCTTTAAGATTGTGCACAATATTGCAACTAGTGGAAATTACACCGAACTAGATTTTTTAAGATCCAACTTAAAAAAATCAGATCAGATCTAAAGTTTGTTTATACAAAAATTTGATAATAATTAAAAGTTTTAATATTATAAAATTAATTTAATTTACATACGCCACCCACCATTAACCCCCCCGCCCAACTCGATAACTCTAATCACTTCTCTCTTCTTTTTCTTTTTTCTCTTTTATTAGTTTGGAATAACCCACGGCGGTGCACAACTCTTTGGCGACTTATCTCCACCGCCAAGCAGTGGTGGCTCACTGTACGTTGCGGTGTGCAACACTACTGCACATAGGTGCATGTCAGCGGAGTGGCACCGTGCCCGGGTTTATTGGTGGTTTTCTAACCGTCACGCAACTCTATTTGTTTGTTGATGGTTTTTGATGATTAGGTTGTTTTCTGATGGTGGGTTGGTGGTTTTCTATAGGTGGTTTGTTGTGTTTATTTGTGGTTGATGATGGCGATGGTTGTCCAGGTATTGGTGGTGATGGTGGTAGTGGTTTTGTTGGTGGTGTTGCATGCGGTGGTGGTTCTACAATAACATTTTCAAGATATTTTCTATTTTTAAAGAGCATATTCTATAATTTAGTGAACATCTATAAATTTATATAGTAGAATTTTTAAATACTTCAATAAATTCTTTATATTTAACACTTAATTTTATTACTCAGAAAAAATATTTATTATTTTTCCGTATCTTTTTATTTTCACGGCTTTCTTATAAATTATTATATTATTTGTCACCATTGAAAATTGAAATTTTTTGAATGCATTAAATTATAGAGTACATATTTATCTAATTTAAGATATATTTTATAAAGTACATATTTATAGCAAGTTCGTTCACGAGGCAACTTAGTAGGATACGTCATACGTAAAAGTGATTGACACGATTCACTTCACACTTCTAATTTTTTATTTTTTATTTCAATTTAAAAATGTATCATTTATCTTCTCCTTGATCTATAAAAACCAATAATAAAAATTGAAGTTATATATAAGATGGTGAAAAAAAAATAGATTACACTCCATTTTATGTGCTATTTAAGAAACTTTGTCCTTTAAGATTGTGCACAATATTGCATCTAGTGGAAATTACACCCAACTAGATTTTTTAAGATTCAACTTAAAAAATCATATCTAAAGTTTGTTGATAAGAATGTAAAATGCATATTTTTTCTTCCTTATTTTATGTGCTCGTATGATTATTTTATGTCAAAATGTACTCATTAATCTCATATTTTGATTTAGGAAATTATCCTAAATACTACCTTTTAACTTCCTATTTCAATAATCAGATGATAAAGTTATTCTTGCAAAAATCAAGTGTAAACCACACACCCCACCCGATTCCGCACCACACTACAACCCACCAATCTAACCCTAATTTTTTTTCCCAAATCCGAAGGTTCAATCCCCTTTGGTAATTTGTGGCTATTTAATTGGGTAATTGTAACCAGTTAATTTGACAATTTGTGACCGATAAATTACTTGTGGCCAATTAATTTGATAATTTTTTTATCAATGAACAAGTTGTGACATATAAAATTTGTGATTTATGTCATAGAAATAAGTAGTGCTCAATTAATTTGATAATTTGTGATCGATAAATAAGTTACTTGTGACTGTAATTTCTGTGATTGTGATTAGCACATAATTATGATCATAAATTTTATATTACTTTGACATTAACCTATTTAATTTGTTAGCCCAAGAATAAGTAACCAAGAGGGGGTGAATTGATTTTTGAAATTTTTTCGACACTTAGTCTCAAAATAATACAATACAAAGTATAATACTAGAATTAAATATGCAAGTTCGATAACTTAATTCAAGTATGGATATAGCACAATATAAATGACAATATAAAGTAAAGTGCAATAATGTGAAAATAACAAACCAATTTAATAGGGTTCGATATACAATGTGTTCTACGTCCTCGTTACTAAGCTTTCTAGTACGAGTAAGACCAATTTCACTATGTTGATTGACTTGTGGTGCAATTCAACAATTTACAAAACTTTCGATGACTTACAACCAAGGAGCATCGATCCTTTTAATTACAACGTTGAGTATTACGGAATCTCAACACGACCTACACTATTGAGTTTTACGGGGCCTCAATATGACCCACACAGTGGCTTACAACAAGGAGCACCAACCCTTACAATATTGATAGTGACAAATATTTGAAAGGAAACATATCGTTTCAGTCCAATATAATTAGAAGCAAACCATCAAGTTTTTTATTAGTAAAATTAGCACTTGGCATCATCACATGTTGGATATTTGACAATGACTACAATATTCAAATGGGGAACATGCATTTCAGTCTAATATAATTTCATGCAAACTAACTATTTTCTTTATCAGGGAGATTAGCACTCGGCAAATTACTTTCAGATATTTAATAGTGGAGAAAATTTTGTTTTGGTCCAACATATAATTTCACACAGACGATCCACTTTCTTTATTAGTAAAATTAGTACTCGACATCATCACATATTGGATACTTGATAGTGACTACAATATTCAAAAGAAAAAATATAACTTGGCATCATCACATATTGGAGTAGACCATTCATTTTCATTATCAGTGAAATTAACACTTGGCATCATCACGTATTGGATATTTAATGGTGACTACAATATTCAAATAGAAAAAAATATTGTTTCAATGCAATATATAATTTGACACAAACCATCCATTTTCTTTATCAATGAAATTAACACTTGGCATCATCACATGGTGGATATTCGATAATGACTACCTATTCAAATGGAAAAGAAATATTGTTCCAGTCTACTCTTATATATAATTTGACACGGACCATCCATTTTCTTCTTCTGTGAAATTAGCAATTAGAAACATCACATGATTGATAATTAAAGTGATTACAATATTGAAATGGAAAAAAAATATTATTTCGGTCCAATATATGATTCCACGTAGACCATCCATTTTATTTATTAGTGAAATTAAAACTTGGCATCACCACTGTTAGATATTTAATAATGAGTACAATATTCAAATGGAAAAGAATATTGTTTTGTCCAATATATCATTTGATGCAGACCATTCATTTTTTTATCAGTGAAATTAGCACTTCACATCATTATATGTTGGATATTCAATAGTGACTACAATATTTGAATAGAAAAAATATTGTTCTAGTCCATAGTTTGATGCAAACCATCCATTTTGTTATTAGTGAAATTAGTACTTGACATGATCATATGTTGGATATTCGGTAGTGACTACAATATTCAAATGGAAAAATTATTGTTTCAATGTAATATATAATTTGACGCAAACCATCCATTTTCTTTATCGGTGAAATTAACACTTGGTATCATCACATGTCGTATATTTGATGGTGACTACAATATTCCATTGGAAAATATATTGTTTCAGTCAAGTATAAAATATGACACAGACTATCCATTTTCTTTATTTATGAAATTAGCACTTGGCATCATCACGTGTTGGATATTCGATTGTGACTACAATATTCCATCGGAAAAAATATTGTTTCGGTCTTATACAAAATTTGACGCAGACAATCCATTTTCTTTCTGAGTGAAATTAGCACCTGGCATGATCATGTGTTGGATATTTAATTGTGACTACAGTATTCAATTGGAAAAAATATTGTTTCAACCCAATATAAAATTTGACGCAGACCATCTATTTTCTTTATCAGTGAATTTTAGCAGTTGATATCATTATGTGTTTAATATTTGTTAGCGACTACAATATTCAAATGGAAAAAATATTTGTCTTTGTCTAATATAATTTGACATAGAACATCCATTTTCTTTACCAGTTAAATTAGCACTTGATGTCATCATATGTTGGATATTTGATAGTGTCTATAATAGTCAAATGGAAAAATATTGTTTCCGTACAATATAATTTGACGCAGATCATCCATTTTCTTTATTAGTGAAATTAGCACTTGGAATCATCGCATCTTAGATATTTAATTGTGACTGCAATATTCGAATGGAAAAAATATTGTTTCGATCCAATATATAATTTGACGCACACTATCCATTTTCTTTTATCATGTTAGATATTTAATAGTGACTGCTATATTCAAACGAAAAAAATATTGTTTCCGTCCAATATAATTTGACGCAGACCATCCACTTTCTTTATTAGAGAAATTAGCTCTTGGCATTAACACATGTTGGACATTTAATAGTGATTACCATTATCAAATGGAAGAATATTGTTTTTGTCCAATATGTAATTTGATGCAAACCATCCATTTTCTTTATCAGTGAAGTTTACACTTGACGTCATCACGTGTTGGATATTCGATAGTAACTACAATATTCAAATTGAAAAAATATTGTTTCCAATATAATTTGACGTAGACCATCCATTTTCTTTATTAGTGAAATTAGCATTTGGCGTCATCACATGTTGGATATTTGATAGTAACTACAATATTCAAATGAAAAAATTATTATTTCATCCCAATATATAATCTAACGCAGATCGTTCTTTTTCTTTTTCAAGGAAATCAACACATGTCGTATATTTGATGGTGACTACAATATTCCATTGGAAAATATATTGTTTCAGTCAAGTATAAAACACAGACTATCCATTTTCTTTATTTATGAAATTAGCACTTGGCATCATCACGTGTTGGATATTCGATTGTGACTACAATATTCCATCGGAAAAAATATTGTTTCGGTCTTATACAAAATTTGACGCAGACAATCCATTTTCTTTCTGAGTGAAATTAGCACTTGACATGATCATGTGTTGGATATTCAATTGTGACTACAGTATTCAATTGGAAAAAATATTGTTTCAGTCCAATATAAAATTTGACGTAGACCATCTATTTTCTTTATCAGTGAATTTTAGCAGTTGATATCATTATGTGTTTAATATTTGATAGTGACTACAATATTCAAATGGAAAAAATATTTGTCTCTGTCTAATATAATTTGACACAGAACATCCATTTTCTTTACCAGTTAAATTAGCACTTGATGTCATCATATGTTGGATATTTGATAGTGTCTATAATAGTCAAATGGAAAAAATATTGTTTCCGTACAATATAATTTGACGCAGATCATCCATTTTCTTTATTAGTGAAATTAGCACTTGGAATCATCGCATCTTAGATATTTAATTGTGACTGCAATATTCGAATGGAAAAAATATTGTTTCGATCCAATATATAATTTGATGCACACTATCCATTTTCTTTATCATGTAGGATATTTAATAGTGACTGCTATATTCAAACGAAAAAAATATTGTTTCCGTCCAATATAATTTGACGCAGACCATCCACTTTCTTTATTAGAGAAATTAGCTCTTGGCATTAACACATGTTGGACATTTAATAGTGATTACCATTATCAAATGGAAGAATATTGTTTTTGTCCAATATGTAATTTGATGCAAACCATCCATTTTCTTTATCAGTGAAGTTTACACTTGACGTCATCACGTGTTGGATATTCGATAGTAACTACAATATTCAAATTGAAAAAATATTGTTTCCAATATAATTTGACGTAGACCATCCATTTTCTTTATTAGTGAAATTAGCATTTGGCGTCATCACATGTTGGATATTTGATAGTAACTACAATATTCAAATGAAAAAATTATTATTTCATCCCAATATATAATCTAACGCAGATCGTTCTTTTTCTTTTTCAAGGAAATCAACACATTGCATCTTCATAAGTTGGATATTCGATAGAAACTACAATGTTCAATTGGGAAAAAATTATTATTTGATCAGTCCAATATAATTTAACGCATACTGACAATTTTCTATATTAGTGAAATCATCACTTGCCAGCATCACATGTTTGATATTCGATTGTGACTACAATATTCAATTGGAGAAGATTTGTTTGATCAGTCCAATATAATTTAACGCAAACCATCCATTGTTTTTATAAGTGAAATTAGCATTTGACATCATCACATGTTGGATATTCGATGGTTACTACAATATTCAAATGGAGAAAGTTTCATTTTAATGCATTTGACGCAGATCATCCATTTTCTTTATCAGTGAGATTAACGCTTGACATCATCACATGTTGGATATTTGATAATGACTACCTATTCAATTGGGAAAAATATTGTTTGATTAGTCTAATATAATTTGACGCGGACAATCAATTTTCTATATTAGTAAAATTAGCACTTTCCATCATCACGTGTTTGATATTCGATTGTCATTACATTATTCATATGGAGAAAATATTTTTTGATCAATACAATATAATTTGACGCAAACCATCCATTTTCTTTATCAATGAAATCAGCACTTAGCATCATCACATGTTTGATTTTGGTAATGATTACAATATTCCAATATATTATTTGACACCGACAATTCATTTTCTTTATGAGTGAAATTAGCACTTGGCATCATCACATGTTGAGTATTTGATAATGCCTACAATATTCAAATGGGAAAAAAAATATTGTTTCAGTGCAATATAATTTGACGGAGACCATCCATTTTCTTTATCTGTGAAATTGGCCCTAGGCTTCATCACATGTTGGATATTTGTTGGTGATTGTTTCAGTCCAATATAATTTAGCACAGACCATCCATTTTTTTATCAAAGAATTTATCACTTGGCATCATCACATGTTGGATATTAGATATTGACTACAATATTCAAATGGAAAAAATATTGTTTCAGTCCAATATAATTTGACATAGATCATCCATTTCTGTATTAGTGAAATAGCACTTTGCATCATTACATGTTGGATATTTAATAGTGACTACAATATTCAAATAAAAAAATTATTGTTTCAATCCAATATAATTTGACCAAGACCATTTAATTTCTTTATCCACTAAATTAGCACTCGTTATCATCACATGTTGGATATTCGATAATTACTACAATGTTCAAATGGAAAAATTATTGTTTCGGTCCAATATACAATTTGACGCAAACCATCCATTTTCTTTATTAGTGAAATTAGCGTTTGGCATCACCGCATGCTTGATATTTGATAGTTACTACAATATTCGAATGGGAAAAATATTGTTTCTGTCCAATATAATTTAACACAGACCATCCATTTCCTTATTAGCGAGATTAGCACTTGACATCATTAGTGTTGGCTATTTAATAGTGACAACATTATTCAAATGGAAAATATTTTGTTTTAGTCCAATAGATAATTTGACGCAGACTATCCATTTTCTTTATCAGTGAAATTAACACGTGTTATCATTACATGTTGGATATTTGATAGTTACTACAAATTCGAATGGAAAAAATATTTTTTTAGTCCAATATAATTTGACGTATACCATCCATTATTTATTGATTAGTGAAATTTTTACTTGGAATCATCACATGTTGAAATTAGATATTAACTACAATATTCAAATGGAAAAATTGTTGTTTCAGACCAATATATAATTTGATGCAGACCATCCATTTTTTTTATCAGTGAAATTAGCGTTTGACATCATTACATGTTGGGTATTTAATAGTACTTACAATATTCAAATTTTAAAATATATTTTTTCAATCCCATATATAATTTAACATAGAGCGTACATTTTCTTTATGAGTGAAATTACCACTTGGCATCATCTCATGTTGAATATTTGATAGTGACTACAATATTTAAATGGAAAAAATATTGTTCCAGTCTTATATATAACTTGAAACAAACCATCCATTTTCTTCATCTGTGAAATTAGCAATTAGAAACATCACATGATCGATATTTAATAGTGATTACAATATTGAAATGGAAAAAATATTATTTCGGTCCAATATATGATTCCATGCAGACCATCCATTTTATTTATTAGTGAAATTAGAACTTGGCATCACCACTGTTAGATATTTAATAGTGACTACAGTATTGAAATGGAAAAAATATTGTTTTTGTCCAATATATCATTTGATGCAAACCATTCATTTTCTTCATTTTATGTTGGATATTCGATAGTGACTACAATATTCGAATAGAAAAAAATATTGTTCTAGTCCAATATAGTTTGACGCAAACCATCCATTTTGTTATTAGTGAAATTAGTACTTGACATGATCATATATTGGATATTCGATAGTGACTACAATATTCAAATGCAAAAAATATTGTTTCAATGCAATATATAATTTGACGCAAACTATCCATTTTCTTTATCAGTGAAATTAACACTTGGCATCATCACATGTTGGATATTCGATGATGACTACCTATTCAAATGGGAAAAATATTGTTTGATTAGTCCAATATAATTTGATGCAGACCATCACGTGTTTGATTTTCGATTGTCATTACATTATTCATATGGAGAAAATATTTTTTGATTAGTACAATATAATTTGACGCAGACCATCCATTTTTTTTATCATTGAAATAAGCACTTGGCATCATCACATGTTTGATTTTGATAATGATTACAATATTCAAATGGAAAGAATACTTTTTCAATCCAATATATTATTTGATGCCAACAATTCATTTTCTTTATGAGTGAAATTAGCACTTGGCATATCACATGTTTGATATTTGATAGTGACTACAATTTTCAAATTGAAAAAAATATTGTTTCAGTCCAATATAATTTGACGCATACCATCCATTTTCTTTATCTGTTAAATTAGCACTTAATGTCATCACATGTTGGATATTTAACAGTGATTACAATATTTACATGGAAAAAATATTGTTTTAGTCCAATATAATTTGACGTTGACCTTTCATTTTCTTTATCAATGACTTATGCACTTGTCATCATCACATGTTGGATATTGATAGTGACTACAATATTCAGCTGGAAAAAATATTTTTTCAATCCAATATAATTTGACGCGGACCGTCCATTTCTTTTTTAGTGAAAATAGCACTTGACATCATTACATGTTAGATATTTTATAGTGACTATAATATTCAGATGGAAAAAAATATTTTTTCAATCCAATATAATTTGACGCAGACCGTCCATTTCTTTATTAGTGAAATTAGCACTTGGCATCATTACATGTTGGATATTTTATAGTGAATATAATATTCGAATGGAAAAAAAAAAAAATTTAGTGCAATAGATAATTTGACGCAAACCATCCAGTCTCTTTATCAATGAAATTAGAACTTGGCATCGTCACATGTTAGATATTAGATAGTGACTACAATATTCAAATGGAAAAAAATATTGTTTCAGTCCAATATAATTTGACGCAGACCGTCCATTTCTTTATTAGTGAAATTAGCATATGGTGTCATTACATGTTGGATATTTAATAGTGACTATAATATTTGAATAAAAAAATATTGTTTTAGTCCAATATAAAATTTGACACACTATCCATTTTCTTTATCAGTGAAATTAGCACTTAACATCATCACATGTTGGATATTCGATGGTGACTATAATATTCAAATGGAAAAAAATTATTTCAATCCAATATAATTTGACGCGGACTATCTATTTTCTTTATTAGTGAAATTGCCACTTCACATTATCCCGTGTTGAATATTTGATAGTGACTACATTATTTGAATGGAAAAAATATTGTAACTATATAATTTCACTAATCATATTGAAATTGAATAAAAAAAAAACTACCAAATCGAATATTTGAATCGATTGTGCTACATGTACATAGTGGTATACGTAATGATATACGTATACATGATTTGATGAGATATGATTGAGTCAGAATTTATTCAACTAAAAAGAAAATATTTTGCTCTCTTTTTGTCACTTTATTTGTATGTTAATTATTATGTAAATCAAACAAGGGCTATATATATATAAATGTAATCTAATAGCAGCATAGGCTTGCTTATTATAGTTAATAAGTAATATTGGAAATAATCCTCAAAAGGTACGCATTAACATAATAGCACACTTTTGATCAAAATTAACAGTCCTTCTGAATCTACCCGTGACTTTTGGGACCAAATCATCATGAAAATTGCTTTTGGTGGCCTATGTAGTTGAATTTCTAAGTGATGAAGGGGAGGCTTTAAACAAGCATTGAAAAGTAGTTACAAATCCAACGTGTGTTAAATGTTAATTATTGTAGATTAGGAAAATTGTATGAAATTAAAGAAGATATATAGTATCTAGATCACTCAAGATTGGTATAGGTAAGCATATACCTATACCTCTACCATTTAAATAATAAATAGATCTTCGATTAGGATTCTCTCCCAAATCAAACTTTTTAAAAAAAAAATAAAAACTGCTCTCCCATATTTTTATATATATTGGGGAATGTTAGGATTGAAACCACTTATTGTGACACCAATCACCGGATTGAAATGTTAAGTTATATAGCAAAATAATAATGAAGTATATGATCAAGCAAAAGAAGACAAGAATATAGCAGAAGAATTATGAGATTTTATTCCACCACAAGAATAATGGAGAGAGAGAAAAATTACAATGATCCTAAAAACTAGTAATCATATATCTCACACTTAAATTGTATAGAAAAAAGCCAAATATATATATGCAACTAAGTAGGGAGATGTCCAACCCATAATGTGTGAGTTGTAGTTGAAGTAGAACGTCAAAATCGTGTTAAAACGCGAAATAGGCTTGGGCAGGATAACACTATCGCTCGAGTGACGATCGGGTGACAGACTCTCGGGTTGTTTTCCATCGAGATCGCTTGAGCAGTTAGATAGCGCTAGCTAGCAAAAATACGGCGATTTTTCTTCTTGATCCATAATTTCAATCCCTTCAAGTCCAATACAAATTCCAACTCACAAATAGCTTCCAAAATAGAACTTCAACTTAACATAATGTTCCAATAGCATTTCAAACTTGAATTCTCCTTAACGTGCACTTCAATTAGAATTCTTCAATAGTTCAAACAATTCAATAAAGAAATTCTGGTCACACCCAAATTCCAACAATCTCCACCTTGACTCGAATTTCATTCAAGGAATGAACTAACTTCTTCAATAATAAGCAAAACTTAATTTCTCCAACCAAAACATTCTACATCTTCCAATGATTCCAAGCACTACTCTACAGAATTACCTTAAATTTTCAAAAAAAAAATTATATTGATTTTGAATTAACCAGAATGGGCTGTAACACACCCCAAAGCAGAATCAATACCGAATGCTTTTACAGAAGACCACTTCTTAGATTGTACACATTCTACTTCACTTACAGCATGCTCAACAAAATTTGCATTCACATAATTTGTTCCACTGGGTCAATCCCTACCAATTGAATACAATAGCACCTCTGGTGATTGTGGCAAAGCAGCATTGTCCATATCTCCTAAACTCCATTGAGTTGTTCTTCAAATGTGACCATTAATGAGCTCCTAAAGGTATTGTACAAAACTGAATGTTCGTTACGGTACTGAACTTGTGTTGATTGACTTTTGCAAATTCTGCATGTACCTACAAGATGTATAACTGAGACTTTTTTCATCCCCCAATACAATCTGAGCACCCTTACAAACCTTCAAAACTCCACCTCTACCAGAGAACTTATAACCTTTTAAATCAAGGATAGACAACTAAATGAGATTCTTTTTCAAATCTGGAACATGTCGAACCTAGCCAAGTGTTCTAATTGTTCCATCCAAAAGCTTTAATCTCACCGTACCAATTCCAACAACCTGACAAGATGCATTGTTTCCCATAACCACGATACCTTTGGAAACAGTTTCATATGTAGTAAAAAAGTCCTTATTAGGACACAGAAACACATATGCTGAATCAAGAACCCAATCATCTTCCAGTTTAGACTCAATGTTAGAAATTGTTAAGTGTTCTCCATCACTTATAACGTTCTCTACGGGGTCTGCTTTGCCTGAAATATCTGAATATCTACTTACAGTCATCATTTCTTTATTCTGCAATTTGTAGCAATACTTCTTCAAGTGCCCCTTATTCTTGCAGTAGTTACAAATCTGATTACTGAACTTAGACTTTGTTATGTCCCTTCCAGAACCACCATGAGTAATCAGACATTCTCTATCTCTGGCCTAAAAAACCAAATGTATGTTGGAACGTGATTTTGAGATTTTTTTTTCATCCTTCAAGAACTTTGCGGCCAAAGATGGAGAATGTCTGATTTCTGAAGAAAAAAATCACGTTCCAGCTAGAGAAAATGCAACGACTTTTCTTCTCGGTCCATAATTTCAACTCCTTCAAGTCCAATACAAATTCCAACTTCTAATGGGCTTCCAAAATATAATTTCAACTTGACATAGGATTCCAATAGTATTCCAAACTTGAGTTCTCCTTGACGTGCACTTCAATTAAAATTCTTTAATATTTCAGACAATTTAACAAAGGAATTCGAGTCATACCCAAATCACAACAGGGAAGTACATGGATAGTACTTGTAAAAATAAGATGAATATGTGTTCAAATTCGAGAGCAAGATGTACATCGATTATGACTGTTTTGAAAGATAATTAATAATTTAGTTTTATAATTTTGGGGACTATTTTTCTAAATTAGTGTTGCAACTTTTGAATTATTTTATAATTGACATGTTTATTAGCACAGTAAAATAAAATAAAATAAATGAAGAACTAGGAATGATGTGCTTGCCATATTGTCCTCTACAAATCATTGCCCATTTTTCTAGATTAGTAAGTACTTAAAAGTTGAAATTATACTTTAACTTTTGACTAAATATTAATTGTATTATTTGATCTTAATTGATTATCAAAAAATAAAGGAACTTTCAGCATCAACATATATATATGATAGGTTGTAGGTTTATTGGTGCAGGAACACAACTTTAACCAGGAGTTGCAGGTCCCAAACGGTACAGTTTTGCTACAGGGGCAGTCTAGTTAACATTGTACGAAGTAGTCAACATTGAGTTGAGATTTGTTGTTCAATTTTTGTTGTTTCATTTGTTGTTCATTTGTTGTCCACTCAATTAATTATTAATTCATCATTTTTAATTAATTTGTCCCTTTTTTCTATAACTACTCATTATGCTTAAATATAGGTGACATGTTAATTTAAAATAATAAGTCAATAATTAATTGGGTGAACAACAAATTGGACAACGGATGTCAACTCGGTGAGAATCACCATTATACTTGAATAGTATCACTCTATATCAAATCCAAATTCTTTTGAAGAGTTGCATTTCGTGTATTTATGGGCACTTTATGATAATTATTTGGTAACCTTTGTTTCCACCCTAAATTCCAATGCTTTCAAATTTTTAAGGAAACATTAGAAATGTCCAAAAATAATATTATATAGTCCAGCAATTACTTCTATTTTTTTACCATTCGAAACGAAACACATACCATTCGTTAATATTTATGGGACAGCTCCTATCAATGAATTTTACAAATAAAATTGACAAATAATCATAAACATTAGTTTATAGTAATCTAACTGTCTAAATATGTTAAAACCTTTTAAAAGCCGTGTACATAAGTCCGTACACACTATAATAAAATTTTAAATAAATTTAAACCATTAGATTAAGCTAAATCAAATATTTTAATTATTTATAAAAAATTTCTCAAATTTATTAATAGAAAAATCGGTTTCTCGTATCTATTTCTACAATAATGGAGGTTCGTGAACAATTGATTACAGCTACAATATAGATCATATGATTGAATTGGTCTCTTCAAAATAAGCAAAAATAATATGGTCCAACTGTTGAAATTTGGGTATGACTCAAATTATCTTGTTCAAGTTGTTAAAGTAATTAAATAATTATAATTGAAGTGCACGTTATGAAGAATTCAAGTTTGAAATGCTATTGGAATCATATATCAAATTGAAGTTCTATTTTGGAAGCCCATTGAGAGTTGAAAACTGGTATTGGACTTGAAGATATTGAAATTATGGATTGGGAAGAAAAGTCGCCACATTTTATCTAGTCTACCGCTAGCTCCCGCTTAAGTAGGTTTTTTCCGAGACTGGATCGCTTGCCTGTCGCCCATCTAGCGCTAGAGCGACAGACCTGTCGCTAGCCTATTGCTCGAGCGACATTGTTATCCAGTAGAAACCTGTCTCGCGTCTTAACACGCTTTTTGACATTCTACTTCAATTGCAACTCATCTATTAGGTCTTAGACGTCGTCCTACATAGTTGCCTATATATACTAGCTCTTCTCAACAATTTAAAAGCGTGAGAAAATATAATAGTAGAATTATAGGATCTATTGTAATTTTCTCTCTTCTCCATTATTATTGAGTCAACAAAATCTCTTAATTCATCTGTCATATTTCTTGTCTTTATAATTCTTTTGTTTGATCAAATACTTCATTATTATGTCATATAACTTCAACATCTCAATTCGGTGGTTGGTTTCACAACAAGTGATATCAGAGTAATTCTGGTATCTTGTTTATTTTACAATAAATGGTATCAGAGCCAACTTTCAGCAGTTAAGCAGAGCGTAGTGTTTGATTTGTTCGAAACTTTTGTTCGTAATAATTTCCATGAAGTATGATATTCCATTTTCGGATTGGAACACTAGATTTTCGCTATGGCAGGTTAAGATGCGTGCAGTATTTGCACAACTGGATTTGGATGATACGTTGTTGGGAATTGACAAGATGTGAGCAACTTTGACCATAGAGGAGAAATTACGGAAGGATAAGAATGCAGTTTCTCACATTCATCTTCATCTATCAAATACCATTCTTCAGGATGTTTTGAAGAAGAATTCAGCAGCTACTTTATGGTTGAAGTTGGAGCAATTGTGCATGACTAAAAGTCTGACAAGCAAGTTGAACCTCAAGCAGCATTTATACTCTCGTCGAATGGCAGAAGAATGATCATTGGAAGATTACCTGGCTGTATTTAAAGAGATCATCGTTGTTTTGGAAATTTTGGAAGTAGAGTATGATGAAGAAGATTTGCTCTTGATCCTATTGTATTTATTGCCCGTTTTGTTTTCTTCATTTAGAGACACGATCTTGTATAGTCTTGATACTCTCACCATATAGGAGGTGTATGATGTTTTGTATTTAAAAGAGACGATGAAGCATTTGATTTCTGAGGCTAGAGATGGAGCTGGAGCTGGAGTTGGCCTTGTTGCTCATGGTGGTTTTGGAAGGGATAGATCGAAGTCGAAGTTCAATAATCAGATTTGTAACTACTGGAAGAAGAAGGGACACTTGAAGAATGATTGCTGCAAATTGTAGAATAAAGAAATGATGGATGTAAGTAGATATTATGATACTTCAGGCGAAGCAGAACCCAGAGAACGTTGTAAGTGATGGGAATCTTTAGCTATTTCTGACATTGAGTTTAAATCGAAATATGATTGGATTCTTGATTCAGCATTTGTGTTTCATATATGTCATAATAAGGATTTGATTACCACATATGAACTATTTTCAAAGGTGTCGTGGTTATGAAAAACAACGCATATTGTCGAGTTGTTGGAATTGGTAGAGTCAGATTGAAGCTTTTGAATGGGACAACTAGAACACTTGGTTAGATTCGACATGTTCTAGATTTGAAGAAGAATCTCATCTCGATATCTATCCTTGATTCAAAAGGTTATGAGTTCTTTGATGGATATGGTGTTTTGAAAGTTTGTAAGGGTGCGTAGGTTGTATTGGAGGGACGAAAAAGGTCTCAATTATACATCTTGCAGGGTCATGCATAATCTAGAAGAATCAATCAGCGCATTTCAGTACCGTGGTGGAAATTCATTTTGGTACAATACCTTTAAGAGCGAATAAAAGATCATATTTGAAGAATACAGCTCAGTAGAGTTTCGAAGATATGAGTAATGCCGCTTTGCCATCATCACTTGTGGTGTCATTGTATTCAGTTGCTAAAAACGGACTTGGTGGTAAAAGGTATGTGGATGCTAATTTTCTTGAGCATGCTTTAAGTGGAGTAGATGATGTACAATCTAGCAAGTGGCCTTCTATAAAAGCATTTGGTATTGAATCTGCTTTGGGTGTGTTACAACCCATTTTGGTTAATTCAAAATCATTATGATTTTTTGGGAATCTAAGGTAATTCTGTAGAGTAGTGCTTGGATTCATTGGAAGATGTGAAGTATTTTGTGTTTGGTTGAAGAAATTAGTTTTGGTTATTGTTGAAGAAGTTAATTCATTCCTTGATGGAATTTGTGTCAAAGTAGAGGTTGTGGGAATTTGGGTGTGACTCGAATTCATTTGTTGAAGTTGTTAAAGTAATTAAAAGAATTCTAATTGGAGTACACGTCATGAAGAATTCAAGTTTGGAAAGCTATTGGAGCCATATATCAACTTGAAGTTCTATTTTGGAAGCCCATTGAAAATTGAAAATTGGTATTAGACTTGAAGAGATTGAAATTATGGACCGAAAAGAAAAGTCGCAGTATTTTTTCTAGCCTACCGCTCAAACAACACCTACGAGTTTTATCTTGAGACTTGATTGCCCACCTGGTGCTTGAGCGATAGACCTATCGCTAGCATGTCGCTCAAGCAACGGTGTTATCCGGCCCAAACCCTCTCGCGTTTTAACACGTTTTTTTGGCATTTTACTTCAATTACAACTTATCTATTAGGGCTTGGATGTCGCCATACATAATTGCCTATATATACTTGGCTCTTCTCAACAACTTAAAAGTATGAGAAAATAGATTACTAAAATTATAGGATTCATTGTAATTTTCTCTCTTCTCCATTATTATTGAGTCAATAAAATCTCTTAATTCCTCAGTCATTTTTTTTGTCTCTATAATTCTTTTGATTGATCAAATACTTAATTATTGTGCCATATAACTTTAACATCTCAATCCGATGGTTGATTTCACAACAATTGGTATCAGGGAAATTTTGGTATCTTGTTTGTTTTACAACACCAACAATTACTTCTATTTTTTTTTTTTGTCAAACATAAATGGATTTGAAATGAAATTCCTAAACTGCCCATGAAATTAGTTAATGTATATTACTATCACTACAAGAAACTTGAGTTTTGCTGACCAAAAAATTGGTCACTAAAAGTCCATTCATAGTCGGCCAAGTCAATTCCTGAACAGAAAGTGTTGGTCGGTGATGGTTGCCAAAAGCCAACTAACCAATGTTTTCGCCAACCAGAATATACGTTGGTTGGGAAATGTAAAGATTTTTACTTACCAACAATATTTTGGTCGAGAATGTTAGTCTTTCAATGACCATTTTCTTAGTCGATAGAAGTCTAAACGAAGTCTACAATAATACTCATCAAAAAGCCTGAGGGGTGGTAATAAACATAAGCTGACCATGGTCGTTGTTGGGAAAATATACATTTGACAACCAATAAAATTATTTGTCTGGTGATGATAAACATTGACAGACCACATTAGATTGGTTGGGGAAAATCTCATTTGCCGACATGGTCATTGACAGTCTCTTTGGTAATTAGTTTTGGGAGCGGATGTTGTTGCTCATCATTCTTCTTGGTCGACGTTCAAGTAAACTTTGTGTTTTCATTGTATTTGAAATCTCGTTTCGCACTTCAAAAATTAAATTGCTTTACTCTGGAAGGTTCATCGAGAGTCTACATGTTTCACTCTCGAAGTGAGTACCATTCAAATACATCTTCATGTTTATGGCTTTCTAGTTTGCATATTTTTTGGTAAGCTTTGGTATCACATGGATACCTATTGTTGGAATATTGTTTACATTGTCATTCTTCCTTCCGATAAGTATAGGAGAACACATCATTCCCAAGATGTTTCCGCCTAACTATCTTCAAAATTTAGATGCACCTGAGTATCAGGAGGTTGCAAGACATCATATCCGGGGAATCTCCTCAGTGGGTCTCCAATATTTTAACGGATTTGTGTGTAGGTGGATCTGTCAGTAACCTTGGATGATTATGTTTCCGTCAGAAAGAATACCGACGTAACTTTCACCGACGACTTGCGTACACGAAAAATTTTCATCGGTAAATAGGGTTACCGACAGAATAATGGCCTTTAGGCACGTAAATATCCATCACTGAAGCCGCATTTTCTATTAGTGAATATAATTTTGTAATTCATATTGAACTTAATAAAAACAAACAAATAGAATAATTGAAGATATCATCTTTGATATACTTTGAATGTTGATGCTATTACAAATAAAGAGATCAATAATATAGGGATACCTTGTCGACATGGTCAATGGCAGTATCTCTAGTAATCAGTATTGGGAGAGGATGTTGTTGCTCATCATTCTTCTAGGTCGACGTTTCAAGTAAACTTTGTGTTTTCATTGTGTTTGAAATCTATTTTCTAGATCAATTGAGCACTTCAAAAATTAACTTATTTTACTCGGCCATGGTCACCGAGAGTTTACATGTTTCATTCATGAAGTGTGTACCATTCAAATACATCTTCATGTTTACGGCTTTCTAGTTTGCATATCTTTTGGTAAGCTTCGGTATCACATGGATACCTATTGTTGGAATATTGTTTACATTGTCATTCTTCCTTCTAATAAGTATAGGAAAACACATCCTTCCCAAGATGTTTCCGCCTTGCTATCTTTCAAGATTTAGATGCACCTGAGGATCAAGAGATTGCAGGACATCATATCCGGGGAATCTTCCCAGCGGGTCTCCAATATTTTAACGAATTTGTGTGTAAGTGGATCTGTCGTTAACCTTGGATGATTATGTTTCCATCGGAAAGAATACCGACGTGACTTTCACCGACGACTTGTGTACACGGAAAACTTTCATTGGTAAATAGGGTTACAGTCAGAATAATGGCCTTTAGGCACGCAAATATCCATAACTGAAACCACATTTTCTATTAGTAAATATAATTTCGTAATTCATATTGAACATATTAAAAACAACCAAATCGAATAATTGAAGATATCATCTTTGATACATTTTAAATGTCAATTCTATTACAAATAGAGAGATCGATAATATAGGGATAACTTGCCGACATGGTCATTGACAGTCTCTCTGGTAATCAATTTTGGGAGAGGATGTTGTTGCTCTTCATTCTTCTTGGTCGATGTTTCAAGTGTACTTTTTATTTTCATTGTGTTTGAAATCTCTTTTCTAGATCAATTGAGCACTTCAAAAATTAACTTGCTTTACTCTGGTAGGGTCATGAGAGTTTACATGCTTCATTCGTGAAGTGAGTACCATTCAAATACATTTTCATGTTTACGGATTTCTAGTTCACATATCTTTTGGTAAGCTTTGGTATCACATTGATACCTATTGTTGGAATATTGTTTACAGTGCCATTCTTCCTTCCGATAAGTATAGGAGAACACGTCATTCCCAAGATGTTTCCACCTAACTATCTTCGGGATTTAGATGCACCTAAGTATCAGGAAAATACAAGACATCCTATCCGGGGAATCTTCCTAGCGGGTCTCCTATATTTTAAAGGATTTGTGTATAGGTAAATCCGTCGGTAATGACGGATGATTATGTTTCCGTCGGAAAGAGTGTCGATGTGACTTTCACAGACGACTTGTGTACACGGGAAATTTTCATCAGTAAATAGGGTTACCGACAGAATAATGGTCTTTAGGCACGTAAATATCCATCACTAAAGCCACATTTTCTATTAGTGAATATAATTTTGTAATTCATATTGAACTTAATAAAAACAACCAAGTAGTATAACTGAAGATATCATCTTTGATATATTTAGGATTTCGATTCTATTACAAATAGAGAGATCAATAATATAGGAATACCTTACCGACATGGTCAATGATGGTCTCTCTAGTAATCAATTTTGGGAGAAGATGTCTTTGCTCATATTCTTCTTGGTTGACATTTCTAGTAAACTTTGTATTTTCATTGTGTTTGAAATCTCTTTTCTAGATCAATTGAGCACTTCAAAAATTAACTTGCTTTACTCTGGCAGGGTCATCGAGAGTTTACATGTTTCATTTTATTTGTGCCACGGACAATACCAAACCTTTCAGAAATTAGCACTTGGAGTCCAAATGGATTATTTTTGTTAGTTTGACTGTTAGCTGACTATAATAATAAACTTTGGCCAATTGTTAAAAGGGCAAAATAGTAAGTTTATAATTTTAAAATAAAATGCAATAGAAACAATATTAAAAAAAGCAAAAATACAAAATATAAAAGACTCTCTCTCTCCTTCTTCCCAACCCTGTTCCTACCCCATCACAAACATCGGAACCACCAGCCGCCTTTGCGTTGGCCCCACGATCACCTCCTCCATTTCCACCTTGATTCAGATTTATGTGAAATGTGGGAATCTCACCAAGTTGAAGCTCTGTGTATATTGCGCTATAACTGATGATGGGATGGTTGTTTTTGCCTGAAAACTGTAATAGTTTACGCAAATATTCATGTGGATTTCGCAGTTTCGGGGCCAAAAGCATGAATGCCTTGCTCAATAATTTCAAATATATTGAAGAATTATTGGTGAAGCGATTGTCTAGTGTTAGTGACGGTGACGATGTTGGAGCCGAGCCAATCGGACCGAGAAAGGCTGCTGGAGCTTTGAAAGTTATTTGTTTGAAAAATCTACACGATGGTCAGTGTTTTAGGCCTTTGATTATTAGGCCCAATAATTTGAGGAGTTTGAAGTTGTTCAGATGTTCCGTTAATTAGGACATTTTGTTGGTAGTGATAGCACATCATATTACTGGATTCGTGGAGCTTCATCTTGAAAAGCTTCAAGAGTTGGGATGTGATGGGTTTTCAAGATCTGTGAATGCAAGGGAGTAAAAAAATGAAAGCTAGGATTGGGAGAAGCATGATAATTTGAGATTAATCCATGAATATATGAAGGTGGAAATGGAAGAGGTGGTAGTAGCGTCGACGTTGTGTGGGTGCGGTTCAGCCATCCAATAGTCGTGATGATGGTTTTGGGTTGGGTTGGTTTTGGGTGGGGTGGGTATGTGTGGGATGGTCAAACTAACAGAAATCATCCATTTGGATTTCAAGTACTGATTTCTGAAAGGTTTGGTACTGTTGGTGACACATATGAAAGGTTTGGGCAAAACATGCTATTAAACGAAATGTTTGGTACCGCTACTGCAATTATCTCTTGTATTTAATTTCAGGTCGCGACCAATTGGTCGGGCCGTACCAGTAGTCAATTCTAGCTAGGTTTCTTTATTTTCTTAAATCTTGCTACATGTACATCTTGATTTACACCCTATACTACAGAATTTACACTCGATGAGATCTTACACAATCTTTCACATATTACACAATTAATCCAACGTTTAAATTTTGGATTTAATTGTGTAGTTTATTCTTTTCTTTTTACTTTTAAAATGTCAGTAATTATAATATAAAAATGTTAAACAGTGATTTTTGGAATTTGAAATATAAAGAGTTGTAGGTGTAATTTCCTCTAGAAAATAATTTACCGTTAAACTTGGACTGGGCTTGAGCATGTGGGATATAATACAACAAATAGTTGGACTGGGCTAGCCCAGGCCTGCATCCCTTGTATATCATCATTTGTTCATGAACCTAACCTCCAATTCTAGTAATAGATATTACCTAATTTCTTCATTCTGGCAAAAAGTAAAAGTATTTTGACATTTCTTGAATTAGACGTGGAACGCAAAGGTCAATTATGATAAAATCCCCGTAATCACACGAAATTGCACATGCTCCAATGAATTTTTGGATACAATATTAAACACTATCGTGTCGCGTGTAAATTTTGCTAATGCATGGTGCTATATAATGTAATTGTAATGAACAGAAACATGTTTGGGTGTGATTCAAAGCGAATCAAATATATTTTTACATTACTTATTTTGATAAATATGATTTTTAAAAATACTTTTTGAATCATAATTACATGAAATTTGATTTATTTTGACTTACACTTCGCTGTTTGTTTCGGTGATTTTGTCAACATAGTTTGGAATTAATTTGGTTATTTGGTGATGTTTTCGACGATTTGATGATGTAATTCTTGCAGTCGGGTGTTTTATTTTTTGTCATCTTTTACGATAAATTTCAATAGAATATAAGGTTGAATCGTCAAATTCGACAAGTGAAACAATTGTCGAGAGTAATAGTTATTTAGGAGTATAATAATAATGGGGTAGGAACCTCTGATCCCGGCAAGGACCCGGCTCAAACGGGACGGAGACATGATTGAGGATGGGTATAAAGTATATGCCTCCAATCAAGTATAGGGTGGTGACGGGAAACATGGTCCCGCCTCAATCATGTTATTAATATGAAATTTTTAAAAACAAAACATTACAATTACACCCTTAAAATCACATTTGTAAATCATATATAGGCAATTCCACGTGATTTCGAGTATAAGAGTTTTGATTTTCAAGTTGCAATCTTACCTTTATACTTGAGATATTAAACACTTTTGAATCATAATCCTCGATTATGATTTCACATTTGGCAATCAAATTAGCATAATGTATTATAGAAAATAAACGTATAAATATATAGATCAATTCATTTGTTGACAACATAGGTGTGTGTGTGTGTCGGAATTGATCTCTTAAGCATCATGCTTAGCCTATGCCAAACACGAGCATAAGTTAAGTATCGGTGCTTAGGTGAATAGTCTTTGTCAAAAGAAGTTGTCGAAGTTGAAGTTGATTAAATATTATTGTCGATCTACCATCTCACAAGAGAAACGTAATGAATTAGCTATGATTTCTAGAGAAAAAACTCGTTGAAAAACTTGAATTGAGTATTTTGATTACTAGTTTTGCATTCCCGATGTGCGAAGGCTAAGTATTATACTAACCTAATCTCGCAGATCATGAGAGATTTTTATTTTGCTACTCTATTCTTTAAATTGTACAAAGTATTCATTTAAATATTAATATATTATTTATTTAAATATTTAGGTATTAATACGCTTAAACTCATAATAATTAAAGGCCTAGAACCTCAAAATTCTTATAACCAACACTGATATTAGTCTCGAGACGTGCATCAACTCTCAAGTATTATGAAGTCTATTCACACAAAGAGTGGACTTTTTTTCCCGAAAGGGTATTCTTGATATTTGAAATTGGCCATTTTTACCAAAGGTAATTTATTCACACTATAATTTTTAGCTAATTAGATTCACGATACAATTTTAATTAAGTGCATCACATTTTAAAGAGTAAATATAATAATTCGACAAAAATGTTAAAGAGTATAAATGTTATAATGAGCGAATAATGAGGATCTTAAATACAATTATTGGAACAAGTAAAAATTATGGTTCTCAACTTCTCACCATTTTACAAATATTTTCGAAAGTAAACACTTTCAAAATTTGGCGGTGTTAATCCGTTAAAAATTGTCGAATGATATAGTGAAAGAAGATGAAATTTGAAAAGACATATTTGTTGATTTGCAAACATGGGTGTCAATTTCTTATGTTAATTTTATATTTGTAGGGTAATATTTGATGCATTATTAAAATGATAACATTTTTTTTCCCCTTTTTTCACATTTATTTTAGGAAACAGTATTAGAGTTTTTCATTTCATTGAATTTATAATATTCATCTGCTTCAATTTCGTAATAATAAATCTTAATAGTGTAAAAGGAGTTCATATGCTTTCTTTTGTTTATTTTATGTACTTTTCTTCCATTTACATGAAAGTCACGACTCTTCTTTGTTGAGTTTAAAACCCAAAAAGAAAATAGAATTTTATTTATGAAATAGATTTTACACAATTTTAAAACACATCCCACCAGCACTATACCTCTCTCTAATTTTATATTGATAGCACTATCTCTAATTCTCTCCACTCTATCTCGGCTCACTCTTTCACACACAGACTCTCTGTATATATGTTTTTCTCTCTGCCTGCACGTTCTCTCTCCAACTCAATTCCTTCACACAGCAAACACACACATATATAGGCAACGTCGGTGGAATTGGTTCAGCCAAATTCTGGATTTTCCTTCAATTGGCGGTGGTAGGATTCTCCAGATTGTCCAGATTTTTTCATAAATGGCGGTGGCTGCAACTCTAAACAGTTTCCAGATTTTTCTACAAATATTAGTTGGGGATTATGGAAGAAGTAGGTTGGTGATGATTTCTACAATCTCCCATTTGGTACCGGCTTTTCACTTTGACTCTTTTCTTTTTCGTTACACCCAGCTCTGCCTTAAACACAATAAGTTTTGAAGCATTCTATCCTTCATTTAATGCATCTGCTACTTCAAATATATTTGGCTCTTCCATGCTTTCATCTTCATCAATTTTGATACTCAATTTCCTTATTCGTGGGTGTAAATTTGTATGTACCTCAATATCTTGTTGACTCTGTTGATCCTCCGTTGGAGTTTTCTGGTCCACGTCATTTTGCCAAGAATCTTGTGTAACTCTTACGAGTTTCTCTTTATCCCTCGTCACTTGTAGATAATTAGATTCCTTACAACTTCGTTGTTGGGCTTTTGTAATTTCTTTTTGCAATTTGTTTTTCATTTCTTTTGAATCTAACAGCTCCAACCTCTATGGTGTCTGTCAGGAATATGCTTCTTCAAACACTTCTTCCAAGTCTTGTAGTTCCTCTCTCTGTTGAGTGCTCCAAGTAGACTCTTCATGAATTACGATATCCTCTCCTGAGTTATCGATCCAATCATCTTCTTTTGAATTATCGATCCAATCATTTTCACAATCCAATTGTTTAGGAAGGATCACAACTTGAGCTTTCATCATTAATACTCGATTTGGTTTTCTTTTCCTGAGCCTATTCAATTATTGTTGTAGATGCCACAGCATCCCATTCTTCTTGACTATTATATTTCTCTTGCTCGTTGGAGGTTGCTATAATGCCTTCTATTAACTCCTTTTTAAACCAACAATCTCTAGCATAATGACATCGTTTGTCACATACAAAACATGAGCCATTGGTTCATTGAAATCCCTTAAACGGATGACCTCTTAGGTCGCAACTTTGTTTGGCTCCCCTTGTCACAAAACCTTCTCCATTTTTATTTTCTTTTAATTCTATATTATTTTGTTGACGGAGTTGACCTCTTCTTTTATAACTATATAGTGCTTCTCCATCATCTTTCTTTATTGAAACCCCTAACATTTGTTCGGGTTAAAGCTTCTGGTTGGTCAACAAATTTTCAAGATTTACTAATGAAGGTTGCTCTGGCCAACCTTGTATAGCAGCAATGAATCCTCTAAATTTGGGTCTCAAGCTATATATAATTATTTTTCTCATTCTAGACTCCGAAATTTTGTTTGAAAAATCTAATTCTAAAATTTCGCGACAAAGAGATTTAATTTTATTAAAGTATTGACTTATCATTTGTTCTCCTTGAGTGATCAAGAGCAGCTCATTTTCCAACAATTGCAACATCAAGTCATTTTTCTTTAAAAATAGAGTGAATAGAGTGTCACATTCTTCCTTTGGTGTAGTCTTATCTCTTATATGCTCCAACAATTCTTTCTCAATTGTTGTCTTTATCACAAACATTGTCTTACCTACTTTAATTATCCATTTCTTCAGAGCTTTGGCCTCCTCGGGTGACATCACGTCACTTCGACCAACAACTTCCCACAAATCTTGCCCTTGGAGATACGACTCCATGCAAGCTTGCCATGTGGTGTAATTTTGATTATTAAGCTTCTTTACTCCGCCTATCACTTGTAGATCATACATCGTGACTTAATTTACCTCATCATAATCAAGCAAGTTTTACAAAAGCTTCACAATCTCCTTTTGTGCACGATCTCAAGAAGCCCAAGAATCCGTCATCAACCGCCTAGCTCTGATACCAAATTGTTGAGTTTAAAACCTAAAAAGAAAATAGAATTTTATTTATGAAATAGATTTTAGACAATTTTAAAACACAACCCACTAGCACTACACCTCTCTCTAATTTTATATTGATAGCACTTCTCTAATTCTCTCCAATCTATCTCTACTCACTCTTTCACACACAGATTCTCTGTATATATCTTTTTCTCTTTGCCTGCACATTCTCTTTCCAACTCAATTCCTTTACACAGCAAACACACACATATATATAGGTAATAATGTCGGTGGAATTGGTTCAGCCAAATTCTGGATTTTTCCTTCAATTGACGGTGGTAGGATTCTCCAGGTTGTCCAGATTTTTCCTTAAATGGCTGTGGCTACAACTCTAAACATTTTCCAAATTTTTCTACAAATATCAGTTGGGGATTATGTAAGAAATAGTTTGGCGAAAATCTCTGAATCCTCGAGATTTTTTCTTCAAAGTCGGATTTCTACATTCTTTACATAAGTGCAGTAATATTCACATGGCACTATTTACCTTTAGTATTGTTCTTTTTTTAACCTACCCAATTTGTTTTGTTTGAATATTGTTGTTATTGGTCTAATGTGTCTGATATTTCATAATCTGATTTAGGGGCGGAGCCAGCCCGTCGGACTAGTGGGGCCTAAAGGTGAAGGGGTGGGAGGCCACGGGGGTTCGGGGGCAGTGTCCCCGAAATTTTTTTTTTTTAATACGTTATTAATTCATTCTTTATATATGTCATTTCCAACTTAAGAACGTATTTACGACATTCTCCACGGAAATATTTTATTATCAATGCATTTTAGCAAAATCCACTTTAGGTAAAGGAGAGAAACAAATTACTACATAGTTTTATGTCTATTTCGAGTGGTGATATAACTAAGAATAAATCACATTGGAGTTGATTAAGGACAATTGAAGACCATCTCTTCTTCTTCAATTTTAGAAATGGAAAGTCTTTCTTCTCCTTTAACTTAAAAAATAATAATAATAATAATACAACATATTATTTGCCAAGAATAATAACGTCTACTTGTACAAATTTGCCAAGAAAGGAATGGGAACAGAGCTGTATTTAGCCTGGGACGAGTGGTATGGAACACAAATTTGCAATAAATATCAAATAATACAACATATTCAACACATCATATGAGCTCAAGTTAGCCATGTACCTCGAACTCATCAATAATGTTCAAACCTCTTTGAATACATGAGAATGTATCAAGTGCTAGAGGTTTCGTAAGAGTGTCGGCCAATTGATTTTCAGTGTTTACAACTTCTAACACAATATCTTCTTTTGTGCATGATCTTGTAGAAAGTGATGTATAATCTCAATATGTTTTGTTCGAGAATGCAAGATTGTATTTTTTGATAAGTTTATAGTACCAGTGTTATCACACATGATAAGTATATGATCGAAAGATAAATAATAATCATTAAGTGTTTATTTCATCCATAAAATTTGAGCACGACATCTAGCGGTCGAGATATATCCGAGTTCAATGGTGGACAGTATAACGAAAGTTTATTTCTTACTAAACTATGATACAAATGCAAAGTTTAGAAAGTGACATGTCCTTCTTACGACAATTGTGTACCCTACCCAATCGACATCCGAATAAATAAGTAAACCAATGTGGACACCCTTTGGATACCAACTAAAGCCCTGTATGTCCAACACTCCTATATAGGGCTAGGGTTCTGAGCATGGAAATTGTGTTGCTGGTCAGAGGACAGGGAGGAATTTGGTATTATAGGATTGATGATCAGAAATGAAAGCAACGTGCGTAGCTAACCAATTTCAAGGGATGAGCTACCATGCTGGAATGCCTCTTTTGTTCTAATCTATGGAGGGTGGGTGCTCTAGTTGTGGAGGGCATATTATTGATCTAAAGATTCATGGGAGCAAGACCAAGCCATACCGAGAGATAGAGATAGCCAATTCGTTTTGTTTTTTTTAATAACTGCTTTTATTTTTATTTGTTAATGCACAATAATATATTTAGAAACAAAATTTAAGATGATACAAGATATTGTGGTATTTCATGTTTTTTATGATATTTCATATATTAATATCATATGTTAACGTCTTGGACAAATAATATTTTAAAATTACGATTATACTAAAAAAAATTGTCATGACAATTCAATTAAAATATTTTGTTTGTGGGTTTTATTTAATAAATAAGTATTTTTTGATTCAAACAATTTTACACGGGTACAATAATAAATCTAAATCATTTTTCTAGTTATGATGTCAAATAGCAATTTAATGTTGACATTTTTTCTTTTTACTACTACAAAGTCATCAACTTTTTGGTACCTGCTCTTTTGGAAAAGTTTTATAGATAAAAACTCAGCTCATAATTTCCCAGCCAAACGGATCGTAAGACAAATTTACTTTATTCGTAAAAATAATATATTTTAACTCATTTTAGGCTATATCACAGTGCTTAGATAGGAATGCCCAACGCTCAACTGAGGTGCATCAATGAAAGATAAATAAACAAAGATAGATACTGATTGCTTATCTTGGTTCTTGGAAGATAGTTATGGGTACAGGTTCAATAAGCTCATATTTGGCCATTATTTTTAAAACTCATTTTTAACTGTATATTTTATGAAATTCACAGCATTTTTCAACTTTTAAACAACACATTTCGTCAACTCTTATTAAAATTCATTAAAAAATTTGATATTTAGCTACACGAGCTAAATATGCAACGGTATCACACAATAAGTTATGCGAAAAAATTGAAAACACAATTCCAAATCCAAATCTTTTTAGAGCTAAGAGCATCTCTAATGGTGGTTTAAAATTGGGTGTGAAATTGATTTCTTCAAAACCACTTTTACATCCTCATTTATATTCCGATTGATCTCAATTCAGATTTTGCTCCAATGGAAAGATTTAAATTTATTTTTTGCCTCTTGTGAATATAAAAAGATGTATACATTTTTTGCCATAAAATGCAATTTCCATTTCCTTTGCATTTCTTTATTAAAGAGATTTTCGATCACTTTTGAGATCTAAATTATTTTACATCACCATTTGAGATTGCTTTAAGAGTATAATTGAGAGAAATAAATCTTATTACGACTGAGAACAATATTTTAAAACTATTTTGTTGTGTGAGTTTATAAGTGTTGGACAAAATGAGATATTGGCAGACTTTGGCATGAGTTTTGAGTAAGACTCGTTTGGCTATTTTGGAAGATAAAGATTGATTTGTATTCTCCTCCGTGACTACATCAAAATCATATATTTACTTGTCAAAATTGATGCTCGGGTGAATGAGAAATTGAAACTCAAAGTGTATCATTTAAAAGGAGTTTATATTGATGGAAAAATTAAAAATATATTTGTCCCACGTAGAAAGTGGATAAAAACAAAAACCACTTTAAATATGGTTGCACTTTAGAAGGGTTTAATCATGTATACCATAGAGACTCTTTTTACGTACGCGCACATGGGGGTGCAAATCATGGACAGACATAGGCTTCAAACCTTGAACTTGTGTACTGGCGCGACTTTCATACACGAATGTCAAACCAAAATGAGCAAAATTGGCCCCTTAGAAGTGTCCATGTTTTACTAAACTTTTATTTTATTTAACTAACTTTTCATTTTCTAAAACTGTTGAAACTCCTGTTGTAATTGCCATTAAGTGAATGGGAAAGTTACACTCTGAGAGTCAAGTATGTATATATATATATATATATATATATATGTCACGTTTTTTCACTTTTTCACACACACACGAATTCATCTGAAAATATAATCGTTGTATCATGGAAAGCGAACGCTCAATTTAAACCTTAAGTACAGACGGTGATGGTGCGAATCTATTTTAAGGAAATTGTGTGTAATACAAGCATCGAGTTCAAAGTTTACTTTTTAATTTGTTTTTCAATTTTAATTCATTTTTCAGTTGCTAGATTATTAAATTTGTTATATACAATTGAATATGTTATATTCAAAGTTATATGCAAAAATGGTATGTGAAAATTCAGTGTTTAAATTGTTGCATATAGGGTAACCATTGCATATACGGTAATTCTTGTATATACAGTAACTGGTGCATATACAATTATTCTTGCATATACATTAACTGTTACACATATGGTAACTATTACATATACGGTAACTGTACGGTATCTATCTTGTAAATACGGTATCCAGTACTGAAACACTTGCCTAACAAACTTAAAACAGGTTGCTTATTATAGATAAGTTGTTTCATTTGGTTTATTAAAAATTAATATTGGTTTATTGGAAACTAATATTTGTTTCATTTTCAAAAATGGCAACCGAATCAACCGACATGGGTGTAATCCAAGCTGTGGCTAATGAAAATTAGGCTGTAGGCTCTACTATGGCTCAAGCACCCAAGCTCTGTTGTGGCTCAGACTATAGCTAAATTGCTAAATCATGTTGTGAGTCAAACAATTGGCCATACCATTAATGTTCCAGTTAATCATGGAGAAAAATCGGAGAAATTCAATTGCTTGAGTTTCAAAAGGTGACAACAGAAAATGCTATTTTATCTGACCACTTTGAATCTTGCGAGATTCTCGACTGAAAGTGCTCCAAAACTCAATGAGGGTGAGGGAGATGTTCAAGCAATCAGTGCACTTGATGATTGGAACCATTCAGATTTTTTGTGCCGAAACTACATTATGAACAATTTAGTAAACTCGCTATACAACATGTATAGTACTATGAAAACTGCTAAGCAGATGTGGGAGTCTTTGGACCTAAAATATAAAACTGAGGATGTCGAGGCTAAAAAGTTCATTGTCGACAGATTCTTAGATTATAATATGGTGGACTCCAAAACAATAATCAGTCAAGTGCAAGAACTCCAAGTGATTCTTCACGAAATTCATACTTAAGGGATGAAATTGAGTGAGACTTTTCAAATGAATGCAATTATTGAAAAATTGCCCCCCACGTGGAATGATTTCAAAAATTATCTGAAGCACAAAGGAAATGAAATGAACGTCAAAGAATTGATTGTTAGACTTCGAATTGAAGAAGACAACAAGAGTTCCGAGAAGAAGTGGTTCAATCTTGGTGTTGCTAAAGCTAATGTTGTGGAGCATGGTCAAAGCAGTAAAACCTACAAAGCTAAGCCTGGGTCATCCAGTGGCAAATGGACCAAGCTGGGACCTAAAGGTGAAATTTCTAAAATGAAGTTTAAAGGAAAATATTCAATTGTAACAAAGTGGGTCACAAATCTTCGGAGTGCAGATTCTCAAAGAAGAAGAAAGAAGCAAATGTGGTTGACTGCATGGTACATGATGTGTCGGAGAAGAGTCTCGCAGCCGTCATTTATGAAGTGAATATGGTAGGCTCAAACCCAAAAGAGTGGCGGATTGACATCGGAACTATGAGGCATGTGTGCTCTGATAAAGAATTGTTTACTGCTTTTGAAGCAATTGAAACTGGAGAGAAGTTGTTCATAGGAAATTCAGCAACTTCTGAAATCAAGGAACAAGGTAAGGTAGTTCTGAAAATGATTTCGGGAAAAAAGCTGACTCTTAACAATATGTTGTATGTGCCGAAAATCCGCAAGAGCCAAGTGGATTGTATTTTATTTGAGTCATACATGTAATCATGGTTTTTGTATTTTATTTGAGTCATACAGAGTTATTTTGTCAAAAAGTGGATTGTTTGTCGGGAAATGTTATGTTTCCGATGGTATGTTTATACTAAATGTAATTGTTAAGCCAAAAATGAATAAATTAAACTCTTCTGCTTACTTGTTTGAGTCTCCCAACTTATGGCATGGTAGACTAAGACATGTTAACCATAATACTATACGTAGACTGGTTAACTTGAATTGCATACCCGCGTTCTACATTGATTCCAAACATAAGTGCGAAACTTGTGTTGAGAAACATAAGTCCGAAACTTGTGTTGAGACAAAATTGACAATGTCATCATTTAAATCAATTGAACGGAAAACAGAACCACTTGATTTAATTCACAGTGACGTGTGTGATTTAAATTTTTTACAAACAAGAGGCAGCAACAAGTATTTCATTACTTTTGTTGACAATAGCACAAAATACTGTTATGTATATTTGATATAAAGTAAGGATGAGACGATAGAGAAATTTATTCTCTATAAGAATGAAGTTGAAAATCAACTTAACAAGAAAATTAAGGTGTTGAGAAGTGATAGATGTGGTGAGTATGAAGCAACGTTTGTTGAATTCTGTGCACAACATGAAATCATACATGAAACTACCACACCGTATTCACCGCTTTGCTAAAAAGAAAAATTGCACCTTAAAAGAAATGATGAATAAAATGTTACTAAGTTTTGGGTTACCACAGAACATGTGGGAGAAAGTTGTGTTGTCAGCAAATTGCCTTTTAAATAAGATGCCCCGAAAGAAATTGGAAAAAACCCCTTATGAGTTATGAAAATGATGAAAGTCTTCCTATAAATACTTACGAGTGTAGAGGTGTCTTGCTAAAGTGGTTGTCCCAACACCAAAGAAGGTAAAGATAGGCCCAAAAACTATAGATTGCATCTTCATTGGCTATGCACATAATAGTAGTGCTTATCGATTTCTTGTGCATGAATCTAAAATTCCAGATATACACAAAAACACGATAATGGAATCGAGAAATGTTTCATTCTTTGAACATGTATTTCCATACAGATCCAAAGAAGAAGCAAGCTCTTCAAAACGGACATATGAGACTATGATTGAAAATAGTCAGAACAAAGAATTAGAAGATGAGTTTGAGGTTGAACCAAGACGTAGCAAAAGGAAAGGACAGAAAAATCTTATGGTTCAGATTTTTTGACATATATGCTAGAAAGTGAACCTAAAAGCTATCAAGAAGTTGTGAACTTCTCGGAATGACCTCAATAGAAAGAGGCCATTAAAAGTGAAGTAGATTCCATTTTGCAAAATCACACATAGAAGCTAGTGGATCTTCCTCCAAGAAGTAAACCACTAGGCTACAGATGAATTTTCAAACGGAAAATGAAAGCAGGTGGAATAAAAGGTTACAGACAACGGGAAGGCCTTGATTACTTTGATACATATTCTCCAGTAGCGAGAATAACATCTTTTAGGAGGATACTTACGACTGCTGCTATACGAAATCTTGAAGTACATCAAATAGATGTTAAGACTGCCTTTTTAAATGAAAATTTAGATAAAGAAATCTACATGGAACAACTCGAGGGGTTTTCATCTCTAGAGTAAGAAAAGAAAATCTATAAATTAGTGAAATCATTATATAGCTTGAAACAAGCATCAAAAGAATGACATGAAAAATTTGATAGTGTCATGATGGAGTGTGGATTTAAAATCAATGAGTGACAAATGTGTTTACGTTAAAGACACTGAAAATTGTTATGTCATTTTATGTCTTTACGTAGACGACATGCTTATTGTTGGTAGTGATAATAAGATAATTAAATCCACTGAAAACATGTTAAATTCGAGATTTGACATTAAAGATATGGGTATAGCTGATGTTATACTTGGAATTAAAATTTCAAGAACGTTAAATGGGCTCATTCTAAGCAGGTCACATTATGTGGACGAAATTCTAGAAAAGTTCAATAAGAATGATACTGGCATGACTAGAACACCGATAGATACAAGTCAACATATATCCAATAATAAATGTGAAAGTGTTTCTCAAGTAGAATATTCGAGAATTATTGGAAGTCTGATATACTTGATGAGTTTTATAAAACTAGACATAGCCTACACAGTCAGTAAACTGAGTAGATATACAAGTAATTCAGGAGATGATCACTTGAGATATACTCGTAATTTTGGACTGCACTATACCAGATATCAAGCAGTCATTGAAGAATACAATGATGCTAATTGGATATCTGATATAAAAGACTCAAGTATACTAGTAGATTTGTGTTTACATTGGGAGGTGCAGCCATATCCTGGAAATCCTCTAAGCAAACTGTTATAGTCAGATCTATAGTGGAATCTGAGTTTATAGCTCTAGATAAATGTGGTGAAAAGATTGAGTAGTTACGCAACTTCTTAGAGGATATTCCAAGATTGTCAAAACATGTGCCAGCAATTTGCGTATATTGTGATAGTCAATCAGCAATTGGAAGGGCACAGAGTAACATGTATAATGGTAAGTCTAAACATATACGTCGCAGACACAATACCATAAGACAACTGCTCTCAACTGGAGTTATCACTATTGACTATGTAAAGTCAAACGATAACATTGCGGATCCGCTAACCAAATGGTTAAATAAAGAGTTAGTTGGGAAATCATCGAAATGAATGGGACTTAAGCCCTTGAACGAATAAGTTAATACAAAGGAAACTCAACCTAGTTGATTGGAGATCCCAAGATTTGGGTTCAAAGGTACAACCTAATTATAATGACTTAATTAAATCACTGTGGAGAATATTACCTTCTGCCCATTCTTATGATGCAATAGTGATGCCCGTAAAGATGAAGGATAAGTAATATGCTTTTAATGATTCTTATGAATCGAAATTCGAGCCAAGTAATGCGGGTTACTCGTAATAAGAAATCACATATATGACAGAGAAGTGGGGCCGCTTCTAAGAAAATTATGTGGGGGCAAGATTCTTATGAACTCTCATAGAACCAAGTGTATGTTCATTGCCAAAATGAACATAATAATGAGAATTAAAATGTGTTAGGAAGAATCATGTGGGGAGTATATCATCGTTTACACAAATGGCAAAACAGTTCAAAGACATCGCATCTACTAGTCAGCTAGTAAAGTAAATATGCTTTCATAAGGAAATGTTCAAAGGTAATACCTACCTATCCTATGCAAGTTTCAATCATTGTGCTTTATCACCAGGTCTTTTTTGTCACATTCATGTATCGCTCTCAATTTTCATCCATGTGGGAGATTGTTAAAAAAATGAGATATCCCATTTGGCTATTTTGGAAAATAAAGATTGATTTGTGTTCTCCTCCATGAGTACATCGAAATCATATATTTACTTGTCAAAATTGATGCTGGGTGAATGAGAAATTGAAACTCAAAGTGTGCCACTTAAAAGAAGTTTATGTTGGTGGGAAAACTAGAAAGGGGTTTGTCCCACATAGAAAGTGGATGAAAACAAAAATCACTTTAAATATGGTTGCACTTTAGAAGGATGTAAGCATGTGTAGCATAGATGATCTCTCCACATGCGCACATAGGGGGTGCAAATCATGGACCGACATAGGCTTCAGACATTGAACTTGTGTGAGGGTGCGACCTGCTTACACGATTGTCGAATCGAAAGGAGCAAAATTGGTCAATTAGGAATGTCCAACTGACTTTTCATTTTCTGAAACGATTGAAACTCCTGTTGTAATTGTCATTAAGTGAATGAGCAAGTTACACTCTCAAGAGCCAAGTATATATATGTCTTGTTTTTTCACTTTTCCACAAACACGAATTCATCTGAAAATATATTTTCGAGTTCTGTCTGCATATTTTTTGCTGTTCGAGTCTTGGTGGTGATATTGTTTAAACACTAAATCAGTTCATTAAAGTAGTATATGTGGTGCTCAGTATCTACTAGTTTTACCATTGTATCTTGAGAAACGGACGTTCGATTTAAACCTCAAGCACAGACGGTGAGGGGGAGAATCTGTTTTAAGGAAACTGTGTGTAACACAAGCCTCGGATTAAAATTTTACTGTTTAATTTGTTTTTCAATTTTAATTTGTTTTCAATTGTTAGATTATTGAATCTATTATATTCAAAGTTATATACAAAAAAAAAAAAAACGGTATGTGAAAATTCGGTATTTAAATTGTTGCATATACGGTAATTCTTGCATATACAGTAACTGTTGCACATACATATCTTGTAAATACGATATCAAGTACTGAAACACTTGTATAACAATAAATTTCTTAGTAGGAGAAGCTTCTCACAAGGCTTGACTTCAACAACTTTAATAATCAAAAAGTAAAATATTGACGATTAGATGATTGATGCATTTGTATAACAAAGTAAACAAAAAGATGTCATCTGTGAGATAATTACTTTTAGTTTTACATCATACGCAGTTTGTTTTTTAGGATCACCTAATTAATCAAGGTCAAACATTTGATAACCTAATATTAATTTCCGAACGCACTTGGAACTTGGAACGATTAGAAGGCAAGAAGCATTTTCCTAAAACTAATGGAAATCCAAGAATTCACAAAGTAAAATAAAAGTAAAAAAGTTGTCCATGGATATTGATAGAGACCACCATGAAAGGTCTCCTAGGGGATCTAACTTTAACATGATTCCTTTTTCTAGAATATCGAATTTGAGGTGAAGTATACTAAAAATCAAAAATAGTTTTAGTACTAGACTCTGGTGCAATAAGAAGAGTATACGAACTTTGAAGTGAAGTTAAACTTAGATTAATAGATTAAGGACCAAGTATGTAAAATTCCCCATTTATAATTAAACCAATCTCCATTTTCGGCTGTCAACACATGGCAATTCCGAAGATATTCACATGTTACACCGTGCAATTTGCGCCGCCAATTATGCTGTTACAAAGCGCAATTTGCTTTCTTGATTCTTGTAGAATTCACCCTAATTTGGAATATAATTTTAAGGTGAAAGAATTGAATCATTAATCATACATAATTATGCCCCGGTACGTCAATATTTGTATTATTTTGGTGCTTTTTAACTATGCCCCTATTTTTTTTTTTTTTTTTTTTTACGGTTTTTTCAAATATATTTTCAATCATATAATTTATGAGACTCATAATTTTTCAACCATACAAATTAGCTCATGTTTGGTGGAAATTAAAATTATTTTTTTAATAGATTTTGATATTTTTTTGTTAAATGCGTGACTGAAAAATTGCAGATCCCAATAAATATATGATTAAAATTCATTGTTGACTTTAATTTAGATTAAAATCTTTTATTCTTAACTAAACCAAACAAGCGGCATATTTTATGACGTTTCAAGTTATTTGTCATGTGAAGAATTGACTATTAATTTGTTTTGCTATGTGTTTGATTCAAAACAAATCTAACCTAAATTTGACATGTTATCAATCCCATTTCAAAGAGAGGTTGATGATTCTCAACAACCAATTTAGTTTGGATTTCTGCCTACTTTATCATGTAGAGATCCTGTTTGTTTCGGAGATTATAAGTTGTTCAAACTTTATTTTTAATCATACATTTAATTGAATTTTTAATTTTATTTATTTTTAACCACACAATTCAACGGACCCATCAATTTATAATCTCAAATAGCAAGTGACGTAAAAAACTGAAAAGAAAAAGTTTAAAGAAAAATTAATCAAATTAATAATTTGATTATCAATATTATTACAACCATTTTCTAGAAACTAATCGAGCCGGCTTCTTCAAACCCTGCACATAATAAAGCAATTTGATTTCTTGTTAGTAACGAATGCAATAAAATGCTGAAAAATAATTTAAATAATTGACTTTAATTTATCGATCGTTACATTTAAATTAATTGCTTTATATATTTCAAATTCAAATAATTTATTTTATTGGTTTAAATTAATTTAATTGCTTTATATAGTTTCCATTATAAATTTCAAATAATTGACTTGGGCTTACGTGTAAAATTTATTTTATTGCAAGAATGTATGATTGAAAATGAGTTTACGAAAAATAATTTTATTTTCCCTTTGAAATATTCAGAGGAAGACTTGAATATTTGGCACCTTCCAAGCACACAAGGAAGTCTTTCTCTTATGTTATCAATTGGAAACTTATTCGGAGGAGACAAATCTTAGATATACTCACTGTTGAATTTCAATGTTCATGGAAGTTGCAGGAGGATTTCCAATTGTACGAAACGCTGTATTTGATAGTACTATGGTGACTCCTTCTCTGGTTGGCCGAGAAACCGAAGTTTGAGCCCGATCAACTATCTTCACTTGAATTGTTTGTCCCGGAATGCAAGTGTTCGGCACGGCAGCGCTGATACATCTCACCAAGTATTGACGTCCACAGGAGGCGCCATTATCCCATATCCCTTCTCCGGCGGCTGCAAACAGGTTGCTCGACGGGAATTGTGAAGCAACACTACCGTAACACGCGGTGGCTGCATATAGATACAAATGCAGTTCTTGAATCAGTGGCCAGTAAGATCAAATGGAAGAGTTGAATTCTATATTCTCTGTTAGAGGAAAACTTACGTGTATAAGGGGGATTGTATAGGCTGGCGGTGCCCACGTCAGCATGGGAGAAATCGCAGATGCAAACGAAGAAAAAGAAGAAGAACAACCATATAATGACTGGATTTGACATCCTACAAATTCAATGGGGAAATAAATTGTGTTATGTACAATGTTTTAACAAGCACATCAATTACAAAATTATTTATATAGAAATTGAAATTGACTGTTCAAAGTCAACTTCGATTTATTAGGTACAACTACTGCCGGTATGAGATCACAAGAAATATACTCTTTTATAAATTTTTAAGAACGTTTTGATAAATATTTCCGCCGAAATAGATAACAATACCTCCAATAATAACACAAATGGAACTCAAAAATATGTGTAAAACACAAAAACAAAGATGGAAGAATAAGAAAAAAAAATGAAGAAGACTTGAATGACATAGAATGCTATTCTGAAAGTTTTATTTCTGCCATCTCGATAATGAGAATGCTAAATGACCAACACACAAATAATTTTAACGGATTTCAAGTCAAGAAATCGGATTGCAATTAGCACTATTGAAACTCGGAAAGAAGGAACAAAAAGAATATGAAAATAATTCTATGTATAATTTGGGAGAATTTTGGGATGATAATTTCAAAGTATAAAATGAGAATTGGTGTGTTTAATCCATAATTTTATTCCTATTTATAGAATTCCTATGGGTGCCAACTTTTCATAAAAAAGATGGAAATTGAGGTTGAAAATGTGCCAAAACAAATTTGAGAAAATTTGTCCAACTGCCATATCTATGCAGTCGCATAGAGGAATCAGATCAGGGACTTGAAGTCCCTGACCACGGCCATGTGACCGCATAGGTCAATTTTATTTTTCTTTCTTTCAACCCATTTGATCAATTTCTCATTTACCAATATTTGAACAACACAATTATATAACACTGCAGTCATTTAACCATTTTTGATGAAATTACTAATAATATTCAATTAAATACAAGAAATTATGGTCCATTTGACATTTATTATGACATATGATAGCTAAACTATGTTATACAGGATTATTCAAATTTCTATGCCCGACATTGAGTAGCTCAACACATTTTAACACACAAGTTTTATGGATCAAGAAACAAAATATCAAATTTAGAAAAATAAGCAGTGGAAACTACAGAAACAATATGCCTCGATTCGGTTCAACTAAAAATAAATAAATTAAGATTTAAGTCAAAATGAACAACAAATTTTAACCGCACATTGTATGTGACACACAATTTTTAATCACATATTTCATCAATTTTTATCAAAATATACTAAAAATCTTGTTTTATCTTATACGGAACAGTGGCCAAGAATTTTTAAGTTGATACAAAAGCTTAAATTTGAAGAACTAAAAGACAATATAGAAAAGTCGAGACAAAACAAAAATAAATGAAAATAATAAAACAAATAACCTGTTTGGCTCTAATTAAAAATCTCAAGTCAAAATTAACAATTAATTTTAACTACACATTTATAGAACTTACAACTTTTTAACTACACATTTCATTTATTTCTATCAAAATCTACTAAAAATCTGATTTTAATTTCTACCAAATGGACAAAATAAATAGGCCAAGAATCAATTTCCTTTTTTGCATGAGCATCAAGATACTCTTTACATAATTTGATTGCTTGTCATTCGAGTGAAAACTAAGACGTCTAGAAGCATTCCTTTTTGTAAACATTGAAAATACAAAAGGATTCAATAATAGATCATAAGCATATTTACATGGACGATTCGATACTCCATTATTATTCTTTGATTCATAGAACATATCGATTTCAAGTAAAAACGGTATAAATGATTAAATAATACTATTTGAGATTTTTCAGTTCAATTTACTATCAATGTAAATGTGAATTTAAGTTCATGTATAGTGGGGATTAAAAATAGATTTGTAGTAGATTTTGATCAAAGTTGATCAAATATGTGGTTGGGAAGTTTTTGATCACATGGAACATGTAATTAAAATTAATTGTTGTTTGGTACCTAGTACATAATCAAAGCCTCAGATCCATGATTCACAAAATAAAATCAGTGAATCCATAGAGTCACATATTTGTTAACTGGGAACCCTAGCTAGGTAGTTACGGAGTTGATCCAGTCCAAATTAATAAGCCCATGTTTGATTTGGTTAAAAATCAAACTTGTAGCGGATTCAAATACACATTAATGAAAGAGAAAAATGCATAGGTCAGGCATTAACTATCATGAAATCAAAAATCAGGTCTCAAGGTTTAGAATTTAAAAAATCAGGTTTTTCCATGATTTAATTAGTTATATTACAATTATGTTAACTTAAATATTTAATGGTAATATAATATAATTATTCACAGACACTCTCTATCTACCTTGCCGCAACACCACCACAACTACCGGCACAACAATAACAAAAAACGACAACAACCACCAACACCGAGAAAACCACCGCAAAATCACAACTAAAAAATCTTTCCACCATCACCGCGACAACCACGTAGCCTCCAACACCTCGACAACAATCTCTATTTCTATCTATAACACACCACAACCACCACATCACCATTTGCATTTGCAAAAGACCATCACAATGTGCAAATCACTAATAACAAAAACCAACTCCACTAAGAAGATCTGAGAATGAAGAAAAACTCAAAACCAAGACAAATCGCCGGACCGCCGCAACATCACGATGCTAGCCACCCACCCATGGCAGCGTCACGATGCTGCTGTGAACCTCAATAGTGCGAGACGCTGTTGCGAATCGCAGCAGAGGGAGGGGAGGTGGAGAGACGGATGGTGGCGGTGGAGGCAGCGGGTGGTGAGAGAGTGGAGAGAAATGGTGAAAAAGTTGATTTAGGGTTTTATATTTAAAAAGAATTTGATGGGGGTAGATAGTAGGGTGTGTATATAAGTTAATTTAATTTTATAATATCATTATTAATATCAATTGCGAAATTAAAATCTGATTTTTTTTTATTAAAAAACGTTTAAACCTGATTTTTAAAAAGTTCGAACTAAACAACTAGTTTTAGGCAATTTCCTCTTAATGAAATATATATTAAAAAGTTAATAAAATTTGTGAATCTCATAAAATTTATGATTTAAACAATACAGTCGAGAAAAAATAGGGCCCAAGCCAAGAGATGTTAAAAGTTGGGATTTCATCAGTTTCTATCGTGATGGACAGGACGGCGGGCATATGTTATTGGGCAATGGATATTCTATGCAGGCGCCGAAAGTTAGGGCCATAGCTATGAGCATCAGTACCTTGGAAGATCCTAGGGAAAAATGAGATGTTTGATATGTTAAATGTAGCCCAGGTTTGGCCCAGTTAAAAATTTGAATTAAAATTTAATAATTAATTTTAATCACAAATTTTATAAGATTCATAATTTTTTAATCACATATTTCATTAATTTTTATTTAAACCAAACACGAGTTTAATAATATTGAACAAGAATTAAAACTTAAAAGAGTTTAAAAATCTTATTCATTATTACGTCAGTGTTTTTCAAGGCTACACATAAATATTTGTTGATAAAGATATAAATCCAACAAACCAAAAAAGACTCATATCCCAGTTCGAATGGAATAATCTATTTAGTACCAGTGAACAAATGACATTAAATGAGAATTGGAATTAAACGAGTAAGATGATTCTGACTTTAATTGAGTCTATCACATATGTTATAAGATTTAATGATACTAGATAATATTACAGTTATGCTATATGTGCAGAAAAAATTTCCCAAAATTTTTAAAGAACAACACTTGAATAATGACAAAAAATGCACCTTACAAGTGTTTCTGTGAATAATTTCAATATTATTCGGTGTTTATGGTTGACTTGTCTCTATGATTGGGCCAAGTGCTATTTCTAGAAGATCTATAGGGACATTTTTTCAAGCCTAGGAAAATAAAACATAATCAAGATAAATCATTGGCACAATAACTAAAAAGTTGAGTTGAGATTTTGATGAAAAAAAATATCGTAAGTTTGATGGATTTTCACAAAATTCAAAAGAACTTCACTAAAAATTGTAAAATTTCAAAAGAGTTTGTTATATGTATTTTTAAGTTTGAAATCCATTCACATCTTTTAAAATTCATCTACTAATAATTTTTTTATAAATTTACTAGTTATTGAGAATGCCTAAACTTTAAACGATTTTATTGAAATTCATTAAAATCTCCGTTAGGATACTTAGACTTCAATGGATTTCATTAAAATGTATTAAAATCTCAATTGGGTACAACTCAATATAGAAAGAGTTTTAAAATTCATGAAAAATTTCAATTGAGGACGCTCCTAAAATTAATTTATTTTTTAAACCTAGGACTTGTAATAACCGCTGGAATCTGCATCTGCTTTAGTTTCTATTCTCAAATCATACATTGACGATATCATTCATTTCGAAAAATGAAAAAACAAAAACAAAAAAAACAAAAGTCAAGAAAGTATTCAAAGAGCAAGAAAAACTGAACCAAACAACCATCTAAATTAATGAAACAGAGATACGTTTAATCAAAGTGGTGGGGGGACGGGAAGAGGAAGATGAAGCGTGTACGTACCTCATATCGGAAATGAAATACTGCAAAATATATAAAAAAAAATTGAAATTATGGGTTTTTTTAAGTAAAAAGTTTGATAGATGTTGAAACTTATATAAGGTCTAATTCTTTGGAAAGATATAAGAATTCAAAAAATTATATATAGAAAATCAAGAATCAGATTGCTTAATTACCTTTGCAAATTACAGCAATCCACACGGAATAATAATGTGTACGTTACATTAAATGCCAACACAACACGCAGAAGAAAACTTACCTTAAAACACAAGCTAAATTAGTATACGTTTGGCAAATCTTAAAAGTAATATATTTTGGTTGAAACTTGCTTATTTCAAAATTTCATTGATAAAGTTTTATTTATCTAATTATAAGTAGATATTTTAAGCTTATTCCGTACGAAAAGTTAAATACATCACAAACGGTGAATTATAAAGCAATATAAGCAAAAATCCCTTTGCTAAACCCAATTGTATCACACATTGGTCATGCGAATGTTAAGAACTATATGATTCTTTTGTTTTATTATTTATTAAGAGTATAATAGTTATTTTTAAATTTTTTTTGTTTAGCATATATATAATCTCTTTATATTTAAGTTAAAGTATTTTTTGTACTCAATTTCATTATGCACAATCAATAAAACCATAACATCATCTTCTTCTTTGTTATCTTTGGATTGTTTAACATGGTATCAGAGCAAAATCTCATGGGACAAGACTTAATCTCAAACACAGTTTTCGCGGATCCAATTGGTATTTCGAAAGAGTTTTCTTTCAATTTCTGCAATCTGATATTTCGTTTTCCTTTTTTTTTTTTTTTTGGCGATATATTTTTCCTTATTTTTTTTATTATGGCTACCGAAAGAGTTGATTCACTTCAGTCTGTGAGTGTGAAGTTGGATGGAAATAATTATTCGTATTGGAGTTACGTGATGAGAAATTTTCTTAAAGGTAATACGATGTGGGAATACGTTAGTGGAACTTCTGTGAAACCTGAGAATACCGATGAGGGTTATGTTGTTTCAATAGATGCCTGGGAAGCAAACAATGCAAAAATTATTACTTAAATTAACAATTCTATTGAGCATTCTATAGGTAAAGAGTTGGCGAAGTATGAGACAGCCAAGGAAGCTTGGGATCATCTGCAAATGTTATTCACTCAATCAAATTTTGCAAAACAATATCAATTGGAGAATGACATACGAGCTCTTCAGTAGAAGAATATGAGTATTCAGGAGTTTTCTGCTATTACAGATCTTTGGAATTAATTGGCTCTTACAGAATCGGACAAATTAAAGGCATGTGGTGCCTATATTGCTCATAAAGAGCAGCAACGGTTGGTATAGTTTTTAACTACACTTCGCAGTGATTTTGAAAGACTTAGAGGTTCAATTTTGCATCATTCTCTACTTCCTTCTGTTGACTCAGTTGTTAGTGAGTTATTGGCTGAAAAAATACATCTCAAGTCTTATTCTGAAAAGTGAATCTTTTCTACTTCTAATCCTTATGTGCTAGCAGTGCCTTCTAAGTCATTTTCTAATAATCAGAATAAATTTTACACAAAGGCTGCCCCTACGAGTGTAGTTTCTGTAAGCAAAAATGTCATTGGAAAGCTCAGTGTCCTAAGTTGAGACAACAAAATCAATTGTAACAAAAATTTCAAGCTTGGAAGCCTAGCAACCAGTCACAATCGAATGCTCATAAACCACCTCATGGCTATAAACCACCACAGTCTAATACTGTAGTAGTAGTTTCATCAGGTCCCTTCACCGATCCTAGACTCTGGCTGAGCAATTTCAGAAGTTTCTCTCCTTGCAGCCACAAGCTTTATCCGCTTCTTCTCCTTTCGTACATTAGTTGCATTATGGTTATTCAGGTATGTCACATTCTGTATGGGTTTTGGATTCTGATGCTTCACATTATATGTCTCATTCGTTTTGTATCCCTATCATGACTGTTGATGGCACTCCTATGCCTTTAGCAGGTGTTGGTTAGCTATGTCAACGAGTTGAGCTGGAAAAAAAAAAACTCAAGCGGAGCCCCAGCTTTTTGGGGTCGAACATTTTTTTGGCCTCAAGTCGAGCCTGACCAAAGAAAATGAGACTCGGCCCGAGCTTTCGACCTGATCCTTAGCGGCCGAGCCGGCCCGGGTATTTTTTTATTTTTTTTGGCACCTTATAGTCTAATGTCGGATAACATGTTAGATTTATAAATGAGTGACTATCCATTATAACAAAGTAATAAATCTTTTTAATGACCGATTTGAAATTTCTTACAAATTTTAGTGGTCATTGGTGAAATTAACTCAATTTTTAAATGTAATTAAGCAATATATATCACTTAGAATTTCACTTAATATAGAAGAATAAAAGTTTGTGTAAATGAGAAAATACTTACTTTAAATATTTAGGCACTTAGATAAATGAAACGGTAATAAACTAATAATGCATTAAATATTAAATAAACAAATATAACTCATTTTCCAAAATAATCTATCTGATAAATTATGAGATAAAATTGTCACTTATAATTTATTTTTATTTTTTTTTTGTTCATGATGAGAAGAATAAGTTGGCAGTTTTTTTTTTACGGGCCAGCCCGACTCGGGCCACTCTCAAAATGAGGCTCGGCTCGAGCCCAAGCCGTCCGAGCTTTTTTGTCATCCCTAGTGTTGGTTATGTTGTCATACCTCACTTGTGTCTCCCTAATATTTATCATATTCCAAAACTCACATTAAAACTTGCTTCTATTGGTCAGTTATGTGATTCTAGTAATTTAGTCACATTTTCCTCTTCTTCTTGTTATGTGCAAGATATGCAATCTTAGAAGCTGATTAGAACAGGCCGTAGGAAGGGTGGACTATATATTTTGGATGAGCTAAAAATGCCAATTGCTACTGCTACTATTAGTGTTGGTTTGTCTTCTTTTCGTTTGAGTCATTCTTCTTCTAGTTTTTATTTATGACCTTCTCATTTAGGTCATGTTTCGTCTTCTCGTTTGAGATTTTTGTCTTCCACTTGAGTGTCAGAAAATTTGCAACCTTATGATATTTTTGATTGTAGTAGATGTAACCTGACAAAATTTTCAACTTTACCTTTTAACTGAAGTATTTCTATTTGTTCTTCTCCTTTTGATTTGATTTGATTCATTCTTATGTATGAGGGCCTTCTCCCGTTGTCATAAAAGAAGGGTCTCGATGTTATGTTTCTTTTATTGATGATCATACTCGTTATTGTTGGGTTTATTTAATGAAACATCGTTCTGAATTCTTTGAGATATACTTAGCATTTCGTGCTCTTGTCAAACCTCAACATTCTGTTGTTATCAAACGTTTTAGGTGTGATTTGGGTAGGGAATGCACTTCTAATAGATTTTGTAAGTAGCTTGCTTTAGATGGAACCATTCACCAAACTTCGTGTACAGATACTTTTGAGCAAAATGGTGTTGCTGAAAGAAAATATAGACACATTGTTGAAACTGCTCGTTCTCTCTTGTTGTTTGCTTCTGTTCTTAGTGTGTTTTGGGGTGAAGCTGCTCTTACTGCTGTAGGTCTGATTAATACAATTTAATTTTTTCATATTTCAGATTTTGCTCTTTTCGAAAAGTTGTATGGGTATGCCCCTGATTATTCTTTCTTTAGAGTTTTTTATTGTACTTTTTTCGTTCTTTGTCCTCATGTAAAACATAGCAAGTTGTCATCTCGATCTACTATTTGTGTTTTTCTTGGTTATGGTAAAGGTAAAAAGGGATATCGTTGTTTTGATCCAATAACACAGAAACTTTATGTGTTTTGTTATGTTGTTTTTCTCGAGCATATACATTTCTTTTTTATTGCATCTACTACTCATAGTTTGACTAGATATGATCTTATTCGTATAGATCCTTTTTTCTAACGATTCTGATAGTTTGTCATCTCAGGTTCCTAGTACTTCAAATACCCCTTCTCATGTCCTTACCCCGTTATCTTTACAACCAATTCGTACAGATCATTCTGCAGGTACTGACATTTTACTCTTCGGCACACCTGAAGGCCCTTCTTCTCCTATAGTCCCTCAAGCTCCGTCTGAGATTATGGATCCACCTCTACGTCAATCCATACGTAAGTTACCAAATTTTGCTTATTCTTGTTATTCTTCATCTTTTACTTCATTTTTAGCTTCTATTCATTGTCTCTCTAAGCCATCTTCCTATAAAGAGGCAATTCTTGATCCTCTTTGACAACAAACTATGGATAAGGAAATTTTTGCTTTGCATAAGACTGGTACTTGGGATTTGGCTCCCCTACCTCGTAGTAAGAGTGTTGTGGGTTGCCATTGAGTGTATAAGATCAAGACTAATTTTGATGGATCAATTGAGAGATACAAAGCTAGGTTGGAAGGGTACTCTCAACAGTATGGTATGGATTATGAGGAGACATTTGCTCATGTTGGAAAAATGACTACTATTCGTACTCTTATTATAGTAGCTTCGGTTCGTCATTGGTGTATCTCTCAACTCGATGTTAAAAATGCCTTCTTGAATGGAGATCTTCAAGAAGAAGTTTATATGGCCCCTCATGGTATTTCACATGATTTTGGGTATGTTTGCAAGCTCAAGAAAGCGTTATATGGTCTCAAACAAGCACCTCATGCTTGGTTTGAGAAATTTTCTGTTGTGATATCTTCCCTTAGATTTGCTTCTAGTAGTCATGATTCTACTCTTTTCGTTAAGTGCACTGATGCAAATCGTATCATTCTATCTTTATATGTTGATGACATGATTATTACTAGTGATGATATTGATGGTATTTTAGTTTTGAAGACAGAGTTAGTTAGTCAGTTTGAAATGAAGGATTTGGGTTCTCTACGATATTTCTTGGGTATTGAGGTAGCCTGCTCACTCAAAGGTTATCTTATTTCTCAGTCGAAATATGTTGCAGACATTCTTGAGCGGGCCAGAATTACTGATAATAAGACTGTTGATACTCCCATTGAAGTTAACGTAAAATATTACTCTTATGATAGTTTACCTTTGTCATATCCTACTTTATACCGTACTATTGTTGGAAGCTTGGTATATCTCATGATTACTCATCCAGATATTGCATATGATGTTCATGTTGTTAGTCAGTTTGTTGTTTCTCCTACTACAGTTCGTTGGGCAGTTGTTCTTCGTATTTTACGGTATCTTCGGGGTACAGTCTTTCAGAGTCTTTTACTTCCATCCACCTCCTCCTTGGAGCTGCGTACATACTCTGATGCTAATCATGGTAGTGATCCCACG